>CALYLW010000051.1:301024-901024 GCA_944989445.1 Ampullaceana balthica | reverse complement strand
GCAGAAGTCCCATAGTTTTGGATTTGGTACACAGCCATATCCATCACTTTCTTTTTAAAATTCTGTGAAGATATTCTTAAGTTCCCATATGGCACATTTGTGTTAGCTTCATATTGTCTTGTTTGGAGGCCAGTACCATAACCAATTTCATACAGCATAGTTAGATTCATAAGAGTTGGTAAGATAAGCATAGGAGGCAGTAATTTTTTGTATAAAAGGAGTGTCTGTAAAGTATAAGATAATATAATGTAAATTAATTTGAATACTTTAAAAAGGTATTAATGATGGCATTTTACCAATTAATAAAGCTTCACTAATATTGTTTTAAGCACCCAAATCTTTGGTGAATGTTGTATTTTAGAGTCATAAGTCAGAGCTTCAACTTAAACCAGGAGAAACTATTCCTTGAACTCCCCCTCCCTCCCCCACTTTACCTGTGTTACAAATAGCCACCCCACTTAAGGCAGTCATTCATCTACACGGCTACCAACAGGAACATTGTCATTCATCTACACAGCTACCAACAGGAACATTGTCATTCATCTACACGGCTACCAACAGGAACATTGTCATTCATCTACACAGCTACCAACAGGAACATTGTCATTCATCTACACATCTACCAACAGGAACATTGTCATTCATCTACACGGCTACCAACAGGAACATTGTCATTCATCTACACAGCTACCAACAGGAACATTGTCATTCATCTACACAGCTACCAACAGGAACATTGTCATTCATCTACACAGCTACCAACAGGAACATTGTCATTCATCTACACAGCTACCAACAGGAACATTGTCATTCATCTACACATCTACCAACAGGAACATTGTCATTCATCTACACAGCTACCAACAGGAACATTGTCATTCATCTACACATCTACCAACAGGAACATTGTCATTCATCTACACAGCTACCAACAGGAACATTGTCATCAACTTACTATTTAACTATTATATTTATAAAATATTCATTCAATCTTATTATTTGCCTCCATTCAAAAAGTATCTCAAGAATAAAACTATGATTAGGATAAAAATACACCAGACCTCCTACTTCACAGCTACATTTTTATGATAAGTTTCAACATGATGTCTCCATAACAACGTATTTGTTTCACAGGCTGTTGGTGATTATACGTTCAAGCCTCCAGAATATTCAGAAGGCCATCAAAGGTCTCGTCGTGATGTCTGCAGACCTGGAGGGCCTGGCGGGAAGCCTGCTCATCGGCAAACAACCCGCCATGTGGACCAAACAGTCCTATCCATCGTTGAAACCCCTTGGAAGCTACATCAATGATTTCCTGGAGCGTCTTAGGTTCCTGCAGGTACATTTATTATAAATTCAACACTTCCATTAAGTTTAAGGCTGTAACTCTTTTGGTTTGTTGTTTTTGTTTATTTAGTTTGTTAAGAGGTATAGTAGGAAAAGTTTTAATTTATTCCAAGCAGATTCTGCCAATCAATATCATTCAGCTAAAAATAACTCCTTTTTTTTTAGATCCGCGTCTATGTTTCTGAGCTTTATATAATTTTGTTTCAATGAAAACTTCATCAAATCATTCTCAATACATTAGTTGGCTTTCATTAATGTTTTGTAATTTATTATTTTTAAACACCTATAATAAAAATGTTTTTAAATCTATCCTGTATCAGCAATGGTATGATCATGGCAAGCCAGAAGACTTTTGGGTGTCTGGGTTTTACTTTACTCAAGCTTTTTTGACCGGAGTTATGCAGAACTTTGCTAGGAAATATACCATCCCAATAGACAAACTGGCCTTTGATTTTGATGTGAGTCAACTTATTATTATTATTTTTTTAATAAAAAAAACCAAAAAAACTTATGATTCATTTTACAGTGGGACCCGCTTAAGTCGACGGCCTCGGGGTATGAAAGATGGCACCGAGATAACTGATCATCGAGTTAAACGAAAACCAATATGGCGGCAAAATATTAACATGCCCTTGAAATTTCTTTATAATTATATACATGATGTGTGTTAATTAGTGATGGGACGATTAATCGGAATCGTATCTGAATATTGGGACCCTAATATTTCTTCACTCTTTCCTAAGGTTAAGACCGTTCGTTTTTAAGGACAGTTTAAATAGTTTAAATATAACCCAGGGTTCCCACTCAGTCCGGAATTCTTAAAATAACTTTCCTGGTCTTGAAAGTCGGGAAATAGTCGGGAAAAGTTATGACTAGTGAGGAATTTTTATATGTATATATATTTTTTTTTGCCGAAGTAAATGACTTTGATTACGTCTCTGTGGTCTTGTTTCGATTCCATTTAATTAAAAAAAAGTTACCAGTTTATAATTGTCTGCGCATGCGTTTAAGGTCAAATTTTTCGCCTCGCCTCATGGCGCGTGTTTGCAATGCCCGTCGAATAGGCGAATTTAAAAAACAATAGACATATCAATATGGCAATTTTAAGTTTAATGCTTTTGACGAGCAGGATATCTGTCACTATGAGGCCGCACTCAAATTTCCTCCGTCAATCAAATGATACGTGTAACTTATAATATAAATAGTAACAAATGCAGCCTTGACCTTATTAGAATTCGACCTACGACAGTGATGACGTGTATATTATATATATATATACTAGAATATTAAGAAAATGATTTGATTTCACCGTCATGCGCGTGTTAGTCACAGTCACGTATCTTACTGGTAACAAAGCAACAACAAACTTTTAAAAGAATAATAATAATTTGTAATTTAATTAAATAAAAACCACGGTCGATTCTCGATACAAACCTTTATTTTATTTTCTAAAGATATTCGTTTATCTTAAAAAATAAAATGATTAATGTATCAGAAAATGAAATAAATTTAATAATAATATAACATGCACAGCGAAATAATGACGGATTAAAGACCACTAACACGATTTTTTAGTAACTCTGGTGAATACATACTCAAACTAATTCACGGAATCAAATTGAAAGTAAACACATCCGGTAATTTTTATTGAAATCTCGTAGAATCACACAATAGCCTCGAAGAAAGCGAGATGTCAACACTGTTTTGAACTAAAAATGCCAAAGTGCATTGCTAGGCGAACAGATGGGGATCGAGCTAACCGACGTTAAGTTGCAAATTTGGCACTCTTTTGTGCTCGAAACATTAGGGCTCGGCACTTTAAAAAATCGAATTAACCGCTGAAAAAATGCAAAGACAAAGAGAGAATTTGGCAGTTCCAAAAAAAAATGTCGACTTAATAGAGCTTACGAGTTAACCGGGCTCGAGTTAAGTGGGCCCCACTGTAATATCTTCTAATATAATTTTGATCTTAATTACCATTTTTTGTAATGTATTATTATTAGAACCGTAAAAAAAACCCAGGTAAAATCTGTTGCAGGTTTTGGTACAAGACAGAATGGCCAAGGCTCCTGATGACGGTGCATATATCTATGGTCTGTTCTTGGATGGTGCACGCTGGGACAAAACACAGTAAGTTGCTGTTAAATTCATTGAGACAGGTGACACTGATGTCATTTGGCAGCCATAGTAACGATGGTCCCATTAGGGCTCTCTAAAAATAAAAACTACGAAAATGAAAGGTTTATTTTCTAAAATAAGTAGTTAGATTGTAGATTCCATTTTGATGGTAAGGTGACGAGCTCCTGGATCTACCAGTCAGGTCATGCCAGTTTTATGTAATTAAATAATGTAAAAGTCAAAAGGATCCGAAGCAACTCACTACACAAGACGTTGTGAACTTTGATGTCCACTAGTAATTCAATGATAAGTGGCTCAGCTCCTCTCAAACATTTGTTATTTAACTCATTAGCTCCTGATGCGACTAAATGCGTCCTTATAGGGGTCCGTTTGGATGCGCCCAAATAAGTCTGTTCGCCTAGCGAAACACTATCGTATTTTTAGTTAAAAATAGCACGAAATCTCGCTTTCCTCGAGACTTCCGGCTATTGTGTGATTTTACGAGATTTCAATAAAAATTATCGGATGTTTTTATCTTCTTTCACTTTCGATCCATGTGTGAATTAGTTTGACACGTCTATATGGCGTATGTATTCACCCGAGGTGCCGAAAATCGCGCTATCAGACTTCAATCCTCATTATTTCGCAGTGCATGTTATATTATTATTAAACTTAATTCATTTCTTGATGCATTAAACATTTTATTTTTTAAGATAAACGAATATCTTTAGAAAATAAAAGCATTTCTCAAATGGAATCAAAAGCTTAACAAAGTTGCTTCCCTTTTGTCCGGAATATGAAATAGATTCGGAAGTAGCCCTTCAGGAGCTATTGAGTTAAAGTACATGTAATACATAAATTAATGGTCTCCCTCTAACTGTGATTGTTTTTATGCACCTACTTACAGAGGATGCCTGGAGGAACAATTACCCAAAATTCTAAATGAGTCCGTCCCTGTCATATGGCTCCGCCCCAAACGCATGAATGAGATTGATGAGTCCAACAAGCGGTACAGGTGCCCCGTATACAAGACCAGTGAACGTAAAGGTGTGCTGTCCACCACCGGCCATTCTACTAACTTTGTCCTTGCCATTTGGCTGCCAACCAAAAAGCCAGTGCAGCACTGGGTCAAACGAGGCTGTGCTTGTCTATGCCAGAAAGATGATTAGAAAGCCTTGAGTATAGAAGATTAGAGCACCTGCTGACTGAGATGTTTTGTAATCACCAATTGTGCCAACAGCATTACTAAATTGTGATATGTCCCCAGTCATTCACTCACTACATGAGCTTCATCATGGCCAAGAAATATATTATTATTTGCTTTAACAATCACTTTTTTAAAAAAATACTGTAAAATCATATGGTTTATGTTAGCCTATGTTTTATAAAACAATATGTGATGTTATGAAGGGTTGTGATAAACATAAAAGTTAAAAATAAATCAATATTATATAAGAAGATGGCAATTTAGAATTATTATTCTAAATATTAAGCTATTAGAAAATAATGAGTTCAGGTACTTATTTGTTGGATAGTATTGTATCATATTGAGAGTTTTGCTATGTGATAAATAAAAAGTGTTTTGTTCTTTTAATGTTAAGAAAGCTTTAGGTAGATTTGTGAATTAAAGAAATATTTCTCCTATGAGTTTTTTTATAGGATCTAACCCCACAAATTTGTTTTCCCACTTAAGTTTACTTAGCACAGCTTGAATTTTGAATGAAGACAATCATGTATGATCTCCATGAACTTGTTATTTCTCATAATAGACACACAATTTTGAGAACAATTACAATTTGGAGAAATAGAAAAGAACAATATATACATTTTTAATTACTTTTAAAGTGCATCAAATAAGGTCTACTCAGAAATATATTTTTTAAAGTAAAGATGAATCAAGCTAATTGTGATATTTATAAAATTATTTAAATGTAAAGCAATTGTAATTTTAGTTGTATGGTATTTGACTTTTAAAAAAAAATATTTTCTTGCATATTGTTTACAATTTTATTGTATAAATTAATTAGGTTATTATGTCATTTTGTTAATGTGTAATAATTTGTCTGAAGGTGTAAACTATTTACAATGTACTTTATAAATAATTGTATGCATACACTTTTTACAAGAACATTCATAACTGATGTGATTTTTTTTTATTGAATTTATATTAACCCTTGCATTCCTGAATTTGTGACCTAAGTTTAACATCACTGCAAGACTTCAAAGTTGGTTTAAACTCATCTGTGTGTAGTGATTTTATTATGACTCTTATATTTTTGTTTATTACTGGGTGCAGCATTGCACTTTTGTACAGCAGTTCAGAGGAACAAAGGATTATAACTGGTTGCAGCATTGCACTTTTGTACAGCAGTTCAGAGGAACAAAGGATTATAACTGGTTGCAGCATTGCACGTTTGTACAGCAGTTCAGGGGAACAAAGGATTGTTTGTGAAGCCAACTAATGTGACCTCACTTGTACTTGTTAATGTGAAAAAAATGACTATTTTTGGGACACATACTTTTCCTCATAATTTACATTTTCAGCTGAGATTCAAATGAGACACTATGTCACTAATGCAATAGTGTGAAAGTGACGCTTTGTTTACATATACATCTCCCTAGAATAAATATTTTTTTAATGTTTGGGTTGGTGGCCATCTATAAATGAATACAGTCTGAGTTGGGGGTGGGGGGAATTAGTGAATTTGTGGAGAATGTATTGTTAAGGTGTCTAAACAGTCTGACACATATAGTTATGAAGGCTACGAATCCTTCCAAAACAGCTGAACTTCATTAAGGATGACCCCCTTAACATACCAGTATTTTTTCAATCCGTCCAATTTTATTTTCATTTTTAAACAAGTTTATGTTTTTTAATTAGCTGTCACAACATATTGATTCCATATTTTTAGGTAAATAGATACGGTGTCATTACTTTTTCTATGTGATTAAAAAATTTTTTTTTAATTTTGACTGGAAGAAAAAATTAAATAGATTACATGAAATAATGAAAAGACAACTCTATGTAGCTATATTAATTATCCCTAGGTGTTAAACTTAATAGGCATGAGCTGTTATCTTTCTGGTGGTACATCTTAAAATGATTTTGTTCTGTGATAATTCACACCACCTAATAATATAGCAAACAAGCCTGTGAATAAACCAACATTGACTTATTATTAAAATCACGATTTCTTGTTATTTCATTTTTAAAATTTTCTGTTCATAAAATTTATTTGTTTTGTAAGACAATTAAATTCAGGCAATTTAAGTCTACCGTATTGTCACCAACAATTTTTGTGTTCAGCTCACAAATAACTTTCACATTAAGCAAGAGGCGTTCTGTCGTTCTGTTCCCTAAGATGCAAATTAGGCTCCACACAATTGAAAGATTGATGTTGAGGAAGTGTGGCATGTGTTTTTGATCCGCTTCCCTGCTGTCACCATAACAACATGCATGTGGTGGAATCCATTCTCTGGTTATTTTGTTGGTTCCTTTTCTTTCTCAGTAAACAAGATTATTTTTTTTTAAAAACCCAAGATAAATTTTCCCAGTTTTCACTACCGCGAAATCAAAAGCCATTAATCCGAAGTATTTTTTTTTATTTTTTAAACAACTCTGCTACATTACAAACAGCAGCAAACAAGCTCCGCCCTCTGACCTATGACCTGCTTTGTGGTGACATATCAAAATAACGCGTGGGCTTCTGTAGGTTTAACAAAATAGTAATAATAATAATAATAATACAATCGGTGTCAGACATATATGATTTTCTACGAATCTGGCAATCGTAAATACGTACCTGGATTAAAGAATTTAAAAAAAAATACTGGTAATAAAAAATGACAATTGTGACGTAATTAACAAACTGTTGACTTAGGCGGAAGAGACGCTGAAATAAAATTTGACGCCGTTAATTGTTTGATCTAGACTTCCCGCCACACTCAGCTACTGCCCCCCTCCCACCCCCCACCCCCCCCCGTCCCCCACCTCACTCGCTCTTCACGTTTCGTTTTCTCATGAATGACAACAACGTGAACTATGAATTAAAAGCTTTTCATACATTGCCTTTAAAATCCATTCTAAAATCAAGCGCACTCATTAAAACATGTCCACGGCTTGTGTGTTAACATTTTAACTTTGGAACCCACCACGAAACGGCTGACTTCTGACGGCTGACTTCTGACGGCTGACTTCTGACGGCTGACTTCTGACGGCTGACTTCTGACGGCTGACTTCTGACGGCTGACTTCTGACGGCTGACTTCTGACGGCTGACTTCTGACGGCTGACTTCTGACGGCTGACTTCTGACGGCTGACTTCTGACGGCTGACTTCTGACGGCTGACTTCTGACTTCCTCATTCAAATAAAAAAAACAATAATCCATCTGGGATGGGGGAAGGAAGACAGGTGCAAAGATTGATGACAGGTGCAAAGATTGAAGACAGGTGCAAAGATTGATGTTACCTAATGGAGGCTATTAATAATCGTTTCAATTCACCCGCAGTAGAGTTGTGCGTGTTTACAATTGTGTCTCGTCAAACCATTACGTCATAGGACATCGTATCCTCACACGGTGAAGTCACCAGCCTAGGAAGTGATGCATGACGGGGCTGAACTACCTGTTAGTGTTAGGCGAGGGTGTCGTATAGTGGGGAGTAGTCAAGACCAATTTTCAACATTTCCTAAATTCTATAACTCAGTCTAAATACCTGCTAAAATATAAAACTGAAGACAAAATTGTGGAGTTAATAAAATATTTAATAAACTTTTTTGGTTCCTACTATTTCTGTTGGTCAATGTGTTGAAATTGTCATTGTGTGAGTTCGCACATTTGATTCAGTGTTCCGGTGTTCCCCGAGCAACTGAGATGATGACAACACGGTGTTACCACTCAGGAACGTTAGGTCAAACGGAGAAGTGGGAAGGGGGGTAGTTGTGAACTGTGAGAGATGGGAAAATCAGTTTAATAAAACAAACCCGTAAAAACAAAGTTTTTTACTATAAATCCCTTATATATGAGACATAACTAACAGTATTGATTATGTTCAAACACGACAAACATTTACAGACTGAATCCGTCTTAACTCCCTTTTGCTTTTAACCTGGGGGGTGGGGGTGGGAGAGGGGAAAGGTCTTGTCACCGATAGCTGGCCCGAGCCCAGCGTGACACGCAAAATGTAAACAAGAGCACGCCGGTTTACCTGCTTTAAACACGAGATCTATTCACAGGTGGCTGGCCTGAAGTCAAGTGACCCGTAAAATGTAAACGAAAGCGACCGCTACATAAAGTTTATATAGATAAACTAAAAATGCATTAATTTAATTACGGTACGTTCGATCGATCTGAAATTTTGATACGATGCATTGTTAGGTTAGACGGGTCCGTGTGCCAAATTTCAGCTCGATCGAATCACGGGAAGTGGGTCATTTTTTACTTTTGTTTTTCCGCCCACCCGCCCATGAGATGACGACAGAGATGACCGGCCGCGAAGTTAATATAAGGGATTTAATAAAACAAGCCCGTAATAAAACAAACCAGTAAAAACAAAGTTTTTGACTATAAATCCCTTATATATGAGACATAACTAAAAGTATTTATAAATATTTACAGACTGAATCTGACTTAACTCAACTTTGCTTCATAACCCTGGGGGGGGGGTAGAGGGGGAAAAGTCTGGTCACCGATTCGCTTGACCAAGCTCAGCGTGTCACGTAAAATGTAAACAAAAGTGCCCCGGCGCTTCGACGGGTCGCCTCAACGCGTCAACTCAAACTTTCACGTGGGAAAAAAACAATAACAAACTGTGAATTTGAATTACATACCTCATATAAGGATAAACTAAAAATGCATTAATTTAATTACGGTACGTTCGATCGATCTGAAATTTTGATACGATGCATTGTTAGGTCAGACGGGTCCGTGTGCCAAATTTCAGCTCGATCGGATTACGGGAAGTGGGTCATTTTCGAATTTTGTTTTTCCGCCCGCCCGCCCATGAGATGATGAGATGACGACAGAGAGACAGACAGAGACGGCCGCGAAGTTAATATAGGGATTTAAAAATAAAACATTCTTAACGTTACAAATATAACCCAACATTAAGTTCACACACTTAATTTTGCGCAATTCTTTTTAAAGATAATTTAAAATAATACATTAAAAACTTTCTATTAATTTTGTTTAAAGCTTAAATAAAAAAAAAGAAACAATTTTTTAAATTGAAAAGCAAGAAGACCTTAAGGGGGGGGGGATATGTCGAAAGTAAAATGTAATATTTTTGGGGATGGGAACAAAACATTTAATTACTATTTGAATTTAAAATTCAACAGCCGCTCTGTTTCTTGGAACCACTGTCGACTCATCTCCTGTAATGCACCCTGTATAATGGTATGACGTAGGTCTACGGCCTACGTCACTTTGGGAAACTTCCTGTGGACGGAAGGGGGGTTGAAAGCTGAAGGTGTCACTATTCCTATTTTAGACATTTAATATCTTATTTTATATTATCTGTTACAGTACAGACGCTCCTTCTTAAAGAAGATTATTGCGTCATACGCTTTACTATGGCTTATGGCTAGTCTTGCGTTTTTATTAGAGTTTTAAATGTTGATAGAATGTTGGTTTTCCTGGTTTCATCAGGCAACCTATTACACGTCCCGAATTCCGGACGGGAAGAACGAGAATTTGTATGTGTTTGTTTTTTTGCATACGGAATAAGAAAAGTGTTTTTATCCCTATGTCTATATGAAGGTTGTATTAGATTATCTCTGTGTTGTATTTCCAAGTTAGAATTAACTGCCGTATGTATTATTAGTACTTTGGTCTTTGTTCCTCTATCCTCTATAGTTCATAGGATTGTTTTCCGATGGTCTCAGATGACCCCTGTGATAGAACCCGCAATGAGTTGAGACCCACTGACGGCGGACTGCCGTGTTACCACCGTCTCTAAATCTGAATGACTCGGAAATGAGGTCGAGTAAAAATAGCGACAAGGTAATTAAAATCTAAACTTACTTTTCCACATTTAGAAGTTTTTTTAATTTTCATTTACAGGTGCGTGGTACGTGACCAAGATGATTTTGCATAAATTATTCAAGAACCCGGTGATTACATTAAAAATTTCAAAATTGAGAAGTGCAAGCAGGCAGGATTCTCAACAATTGGGGGTAGGATTGTTGAAAATATTAATGGAGATAATTGAGGAAAAAAAATAATTAAAAAAACTTCAATATTCAAACCTCATCAATATTCGCCAGGATTCCTGCATTCAAGTCTCTACCAGTTTTATGAGGGGGTAACATTGATATGTGTGTGTGGGGGTGGGGGCTGTTGCGCGTATTTTGATTCAGAAACTTGTGAGAATACAGGGGAGGGGTGTGATCGGTGTCACATCTGATTAACATAACTTTGTGACGTAAGGTCACGTGTACAAGATACGCGGGAAGAAAGGAGCATTTCTATTGGTTGAAAGTGTTGGGCGAACAGTTGTGTGTAGACTTCCTACATGGAAGGATGTTTAGTGAATAACTCAAGATTTCCACGTTATATTACCTCAAATGATTCTTATGTGTACAATATATATGTATATTAAAGTTATTTTGGATAAACGAATTCTTCAGTGAATTATTGTGCACAAGATTAATTACTGTGAGAACGCCTACATAAAAAGAGTTAAAAAGTTACAACGTTACATTGGTGTCGAAGTAAAAGTTCCATGTGAACACTGTACAAGATATTTCGAGAAAGAGGTTTCGTGGAAATAAGTATTGGATATTTCCACCAAAAAAAAAGGAAAGTATTCTTTAAAATAAGAAATAATACCAGCTATAGTATTTTTGAATATTCAAGTTCGTAAGAAGCTGTGAATAAACTTTTGTGATTCAATGAAAATACAAGAAGATTTCAAAATGGCGGCATACAGGCGCATGGTCACCACGGTGTACGGCAAGGAGGTTTGATTAACAACCTCCTTGGTGTACGGTATATACAACTAGGTCGCCTAGTTAGTTCTACGTCACATTCGACGACAGTACAAGCATACTACACAGTACTGGAATCTGGGTCTTGTAGGCTTACTGAATGGTGACACACGGTGAACATATATAGGTCGTGACGTCAACAGGCTTAATGCTAGTTGATTCCAGGAAATATTAGTAATAGTAAACATAACATCGAACCGAGAAGCTATGGACCATGGACTATTCAATGTGTTGGTGTGAATTATAAATAAAGAAACGGAATTCTTATCCATTCATTGTGTGAAGAGTTTGATTATCGCAATTGTGGATTAATGGAGTGAACCAAATTGTTTATAAACTACTCGAAAATTGAAATTTTAACCAAGTGACTTTTATTCAAAACGATCGGACCATTTAATATATTTTGTCAATCTGAGGGAGCGTATATATAAAGTATACTAAAGATCCCGTGTGAGGATTCTTTTGTTGTCTCATCTTGTCGAAACTAGATTTCATGGTTTAGACGTGTCACTTATTTGAACTTAACATTTTTGAATTCAAGATTTTTCATTTGGACGATTTATAACTTTATCAATATATATACATACATTCCTTACCGAATTGCTAGATTCATATTATTCAATCAAACAAAACATGGATTACTACGAAAGATTCACCGCCATAGCTAAAGAGATGGGACTAAAAGGAAAAGAAATGAGAGATTTCATTGAAGAAAAAGTTGCTGAAGAAAAAGAAAATCAAAGAATAGCTGAAGAAAAAGAACAGCGAAGAAAAGCTGAAGAGAAAGAAAATCAAAGAGAAGCTGAAGAAAAAGCAAGAATAGCTGAAGAAAAAGAACAGCGAAGAAAAGCTGAAGAAAAAGAAAATCAAAGAGAAGCTGAAGAAAAAGCAAGAATTGCTGAAGAAAAAGCAAGAATTGCTGAAGAAAAAGAGATGCAAAAACTCATAAGTGAAAGAGAACTTGAAAAAATGAAACAAGACACCTTAAAATTACAAATTGAGCTAGGGAATAGAGGCCAAAATCCTGGTGATGAAACAAATAGAAGGTCAGCACCAAGGGATACTATCAAAGTAAGAAAATATGATAGCCAAAAAGAAAAAATGGATGTTTATCTGGATTATTTCGAATCCATAATGGCTATGAAAGGCTATAATGAAGAAGATTGGCCAGCACAACTAATGACTCAATTAACTGGAGAAGCATTTGAAGCTTATAACAGTATAGCCAAAGAAGACAAAAGCATATATAAGAATGTCAAAAAGGCACTTCTATGTCATTTTGGAAAGTCAGAAAATGATTATAGAAGAGAATTTCATGAAATGAGAATCAAGATGGACAAAGATCCACAGATCATAGTACATGAAGCACAAGTCAAACTAACAAAATGGCTGGAACTGACAGCAATAGATACGAGCAATCCAAAGGCCATAATAGACATGGTGTTAATTGACAAGTTTTTAGAAAATGCAACACCAACCCTATTCACATATTTGACTGACAAGAAAGTTCGTACTCAAGCAGAGCTAACAAATGCATTACGAACATTCAAAGACTCTCATCCGAATGTGGAAATGGATAAGAGACAAGACATATTTGCAGCAATACAAATTAAAAGTCAAGAAAAAAGGCAAGGTATGAGAAACCAGAGTCTGCCAAACCAAGGCAACAGACAAACTATTTGTTGGTACTGTAACAAGCCAGGACATATGGCTAAGCAGTGTTACCACAATAAAGGAAAACCAAATAGGGTGTCACCTAATGACAGCTCTATCAGAAAGAAAATAGAAGAAAGATCAAGACAAGATCATTTTGAAAACAAAGGTAGACCATCATGGAGAGAAAAATATAATCATAATTCCAAACATAGAGATTATGATCAAGATAGACAATTATGGAGAGAAAAATATAATCATAATTCCAAACATAGAGATTATGATCAAGATAGACAATTATGGAGAGAAAAATATAATCATAATTCCAGACACAGAGATTATGATCAAGAAAGACAATCATGGAGAGAAAGAAATAATCATAATTCCATAAATAGAGATTATAATCAAAGCAGAAGATCATGGAGAGGCAAATACAATTTTGACTCCAGAAAAAGAAATTATGATCAACAATGGAGAAAGAATGAAAACCAAGACATGAATGATAGAAAAATAATAAAGTTAAATCGAGCACAAAAAGAAACTTGTGACACTTTAGCCACTATTAAAAATCAAGGATATGATAAAAGAAATGAAGACCATAGTAGCAGTGAAAGAAATGGTACTACATAATCTGAAACCATTTGTGTGAAATCATCTGAATTAGGAAGAACAATTGGTTGTGTATTAAGCCAAATCAAAAACTTTACAGATAGAGACAATATTTTTCAGATAAAAGTTTCTGACAGTGACTCATCTGTTCCAAATTCTATTGAATTATCTGGAAGCAAAAATTACATCTCAAAAGCTAAGAAACTGATTCAAGATGCTGGAATTGAAATTATGAATGAACATAATCGAAGTCATGGTTGGTGAATTATTGAACATATAACAGTCTGAAGAAACATTCAAAGCCCATCGATTTGAATTCATACTCGTCAATTGAAGAATGACTATATTGAACTAGGCTATGCTATTAGCCGACTACAAATTTGACATTAAACCTGTGAAGGGAAAGGACAATGTGGTTGCAGACATATTAAGTAGAATGACAATAAATAAAGACACTCTGTGAACTCCTAACTGATAAAACCAGAGACTATTAAAAAGACATTCTGTGAATTACTAAATGATAAAATAAGAGACTGTTTTAACATTAGTCTGTGAATTCCTAAAGGATACAAACAGAGACTGTAATTATATTAATATTTTTATTTGTTGAACAATGGACAAGGAACAGTGTTTGAATTCCACTGGATTATTAGTTAATTTTAATAATATTGAGTGTTTAAATGTTTTAATTACACAAAATTACAGATGTGTTTAAAAGTCCATTTTCATTTTTTCAGCACAGGTAGACGGCTGCAGTCCTACAGATTTTTTCTCATTATTTCCTATGTTTAGACTGTTACAGTCCTACAGATTTTTTCTTATTGATTTTATATACAGAAGTTGTATGTAAGAAAATGAATTTTCTTTGTTGATAAATATTTGAAATTTGAATATAGATATAGATTGATTTGATTTTATGAAGACCAAAAATGTTGTATTTCATAAACATTTTTTTTTGAAGGATGGGGGTGAATGTCACATCTGATTAACATAACTTTGTGACGTAAGGTCACGTGTACAAGATACGCGGGAAGAAAGGAGCATTTCTATTGGTTGAAAGTGTTGGGCGAACAGTTGTGTGTAGACTTCCTACATGGAAGGATGTTTAGTGAATAACTCAAGATTTCCACGTTATATTACCTCAAATGATTCTTATGTGTACAATATATATGTATATTAAAGTTATTTTGGATAAACGAATTCTTCAGTGAATTATTGTGCACAAGATTAATTACTGTGAGAACGCCTACATAAAAGAGAATATATAAAGTTATATCGTTACAATCGGCGCAAAAATAAAGAAGGCTCATTTATTATTATCACTGACTCCTAACACTGGTGCAAGCGAGACACCCCAGATTGTGGGTGGTACCATACCATTGATACCATGTTTCACCTTAGTATGACAAGCGAGACACCCCAGATTGTGGGTGGTACCATACCATTGATACCATGTTTCACCTTAGTATGACAAGCGAGACACCCATGCATCTTCGAGGTCTATATTATCTTATCTATCAGACGCTCCTTCTATACAAAAGATTATTGCCTCCTACGCTTATCAATAGTTTATGACAAGTCTTGGATTTTTATGAGAGTTTTAAATGGTGACAGTGTGACAGTGTGTTGGGTTTCTTGTTTTGATGAGGCAACCCATTCTCCTCCCGAATTCCAGGGTTTAAGATTAGGAAACAATCTTCTAAGTTGTGGCGCATTGTCGTCTGCTCTCGTACCAGGTGTTTGAAAAATACATTGAAATAATTTGCTTTCCAGTCCTGACAGTTTGTGCCATAAAGTCTTTCCGAGTCATTGTTTTTCCATGCTCTGGAGACATCATCGCACGGAAGTAATCTAGATTAAATTATTTGTTATTGTAGTTTATGTGCAGTATTTGGTTGAATCACTAGGGCAGGGGCGTATCAAGGGGATAATGGAGTTTAAATGGAGCAGTGGCGTATAAATGGGGCAGTGGGGTATATGTAAATGGGACAGTGGGGTATAAATGGAGCAGTGGGCTATAAATGGGGCAGTGACGTATAAATGGGCAGTAACGTATAAATGGGCAGTGACGTATAAATGGGGTAGTGGGGTATAAATGGGGCAGTGGGGTATAAATGGGGCAGCGGGGTATGAATGGGCAGTGACGTATAAATGGGCAGTGACGTATAAATGGGGCAGTGGGGTATAAATGGGACAAAATACACAAACAAATTGTGCAATGAAAACAATAAATTTGAGCTTTATTTTTAGACTGACACGACAGTAAACGTTTCGGCTAATGACGTCATCAGTACAACATAAAATACATTCTTACAATACTTACATAAGTAATAATAACATTCTTAAAACATATTGTATTTTAAAATATTTATGTTAAATAAAAAGAAAGGAAAGATAATATATGATATTCAAGGGGATAATGGATAATGGAGCAGTGCATGGGGTATAAATGGGACAGTGGCGTAAAAATGGGACATTGGGGTATAAATGGGACATTGGGGGTATAAATGGGACATTGGGGTATAAATGGGCAGTGGGTATAAATGGGAAGTGACGTATAAATGGGGCAGTGGGGTATAAATGGGGCAGTGGGGTATAAATTGGACAGTGACGTATAAATGGGCAGTGGGGTATAAATGGGGCAGTGGAGTATAAATGGGACAGTGGCGTATAAATGGGGCAGTGGCGTATAAATGGGGCAGTTGGGTATAAATGGGACAGTGGCGTATAAATGGGGCAGTGGTGTATAAATGGGCAGTGACATATAAATGGGACAGTGGGGTATATATGGGGCAGTGGGGTATAAATGGGGCAGTGGTGTATAAACGGGCAGTGACGTATAAATGGGACAGTGGGGTATATCTGGGGCAGTGGGGTATAAAGGAGCAGTATTGTATAAATGGAGCAGTGGGGTATAAATAGGGCTTTTATTTTCCAGGATGACAGTTAATTTTCCGACGGCACCAACCAAAGCTTCGCCACTGACTGTGAGGTGGAACTTATCAGGCAACAACTTGTGCGTTGTGTTTTACTGCTATGACAAGGGGATGGAACCTAGGGCATGAGCCGTAGCCTTGGAATGGGAGCGAAACTGGGATACCTTTAGGTTGTTGTTCTATTGAATGAATCAGAAGCCTCAAACCAAACCCTTTACCCTTACACCACGTGACTGCTGCTGACCGATGGAATAGATCATCCGCCGCCGGTCCGCAGAAGTTATAAAAAAAAGACAGAAAAAATTGTCAGTGCAGGGAAAATAGTGCAGCGGTCTCTGGTGCAATGGAAAAAAATTCATGCCGGTCCGCCATACTAAAAAGTTTGAGAAGCACTGGTATAGATTATGAATTAATGATCCCCCGCCAGAAACTGCTTAGCAAAACTGTCAAGATGTTATCAGCAATAAAGTAAGACTGAACACAGATAACCTGGTCACAGATAACCTGGACACAGATAACCTGGACACATATAACCTATCACATATAACCTATCACAGATAACCTGGTCACAGATAATCTGGTCACAGATAACCTGGTCAAAGCTAACCTGGTCACAGATAAACTGGTCACAGATAACCTATCACATATAATCTGGTCACAGATAACCTATCACATATAATCTGGTCACAGATAACCTATCACAGATAATCTGGTCACAGATAACCTATCACAGATAATCTGGTCACAGATAACCTATCACAGATAATCTGGTCACAGATAACCTGGTCACAGATAACCTATCACAGATAATCTGGTCACAGATAACCTGGACATGGATAACCTGGTCACAGATAACATTGACACAGATAACCTGGTTCCTGTGTAACTGACCGTGGCTAGAAATTCTCTCATGCACTATAAACAAAATCATTAAAAATAGAAAAATTCCATGAAAATCAATAAAAAAAATTTTTTACAGATAATAAACCTACTTCTTCCCTACAGTTTGTACTAAGACATACTTCCTACACGAGTCATGACGCATGCGTGTGACGCTGTCCCGATGCGTCCTGACAAATTCATTGTTATTTTAAAATAGCAACGACTTCATGCGTCACCCAGTTTTAAATGTCTATTGACTATTGCGTGATTATATTTTTCCCCCCTGGCAGAAAATAATTTTGTTACTCTTGAAAAAAGTTATTATTATTAAATTTGTTTATGTACATATGCGTTTTAATGTGTGTCACGTGATTTTGAATCCTTACTGGGCTTTTGCAATATTTCTTTATTCCCAACATTCGCCGTCATTTATTGCAAGAACACTATTGTTTTAAATCTTTCCTAAACATTAATTTAATGTATATGAATTCAATTCAGAATGTTAATGAGTAAATTAAAGCCCACAATCTGTAACATTAATTTAATTGCTGTTTTAAACAGCTTTTAACACCATTAATTATCGTGAAATCCTCCGCCCCCTTTCTTCCCCAATTGGACTAGTCCTCGACAGCATTTTTTTAAAAAAATCATGACATCTCTAATAGATTCTTTAAAAATAATAAATTAAAAAGAGAGACGGGGAATGTGACAGGGTGGTGCTACTGAGATTAATATAATATATATACATATTAATTAACAGCACAAATTTAATTATTTTTTTTTAAAATGAATAGCTCTTGTGCCACTTTGGCTCAATTCAATGTGGGAGAGCTGCCCCAAAACCTTTCGGAAACTTTATTAATGTTTTCTTAAATTTACGAATTGTGAGTTTTTTTTCGAACACAGTGTAAATATGTGAAATTCAGTTCAAAATGCAATCTAAACAAGCGTTTCGCCTAATGGTAATCTGCGGGCCAGTGTCGTCTTAAGGTTCTTAGTAGGCATAATATCATACTCTATGACGTCTATGGGCCAAATAGTAAGAATAATAGCACTATTTTTTTAATTAAAAAATTGTAATAAATCTAGCTCCGGTCGCTGAAGCTATTCCGATCTAGAAAGCTAAAACATTATTACGCAGACTGTCAAAAAAAACAACAAAAAACAAAGAAGTAAAACCACGTTTTTATAAGCGGACTAAAAAGAAGAAAATACATTTTTTTTCCACATAATAGTGAAGGAAAAATCTTTTTCTGGATTGATAAAAATTTCAAACTTAAATGCTCAAGTACTATGATGTAATATGACTAAAAACGTGGGGCGGGCGCTTCTCAGGCTTAACTTATTTAATTCACTCATTTTCTTACTCGCCATTTGTAAACCCTAATCATTTTAGCCAAACGCCTAAAAAGCGCCCGCCCACATTTTTGTCTCATGGGGGGGGGACCTGCGACCTCAGTAACTTTCTTGGGGCCTTTAAAAAAGTATCTTGTATTTTTATAAATGTGCATTTATAGGTATACAATCTTATGCGGCTTCTTTTATTACTGCTTACATAAATATGGCATGCAATGGTAAACATGTTCCCCACCTTAATTTCGTATCAATTACAATTATTTATTCGTGTTTATTAATTTTTATAAACCATATCATGGTCGACTAAGTGGCCGTCCATAAATGAAGCACACAATTTTGGCTGATTTTTCACCCCCTCCAACCCTCGTCACAAAAACTTAGACCCTTCTACAATAAGACGTCACAAAGTTTTGACCCCCCCCCCATAAAAGCCGTATTTTCTGTTTGAAAATGAACATGTTTCAAATTAAATATTTGGCATTTAAGTATGTTTTTAGTGTATCTCTGCATTCTAATATTGTAACGCGAGCTTTACATAAACGTCATTAAATAAAGTGTCAGTAATCAAATATTTTAAGTGGAAATGTATTTAAAGTTGCGCGTTTTGACGTGACGTCACATTTCTTAAACACCCCCCTCCTCACATATCGTCACAAACGTGTGACTCCCCCCCCCCAGGTGCGTGACGTCATGTATGGACGGCCCCTAAAAAGGGCGGCTAATTGGAGATCGCCCCAGGCGGCAAAAGTTCTAGCTCCGCCACTGTTTTCCGGTTGAACATTTTAAAATGCGCATTAAGAAGGCAAAGTCTTCAAATTTTTAACTTTTATTTAGTGCAATCTTGTGGAAAGGTAAATGGTCAAGAAAACGTTTTCGGTTATGGCTCTATTTTTTATGGTCCAACAGGGATACAATACGAATATGCCAATAAGTATGTCCAGATGTACTTAATTCCCGTTATTATTATTAATTTTCTTTAAAGCACCATAACATCTTACAATTTATTGATTTATGAGTCAAGACATAATCTTTTAGCATTTCATAATTGTTACAAGTCATGATGAAATCACTAGATTACTAACGTAAATGCACTATACGATCTACGACGAATAGATGTTTTATCTGGCAAGGGTTGCTAAAGTAATGGGGGTGAGACTGCAATCAGGCTTTTAAAAAGGTAAATGCATAAAATAAAAACAGGGTATTAGGCCTACTAATACTGTCAGGCCTACTAATACCCTGTTTTTATTTTATGCATTTAAGGGTTGCTAAAGTGTGCAGTAATATTTCCTGACTCCTACTCCATGAGTGCTTTCACGTCAACACCTCAATACATCAAGTGGCCAGATAAATGTCCAATTTCAAGATCAAGGATACATATTTAAATAAGAATTTCCCGCTTGGCCTTGAAGAGGAGTCAAAATGATAATCCTTTAAATGACAAATCGCTACTTGACCAGGAAACCAATACGTCAGAGAAATATTTCGGCGCAGTAACTTGTTTTTTTTAATTTTTAAAATTTCATTATTAAAAATGTTTTAGTGAATGCAGCTAAGGGGCCGTCCATAAATGACGTCACGCACCTAGGGGGAGGGGGTGCTTGAGAAATGTCACATCACATCAAAACGCGCAATTTTAAATGAGAAGTTCCTCTTAAATAATTGATTTCTTACAATTTATTTTATGACGCTTCACGCGTGTTACGATATTAGAGTGCAACCTTACACTAAATACATACTTAAATGACCACACAAAAAAAATGATTTGAAACATGCTCTTTTTCAAATAGAAAATACAGTATTTAGGGGTGAGGGTGCAAAGCTTTGTGATGTCATATTGGAGGGGGGGGTCTAAGTTTTTGTGACGAAGGGGGTAGAGGTAGTAAAAAATCGGCCAAAATCGCGTGACGTCATTTATGGACGGCCCCTGAGGACAAGCTTCGTTTATTATTTAATTTCACACAATTCCTTAACATGGCAGCTAAATCTCTTCTTGATAAATTCCCTCTGTGGCTCTGTATCATTTGTATAAAATAAATCCTTCAACTACAGAGTTATCTGCACATGTTTCACACAGCGCCACCCTGTGTTCACGAAGCTTACAGAGTTATCTGCGCATATGTTTCACACAGCGCCACCTTGTGTTCACGAAGCTTACAGAGTTATCTGCGCATATGTTTCACACAGCGCCACCCTGTGTTCACGAAGCTCACAGAGTTATCTGAACATCTGTTTCACACAGCGCCACCCTCTGTTCACGAAGCTCACAAAATAACAATAAAACATTGAAAGTGAGCCATGTACAGGACTTCACCTTAGTATACCATCATGGTTGACCGCTCCAAACTCAGACCTCAAGTCAGTGGCTAAAAGCCAATTGTCAAATTCCTCCGAATGTTCTCGACCCCCATTTGAACATGAATAGCCATTTGAGATCCCGTGATGAATTTGGAGCCCCGCCACCACAAGGTTAAGACCTGAATACCATTGACCCCATTTGTCACGAATGAACCCCGTTACCCCACAGGCGCTCATGGAACGTGTTCTAAACCACGATATAAATCACCAGCCCAAAGTCTCAGCTGTATATCAGTAATTTACTTTTCTGAACGGCGCTTGATCGTTTGGTGACAACCTAAGCAACAGGTCGCCAATAGATTTCTCGGAAATGACGTCATGGTGGGGGTGGGTTTTTATAGTTAACAAAGTTCGCCGTTTGAAAAGTAGATCAAAAATTAATTTAGCAAAGACCCTTTAGCCTTTCCCCATGAATTATATGTGTCCTTGGTATCGGTATAAGTGGTGGTTCTCAAACCACTAAAAATGTGCGTCATAACACGGGCTTAATCTGCTGGCGTACCGATGGTCACGAGTTCGAACCTCCGTGAAGGCAGGTATTTGTTCCTGGGGCATGGTTGTCACTGCCTCCACCTAGCTCCGATTGGGTACCTAGTACCTGAGACTAGTTAGTGAAACAAAGGCCAGTGGGTAATAAGTGGATCTCTCATAGCCGTGGCCTGCGAACGCTTACTCACTTGCCAACAGATCGGCATGGTCTGTGGATGCAATTATCTTCTGTATAGAAGGAGCGTCTGTATAGATAAGACACCCAGGCCACAAAACGAACGCAGATAAAAGCAAACAGATGAGACATGTAGTAAATGGAAGTGGATAGCAATTACCACCTCTAAGGGGTACCAAACCAACCTCATCTGCCTCACCCTGCTCCTACGTCACTGGTTCAAGGCCCTGCACTCACTCACAGGTAGTTTGGGAAATAAAGAAACCTTGTAACAATCCGCTTAATTTTTAGATGAAATATCGCGCACATTTTATGAGTTTTCTAGACCACTATGATACCTGTCTAAGGTCCTGCCGATGAAGTGTACATACCTTGAACACACCTTTCACCCTCCGCGATAAATTCGTTTCCCGCCGACGTCCTCTTGAACGTACAGGAAGTATCGTCTTCCTGAATGCGTCTTATTAACGGCATTTTTCGCCAGGAAGTCAAAGTGCCATCCTCATTTCTAATGTTGTACTAATGGTGCGAACAGTGAAATAGAATTATATATTAAGCGGAAACATTACCGAACATGAAATATATTTATTGTTCCGTTAACTAACTGAAATCGGCGAACATACTGTCAACATAGAGGATCTAAGGGCAGAATATATCAAGGGAAATAAACGTGGCGGTAGTTTCAAAGTTACCACGCCTAAGCCTAATCCTTATTTCTTAACAATTCATTAATAGTTCTTTTAAAACCCACGTCGACCTCATCCGCCACTCACCCACTCCCCGGCCCTGTCCATTGGTGCCCTATCGAGTTCGCCAATGATGTATTCTATATATAGCAGGGGTGGCCTGCATGCGGCCCGCTAAAACGTATTATGCGGCTCACGATACCAATACCACCGTAGAAGTGGCCGAAGGATTTACTAGGACTTATAAATTATAAAAGATGATCTTAAAAGTTTCGAGCTTTCATGATAAGAGTTTAAAAACTTGTCAATGCAATAACAATTGTCTAAACCTAAATCAGTTCTCTTACCCCTCGATGACCTTTATATAAAAGTATAAACTTAGTAGGCGCGATGCAGCATCATAAAAAAAAAGGAAAGATAATTTTCATGACGTCTTCTGAGGCTAAAAGGTTTGCCCACCTCTACTCCCTAGTCTTCACCGCCTTATTCCTGTGTTCTCAAGCCGCCTGATGGATTACTACAAGAAATTAGAGAAACAACAAAGGGGGCGTCCATAAAGTACGTCACGCTATTTTTGACCATTTGTAACTCCCCCTCCCCCCTGTCACAAACTTTCACAAATCTTGGACACCCCCCCCCCTAAAGTACGTCACACTTTCGAACAAAAATTTTGTTTTTTATTAACAAAATGATTAAAATTCAATATAAAACACCGCGATGTCACACATGGCCGGACCCCACCCTCCCCCCTGTCACAAACTGGCACACTTTCTTACACCCCCTCACCCACTCTAAGGCGTGATGTACTTTATGGACGGCTCCAAAGAAAGAAAAAAAAATGTACACACACAAAAATTAATTTGAAACTGACAGAGAATTATGCTGATTAACGTTATTTTGTAGCCGCTTATAAAATTTGTATCTTAGTAAATAAAATTGAATGAATTTCCCTTTCAAAATATGCACCGTCAGGATTACTGTAGTATTGATTCGATAGTGTGAATGTTTTTTTTAAAATTTATATATATATATATATATATATTTAAAGTTCTTAAATGTTTGTGCTTTGGTGGGTTTTTGTGTATTGGGGGCGGGGGAGTAGTGGATGGCCTAGCAACAACAACAACGTCATCAATTAAGTCCCAGAAATAATTAACAGTTAAGTGTATTACCTGTATCAGAGGCATAGCGACATGGGGATATCTTCCTGGGTGCCAAGGTACAGGGGCGTCAACATTAGGCGTACAGTTACAATATAATAAATGCACAGGGGTAAGATGTTCATTTAATCAGAGGGGTGCTCCAATTGTATTTGTCCCCGAGCGCAAAATATCGTAGCTACGCCTCTGGTCTGTACCAAAAGATGCAGTACTGCATGTGGGTGAGTACCAATACATACAGTACTGCCTGTGGGTGAGTATCAACACATACAGTACTGCCTGTGGGTGGGTACCAATACATACAGTACTGCCTGTGGGTGAGTACCAATACATACAGTACTGCACTTGTGGGTGGGTACCAATACATACAGTACTGCCTGTGGGTGAGTACCAATACATACAGTACTTCCTGTGGGTGAGTACCAATACATACACTACTGCCTGTGGGTGAGTACCAATACATACAGTACTGCCTGTGGGTGAGTACCAATACATACAGTACTGCCTGTGGTTGAGTACCAATACATACAGTACTGCCTGTGGTTGAGTACCAATACATACAGTACTGCCTGTGGTTGAGTACCAATACATACAGTACTGCCTGTGGTTGAGTACCAATACATACAGTACTGCCTGTGGGTGAGTACCAATACATACAGTACTGCCTGTGGTTGAGTACCAATACATACAGTACTGCCTGTGGTTGAGTACCAATACATACAGTACTGCCTGTGGTTGAGTACCAATACATACAGTACTGTCTGTGGTTGAGTACCAATACATACAGTACTGCCTGTGGGTGAGTACCAATACATACAGTACTGCCTGGGGTGAGTACCAATACATACAGTACTGCCTGTGGGTGGGTACCAATACATACAGTACTGCCTGGGGTGAGTACCAATACATACAGTACTGCCTGTGGGTGAGTACCAATACATACAGTACTGCCTGTGGGTGAGTACCAATACATACAGTACTGCCTGGGGTGAGTACCAATACATACAGTACTGCCTGGGGTGAGTACCAATACATACAGTACTGCCTGGGGTGAGTATCAATACATACAGTACTGCCTGTGGGTGAGTACCAATACATACAATACTGCCTGTGGGTGAGTACCAATACATACAGTACTGCCTGTGGGTGAGTACCAATACATACAGTACTGCCTGTGGGTGGGTACCAATACATACAGTACTGCCTGGGTGAGTACTAATACATACAGTACTGCCTGTGGGTGAGTACCAATACATACAGTACTGCCTGTGGGTGGGTACCAATACATACAGTACTGCTTGTGGGTGAGTACCAACTGCTCCATCCCCTGTTGTACGAGGATAATGTGTGAAGAGTGGTCTGGGAACTATGGTATTTTTTTTTGTTACTCATCTTCAGACCTTTTTAGTAGAAGTTTGGGGGGTGGGACAAAACTTCTGGGCCTCCTCAAATGATAATAACCCTAGATACGCCCCTGGGTCCACTACAGTCTGTGTTACTACCACGATGGGTCTATATTACTACGAACATAGAGCCCCCAAAACTTTATTTTATCATTTTAAAAAAAAGAAAAGAAATCTATTAGGGGTTAGGGATGCAAGCAAAGTAAAGGGGTGGGTCGCTGCAGTAAGGACCGTGTTGAGGGCTAAATTGACAATGGCACCCCTGCCGAGTTCGCCTATGCAGCCTTTGTGTTTTGGTATGTGGGAATTGTGTGGGTGTGTGGTAAGCGTGTGGGTGTGTGGTAAGTCTGGTTGTAGAACATAAATAATTTCTAAAAGAAAAGTCTCAGTCTCTTTCTCCCTCGCCCACTCTCTCAATATATATATATATATATATATATATATATATATATATATATATATATATATATATATATATATATATATATATATATATATTAGGGCTGTTATCGATTAATTTAAATTTAATCGTTAACTTTAGAAAAATTAACGATTAATTAATAGTTAATTTCAATTAATTGAAGCCAAAAATAGAAATTTATGACGCCATTAAACTGAACATTTCAAGGGAAGTAACAAAAACAGGTAATTAATTTTTTAAAATTTTATTGAGTTATTTCCCCTGTCTCACAGACATTGAAAATAAAGAATATTTTGAACTAAATTTTATGACAATGTGTTGATACTTGATCATGTTTGTGCTGAAGGTGGTACGTCAGCTTTGTATTTGATCCTTTAAAAGAGAATTGTTTATGGCAGTGAACACAGTAAACTTTTTCGCCATCTTCGACTTTGCCATCCGCAGCTAGCTTAAAAACAAAATTTTTGCTCAACTTTCTAGTTATATGTTTAAATTTTAACTGCCCTGATGCTGTCAGCCATTTTTTAGTTGACGCCTGCCAGTCCACATAAATTAATAAAATAAATTATAATATTACGCTGGAGAAATTTGTACGTAAAAAAATATATACATTATTATTTATCGGTAGTAATTAATTATTTATTAATAAAATTTATTTAAAATATTATAAATATTTCCTTTAATTTTAATCGATAAAATTTTTTAAATGATTAATCGAGAAACTAATCGTTAATTTCCGCAGTCCTATGATATATATATATATTATATATATATATTATAACTATATATATATATATATATATATATATATATATATATATATATATATATATATAGAGAGAGAGAGAGAGAGAGAGAGAGAGAGAGAGAGGGAGAGAGAGAGAGAGAGAGAGAGAGAGAGAGAGAGAGAGAGAGAGAGAGAGAGAGAGAGAGAAAGATTTGTATGAACAATCAGAGCCGAGCCTAATTTAACGGAAACGTCAGTTTTAGAAAATAATATAATGATCTAAGAGTCGTGCTGTTGGTGAAAAAAAATGGGGGGGGGGATTCAAATAAATCATTTAATTAAGCTCCGGTTTGGGGAAACCATGACGCAGGCTGACTGAGAGCGTATCTTCACGTATCTTCATTTTATGAAACAATCGAATACACGCTACCTCCCACCACCCCATACCGCACGTAAGGTTGCTGGCGAAGGTGTGATATAAAAGGTTTTGTAAGGCGGTGGTCGCAACTCCTGAAGTGTGGCCAGCTGTCGGATTAAGGCGGGGAACTAACTCTCAGCACCGCTCAATACGACATAATACACAAACACACCATCAACATCGTAAACAACCGTAGTCATGTATTATTTTAACGTAGTCTGCACTCTTGTGGCATCTTTGGTTTTACAATCAGGTAAGTCTTTCGTTTCGAATTTGAAAATGTAAAATAACAATTATGTTAATTAAGCACTTAAAGATTTGAATAATAAAATCACCTCAGGAATCGTGGATCCCTTATACCATTTATATTTATTTATAAATTCCATAAATTGCGCTTGTTTGTTCTTAGTGGAGCTTTATTAAGGCGCCTATGTAAGAGAATTTAACCTCTAAATTCCCAAAATTTGAAGTATTATATTATCTTTTTTTTTGGCTTCAGTTGATAAATCTGGATGAATGTTAAAGACTTCTGGTTTAACTTTACAAACTCAAAGAATGTGCATCCACACAAAACACATGCAGAAAAAAAACAAAGTGAAAACATAGACAATACGTGGTGGAAGAATTGAAATATAGAATATTGTTTGGTCTTAATGAATTGTAATTATAATTTATTCATTATCCTAATAAAATATTGTTCAGTTTAATGCGATATTGAAACTATAGTCTATAGTTATTCATGATAAAACTACACACTCATATATACACACGCGTGCGTCACATTTACACATCTTAGACATTTACATTCATAATAATCATACGCAAAAAAAATTTATTTAAAAAAATAATAATAAAATAAGCACATTAATTTTAAAAACTGTAAATTGTACTTTGTCTAGCAAAGGGACACAAATAATTCAAATATATTGTAGTACGTTTATCTACCTTTTGCTTAGAATGAATGTAAAACTTTTGAGTCGCTTTTAAAATATTTGTTGCATTAATAAATAAATTATAAATTACTAAAACCCATTAAGGTAAAAACTGCAATTAAAAAGGTTGGAACAAATAATAACCCCAGAGTTACATCAGATTTAATGTTGTTTGTGCTAGGGGCCGTCCATAAAGTACGTCACGCTCCAGAGGGGGGGGAGGGGGTGTAAGAAAGTGTGACAGTTTGTGACAGGGGGGATGTGGGGGTCTGGCCATGTGTGACGTCACGTTGTTTTATATTACATTTTAGTTATTTTGTTATTAAAAAAGGAAATTTTTGTTCGAAAGTGTGACGTACTTTAGGGGGCGGGTGGGGGTGTCCAAGATTTGTGACAGTTTGTGACGGGGGGGGGGCGGGGGTAAAAATGGTCAAAAATAGCGTGACGTACTTTATGGACGACCCCCTATACAAAATCTCACATTTACTGAAACTCGTCATCATCATTAATCACATTAAAAGAGTGTTTGTAACATTTATAATAATATACCTTCCCACATGAAAATACATAACTGTATTCCAAATCTAGACGTGGGGAATGAGATGAATTAATAAGTTGTGTGACTTTAAATAAGAATTTAAAAATTCTGCTGAAAAAACAACTTTTTTTTTAATATAAGGGGAAAAAACCCTGTTGAATAAATGACCTTCAGGTTTCGATTTGGGATCACAACCCCCCATCCCCCAAGCCCTCACCATAAAGATTTTTCATTGAACTCTACAAACAGTGCGAAATGACGAAAACTGTTTGTTTTGTTGTTGTTTTTTTAATCCAAGGGCACACCACCGAACCCAACCATCAGGCGAAGTAATCTTATATTTTACAGTCTGCTGACGGCTCCATCTGTACTGAAGATTATTGCGTCATACGCTTATCCGTGGTTTGTGTCTAGTCTTGCATTATTATTAGAGTTTTAAATGTTGGTAGCGTGTAGGTTTTCCTAGTTTGACCTGGCAGACCATTCCACGTCCGAATTCCTGAAGGGGAGAATGAGGATTTTTATAATGTGTTTATTCTTTCATATGGCATAAGAAAAATGTTTTCAACTCTATGAGTGTCACAGTGTTGAGTTTTTACTATTTCCTCTGGGTCATCACTTTCTTTAAACACAAGATGCGTGTTCAAATTGAAACGATATAGACCGTCAGACAAGGGCGGGCCTTAAATAATAAATTTTTAAAAAATAAAAAATTACTGACTGACATTTTGTAAAGAACTCGTGCATGCCGGGAGAATATTTCAAACGGAACGTCTAAATTCCTCAACATGTCAAAAATGACGGAGTGACTTCCGGAAAAATAATGCTTTGTAGTTTTCGTGTGACAACCTTGCTACAAATTTAAAAATTGTTAAGCCTGTGTCAATTTTATGGCGATGACACTGGTCATTTTAACCTTGAACGACTTTTTATATTTTATGGGGCTGAATATTCGCAATTCTTCGTAACAAATATATATATATATATATATATTTCACCAAAGTGAGTATGTGCAAACAAGTATGATGAATAACCCTCGCTGGGGTCGACCGTTCACAGTAAGCAAACGTACTGGGATGAAAGAAGGGGAAAAATGGGGGATGGGGCAACAATGCTTATTGCATCACGTCCGTCATGCACGCGGAAAGTCGTGGGTTCAAGCCCCAGCGGGAACATTAAATTTTTTTAAAAATAATGTTTGTTTTTGCCCGTTCTTTTCCTCCTCATTTGCGAACATGACTAACCCTCGCTAGGGTCGGCCAATCACAGTTTACGGTTGACAAGGGATGGTAGTAAAGGGTGGGGGGGCAGGTAACAACAAGCGCAGTGCGCATGTCTCCACGTTTACTCGCTTTTTTTCATTACTTCGTGCTGCTATTTGTGTCCGTACTCTCCCCCCCCCCGTTCTTTGCACTATCTATGATGAGCAAGTCTGCGGCGTATGGTACGCCACGGATCGTATCTAGTACGAGATATTGACAATGATGAGAGGACCTGAGTGGCAATAGTAATAATAATAACAGCCATACCAGTTTTAATACATCAAATTGACAGATAAAAGTAGCGTGGTTCTCAAAAGGATTACAACCGGTGCCTTTTAAAAAAATTGGAAAGCTTCTAATTACTATTAAAAACAACGTCGCTCATGGTTTATATGAACAATGGAATTAACAATTATTTTAAGCTTTGCTTCTCATGTTTTTAACGGTTAAATTAAATTTAGTGTGTATCTTTTATTTTATTTAATAGCTTTATCGCATCCTATTCTATATGATATATCACAATGAAAATGGTTTAACAGATACATACAGTTAACTATTTTGTGTCTATTTCCAGAATGTCAACTCTACAACTTTCTGAGTGCCCTACAAGGCCCGAACCCATTTTCAGGAAGTCCACTGTTATCTTTCGCTTCTCAGATGCCCGGATGTGAGTCTCTCAACCCATTCCAGTTTTTTTTTAAATTCGACTCAAACTTCAGCTTTTAATTTATCATAGTCACATCGATCGATAAATAAAATTAGATAATTTTTTGTTTTTTAAATCATGATAAAAGTTGGTATATAATTAAACGATTAAACATACGACTTCATTGGACTTCAAGATAACTTGAACACCGAATAGTGGAAACAATCCAATTATTAAATTTTAATTTAGCCCAGAGCACAATCCAATATTAAAATATCAATAGAGCGACTACAATAGGCAAAGCCGCACATTAGTAAATAACACATATAGAGAGAAATGGCATAGGAGCTCCTAAATTTCAATCTTCTTCTTATTGATAAAAAGTTTTAGAACTTGCCCAAAATCTCAATATAAGTTTCTAGTAGGTTCAACAATTTTGACACACTCCAGTGAAAAATTTAAAATGCATGGGTGCGATGGTCTAAGTGGTAGCGCACTGGACTATCGATCTGAGGCAGATCCCGAGTCGCGGGTTCGATGGTGCTGGCCACACATTCCCCTGCTCGTTAGTGGTGGCTAAAAACTTGTGAACGCTACATCACTTGCCCCATAGTCCGTCATGGACTGGAAAGGCCACACATTCCCCTGCTGGCCACACATTCCCCTGCTCGTTAGTGGTGGCTAAAAACTTGTGAACGCTACATCACTTGCCCCAAAGTCCGTCATGGACTGGAAAGGGGATCATTTTTTAAATTATTTTTCTTAGATTAGATACCATCCTCACGTATAATATACGGAACATTTAATTATCATCAACGTGTCCAAAGCTTCAGTGTAAGGTTGGTGGTGTATAGATATAGTTCTAAAACTTTGGGAATGTATACTTTAAATGACGCACGACCAAACCAAACTTTTCATTTTGTTTTGACATCAACTTCTCTCATGAATTGTTGACAGTGATTGTTTTATTCTCCTTCTATTTATAAAAAGTCCACAAACAATACTCAGATCATTATGGCTCCTTGCCAATGTTCCCTTTAAGCTGCGCAGCCGCGCAGATATCTGACCGACGCCGCGCAACAGTTTAGAATAACCGTGCAGCAATTTTGTAAAATATTGCACAAAATATGGATGCTGCGCAACTTTGCACACGAGTTTTTTCACTTTGCACACGGACCAAAGAATCTTAGAGGGAACATTGCTCATGGCAAACTTTATATTTAAAATAATGGCGTGTTTCCCCTTGAAAAAAATGCCATACTACGTTATATAATTTAAAAAAACTATGTGGAAAGTACATATAGCATCGATAAAATTTGACACTTCTAAAATTTCCTTATCCAAAACCGTTAGGAATCTCGTCCTCTGCACTGACAGCAAACTCACAATGAGCCCCTCTCTTAGTTCGATGGTGATAGCTTGTCTCTGTCATCTACGTGCCCTGGATCAGTTGCGTCCTCAAATAAATAAGAAAAAAAGCCGCGTGGCAGTTTCTTTCATACAATCGCGACTGGATTGCTGCAACAGTGTCATGTGGGGATAGCCTCGAAACCAACTGCAAAGACTCCAGAAATTACAAGACACTGCAACGCGTATTTTATTGCGGCTGAGGTCAAACCGCTCAAACTCGCTCTAAAGTCTAACGGATCTTTACTGGCTTCCTATAGTTGAGCGAATAGACCGAAGTTATTGAACAGTCTTCCAAAATCATTGAGGGCTTGGGGAATTAAATTTGAAGACTAATTTTTAAATATAATTTAAGCTGGGTTTTAAAGATCGGAGCGCGACGAGCATGTTAGAATCTAAGGGCAGTTAACGCTGTAGAAGAAAGCCATCATCATCTATGATGTCCTGTAAATTAGCTGCTCCGGACACTCTCAGTGACATCTGTTTAGACAGAGTTGTCTCTTCATTTTCAGCTCAACAAAACACAATCAATCCTGAAAGAACGGCGTCATCATTTCCATCTCCACAGGCGCCGCAAGTTCTGCTCAACGCTCTTAAGAATGCTCAGGGTAAGTCATGGCATATACGACATGATATAAAACATGTACAAGGTAAGTCATGGCATATACGACGTGATATAAAACATGTACAAGGTAAGTCATGGCATATACGACGTGATATAAAACATGTACAAGGTAGGTCATGGCATATACGACGTGATATAAAACATGTACAAGGTAGGTCATGGCATATACGACGTGATATAAAACATGTACAAGGTAGGTCATGGCATATACGACGTGATATAAAACATGTACAAGGTAGGTCATGGCATATACGACGTGATATAAAACATGTACAAGGTAAGTCATGGCATATACGACGTGATATAAAACATGTACAAGGTAGGTCATGGCATATACGACGTGATATAAAACATGTACAAGGTAGGTCATGGCATATACGACGTGATATAAAACATGTACAAGGTAGGTCATGGCATATACGACGTGATATAAAACATGTACAAGGTAAGTCATAGGATATACGACGTGATATAAAACATGTACAAGATAGGTAATGGCATATACGACATGATATAAAACATGTACAAGGTAAGTCATGGCATATACGTGATATAAAACATGTACAAGGTAAGTCATAGGATATACGACGTGATATAAAACATGTACAAGATAGGTAATGGCATATACGACATGATATAAAACATGTACAAGATAGGTAATGGCATATACGACATGATATAAAACATGTACAAGATAGGTAATGGCATATACGACATGATATAAAACATGTACAAGATAGGTAATGGCATATACGACATGATATAAAACATGTACAAGATAGGTAATGGCATATACGACATGATATAAAACATGTACAAGGTAGGTCATGGCATATACGACGTGATTCAAAATTTGTACAAGTTAGGTAACTATAGATTCAGTCTAGATCAAGACGTGTGCAATTTAAAGGCACGTGTTCATACTGGTGATATTTAGCGCTCGAGGAAATGAAAGCAAGCGAGTCTAACCTGCGTTTTTTTATTTGAACATGGACCACATAAAATTGTTATAATCAGACATTGGTTGCACAGCAACTGAATTAGCCTTTCTACCTCCCCCTCCTCCTACACACAGGTCCTCCACCAGGGGCGGCACCAGTACCTAATCCAATGGATAATTTGATGAACATGTTTGGTGGCAACAGTTTGAGTCAACCACGTGGTGGCACCGGAAGTGGCATTTTGCCCATCAGCGGCGGGGTGAGTTATTCCCTCCTAACTGTGATGACAAACATTATTGTTGACTAACTTAAGCATTACTAAAGACACTGACGTCACATTAACCATCGGTTTTAATAACCCTTAAAAAATCCATAGTACCTTGGTTCATTTTTTTTTAAATATAGGAAATATAAATATACTAGTGCAACACCCATCAAAAATGACGGAAGTTTTCAAAATAAATACACATCAGATTAAAAAATAACGTAATACAGAACTTTCATTTATTTTTATTTTATTCATTTATTTCCCTATTGAACAATTTAATGCGGACGTTCGAAAAGAGTTATTTTTTGGTGCAGTAATTTGGTGCGCTGCTTTCTAAAATTAGTAGCGTCATGGACAGGACAGACGGGACGTGACATGCATTGCAAATTATGTATATTGATTATTATCGATACACTTTTCTCTTTAAAATTCTTTATTTTTAATTTTAAAAATCCACAAGTCAATTCCATTCCATTAGTTTTCTATCCAAACCTTTGAATTCAAAATCACCAACTTGCATGTCACATCCACTGACACTGAAACAGGGCCACCAACAGGAAATACGTTTTACTTTCACGTTATTCTTAGACCCACAACTTTAAATTCAGTTAATTTATTATTCAAAATAATCAATTTGCATGTGAGAGTAGAAGTTAAATGTTATAAATATTTTAACGATCGTTTTATTTAATGGGGACAAGAGGTGAGATCAAGTAGGTAACACTGTAAGGATATTCAAATACTTTTTTAAAGTTATGAATTATACAAAAAATTGATAGATCGTCATTTCTTGTCTAAACTGTCCCATCAGCTTCTTTGTGTGATACAACTTACTAGATACGACCTGCTGCGTAGCATACGCAGCAGACTTGCTCATAGTTAATGCAAAGAAAGTGGAAACAGAACGGACACAAACTGCAGCACGAAGACATGAGAACAAAGCGAGTGAACGTCGGAGGACCGCCGACGCGTTGTTGATCTACCAACACCCTCTGCGCCACCCCCACTTGCCAACCTTAAACTGTGATTAGTCGATCCTAGCGAGGATCATTCGTCATGCTTGCTTGCACACGTCTTGTGCTTGTCCTAATTGTTTGCATTATATATATATATATATATATATATATATATATATATATATATATATATATATATGTACTGGCTGAAACACTCTTTGGTATCTTTTTCTCGATGCTATTGAGACATGCTTTCGAGGTCTGCTCCGAGGGTGTGAACATTCATACCAGGACGGATGGAAACCTATATAATATCAGCCGGCTACGTGCGAAGAGCAAATTGGAAAATTTATTAATCAGAGAGTTGCTCTTCGCGGATGACGCAGCCCTTACATCACATACAGAGGCAGGACTCCAACAGTTGGTCAATAAGTTCTCAGAGGCATGCAAGGATTTTGGTTTAACGATTAGCCTAAAAAAGACCAACATTATGAGACAAGGCACTGACCGCCTTCCAGCAATCTCGATTGAGGGAAACACCTTGGACGTCGTCGATGATTTCACCTACCTTGGCAGTAACATCACAAGCACACTCTCCCTGGATAAGGAAATAGGAACCAGAATCGGCAAGGCCGCATCATTAATGGCTAGGCTGAATCAAAGAGTGTGGAACAATGCGCAGCTCACAGATAGAACGAAAATCACTGTTTACCATGAGGCCTGCGTGCTCAGCACACTCCTCTATTGCAGTGAGTGCTGGACGACCTACGCCAAGCAAACAAAGCAGCTCAACAGCTTCCACCTACGATGCTTGCGTAGGATTCTACGCATCAAGTGGCAGGACAAGATCACCAATGTCGAGGTACTCAGAAGAAGCCATATGCTGAGTATGCACTCAATTCTGAGTGAGAGGCGCCTGCGGTGGTTAGGTCATGTCCGCAGGATGAGCTCGGAGCGCATTCCTAGAGCCTTGCTTTACGGTGAGCTGGCAACCGTTATGAGAAAAAGAGGTCGCCCCCGCTTGCGCTTCAAGGACGTCTGCAAGAAAGACATGTCATCGGCACAGATAGACCCTAAAACGTGGGAGACCATTGCTGAGGAGTGCACCTCCTGGCGGGCAAAAGTGCGTGAGGGCATTCATGTCGCGGAAGCATCCCTCATAGCTTTGAGTGAAGAGAGAAGGGCCAGGAGAAAGGGCAGGGTATATATATATACTAGCGTATCACCCGTCAAAAATGACGGACGTTTTCAGCTGAAATCTATTTATCTTATTTTAAAAATGCACCCTTTTCATAAGCCAAACTAACTTGTCCTTGTTTGATAAATACGAAATATTAAACTTTCTGAAATGTACACAAAGTATTTTATAATCAGGGTTGTAGGGCGCCTCCTTTGTTTTTTTTATTTTATAATTAACCATCACCAAATCCTCTTTACATTGATCCCTTTTCCAAAATTAAAGAGCGAAAACAATGACGTCATATAATATTTTTTACAGCGCATCTTTAATTTGCACACATTTTGATGCATTGGTGCAGTAATTTGGTGCGCTTCCTTCTAAAATTAGTAGTGTCACGGAGAGACACTACAGACGTGACAGAGATTGCAAATTATGTATATTGATATTAGGGCTGCGAAAATTAATGATTAAGTTCTCGATTAATAGTTATGAAAAATTTACGATTAAATTATCTTTTAACGATTAATCGACCCATCACTTACAAATCATTGGAAGTCAAAAGTAAAAAAATAAATAATTAAATAATAGCGGCCGATAAATAATAAATTGCCAGACGATTACACGAACATTTTGGTTTTAAACTATTGACTGACGGGAATGTTCAAAATGTTGATACAGTTTGCCTACCATGGTTCTAGTGGTCCAAGGTTGTCATTGCCAGGGCGGGGGTGGAAGATAAGCATCCACTCCTCTAGAAATGCCCTAAAAGGCTTGCGTCTCTTAATGCCTCTGTCAACCAAAATCCAGCTCCTGGCCTTCTCGCGTGGCTCACACAAAAGCCCGGCGGACCATGTTGTTACTAACAGGAGAAGGGAGGAAGGCGGTCAACTGGCGCCTCAAAACCAGTAGCTTCGGGTAGATGAGGCTCGTTAACCATGGTCGGTAGCTCATCTAGGAGAGGGAAACTCTTATTCTAAACCTCCGCTGCTTTGCGGCTAAACCCTCATGGGAAAGGCTAGGGGAGTAAACCCCGACAGAAAATCAGGAAGTGGAGCTCCTAAGGCGGTCTGCTACTGAAACAAATTGCATTCCGGCAGCTCCTGCGACGCGAATGGTGCCAAGCCGTATCGACATTAGTCGTTCCATTGGATCCACCATTGGCGTGGAGAGGGGGGATCTGCTGTTTGGGCAGCAGCTGGTTCTCCATAGTAACACGCCCAGGCTTTATCTTTACTGGAGAGGACACTCCAGCAGCGCCGCAAGGTGTGAACACAACACGGGAAGCAGCAGTTTACCGGTTATAAGCCATAGCTCAATTGGCGTAGAGCTAGGCGCCAGGGGTTGCTTCTGACGGTGGGAGAGATCACCATGTCTCAATGGATCGCTACCGCCCGCCTCAAGCTGGGCAGCCCCCAGCCAATAAGGTGCTATCCCGCCATGGCCTACCTGCTCCACTGGGTGCGTGGAGCTCAGAGGAACTTCTCAACAAGTAGGCCAGTAAATCCTGCACCTAGAAATAAAAAACAAAAGATAAGAAGACTCCAGCTCTTCGCCTAGCAAGCTGGAACGTTAGGACTATGTGTCCAGGCATTACTGCCGACCTGCAGCTTATTGATGATGCCAGGAAGACAGCCATCATTGACAGGGAGCTTGCCAGACTAAACATCGACATTGCCTGCCTTCAGGAGACTAGACTCCCAGAAAGTGGTACCATAAAAGAATGCAACTACACTTTCTTCTGGCAGGGTGGACCAATGGACACACCAAGGCAACATGGGGTTGGTTTTGCCATAAAAATGGACTCTGCTCCTCCATAGAACCCCCAACAAAGGGCACTAACAGGATACTAACAATACGACTATCTACATCCTCAGGATTAGCCAACATCATCAGTGCTTATGCTCCAACCTTATCCTCGAGCTCAGAAGCTAAAGACCAGTTCTATGATGATCTCAATCAAACACTAGCCAGCATACCCACCAATGAAGCAATCTACCTCCTTGGTGACTTCAATGCAAGAGTTGGAAGTGATCACATGGCCTGGCCAACTTGCCTCGGTTATTTTGGAAGAGGCAGGCTAAATGAAAATGGGCAGAGATTACTAGAGATGTGCTGCTTACATGGACTATGTGTCACAAATACTTTCTTCAACTGCAAAGCAATCCACCAAGTGTCATGGAGGCATCCCCGCTCTAAACACTGGCACCAACTAGATCTCATCATCACAAGACGCACACAGCTGGCCAGTGTCCTCCTCACACGCAGTTACCACAGTGCAGACTGCGATACAGATCACTCCTTAGTGGCTAGCAAGGTAAGGTTACTGCCAAAGAAATTGTACCGCAACAAAAACAAGGGAAAACCACGCATAGGCATCTGCTCCACCAAGAATCCAGAGAGAACAGCAGAATACACCCAGAGACTAAAAGACGCTCTTGTACAAATGCCACCAGTAGACACGATTGAGTCCAAGTGGTCACATCTGCGGGACACCATATATGGCTCAGCTATTGCGGCATTCGGCAAGAGAGAACGCAAAAGTGCAGACTGGTTTGAGGCCCATTGGGAGGAAATGAAGCATGTCACCGATGTAAAAAGAAAGGCTCTTTTAGCCTATAAAGACAGGCCTTGCCCAGAAACTCTACATTCCCTTAAGAGCGCCAAGAAAAATGCCCAGCAGGCAGCTCGCCACTACGCTAACACGTACTGGCTCAATCTAAGTTCCAGCATACAGTCAGCTGCTGATAGAGGCGATACAAAGGCTATGTACGAGAATATAAAACAAGCAACAGGCCCTCTGACCTCCAAGACAGCACCCTTAATGTCAAAAGCAGGGGAAATTATCACTGATCGGGACAAGCAACTCAAACGGTGGATCGAGCACTACCTGGAATTGTACGCAACTATAAACCATGTCTCAACTGCTGCCCTGGACGATATCCCAGACCTGCCGGTCATGGAAGAGCTCGGTAGCCTACCCACAATGGTCGAGCTAAGTAGAGCCATAGATTGCCTAGCCTGCGGGAAAGCTCCTGGTAATGATGGAATTCCACCAGAAGTTCTCAAATGTGGAAAAGAAATACTTTTACAGCCTTTGCATGACCTCCTCACTCTGTGCTGGGAACAGGGGCAGATACCACAGGAGTTGAAAGATGCCAACATCGTTACACTGTATAAAAATAAAGGAGACAAGAGTGACTGCAACAACTATCGTGGAATCTCTCTCCTCAGTATAGTTGGAAAGGCCTTCGCCCGAGTTGCATTGACACGCCTACAGACCCTAGCATCGCGTGTACTCCCAGAATCGCAGTGCGGCTTTCGAGCCGGAAGATCAACCATAGACATGATCTTCTCTCTGCGCCAGCTGCAGGAGAAATGCAGGGAGCAACATATGCCTCTATACATCGCGTTCGTCGACCTAACTAAAGCTTTTGATCTTGTCAGCAGAAGCGGCCTTTTTCAGATCTTAGTAAAAATAGGCTGCCCTTCACATCTGCTTAACATCATCAAGCAATTCCACGAAAACATGCAGGGCACAGTGTGCTATAACGGTGCCACTTCCGAGGCTTTCCCAGTAAGTAGTGGAGTAAAGCAAGGCTGCGTGTTGGCACCTACTCTATTCGCAATATTCTTTTCCATCTTACTCCAGTATGCCTTCAAGAACAACAGCGAGGGGATATACATACACACCAGAGCTGACGGGAGATTATTCAATATTGCCCGACTTAAAGCCAAGACCAAAATAAGGAAGATTTTGCTGCGCGAGCTCTTATTTGCAGACGATGCCGCCTTAATATCCCACACAGCAGACGGCCTGCAGAACCTTGTATCCAGCTTCTCCGCTGCCTGCAAAGAGTTTGGCCTGACCATAAGTATAAAGAAAACCAACATTATGGCACAGGATGCTGCCTCTCTCCCGACTATCACCATTGATGACTGCAACCTGGATGCTGTTGACAGTTTTACTTATCTGGGATCGAACATCTCGAGCACCCTCTCACTGGAAGATGAGATAAGTAGCAGGATAGGGAAGGCAGCAACTGTTATGGCTAGACTGTACAAAAGAGTCTGGTCCAATGCCAAACTCACAGCAAGGACTAAGCTGCAGGTATACCAGGCCTGCGTACTGAGCACACTCCTCTATGGATGCGAGTCTTGGACCACTTATACCAGGCATGAAAGAAGGCTCAATAGCTTCCACCTCAGATGCCTGCGCCGCATCCTAGACATCAAATGGCAAGAGAAAGTCCCCAACACAGAGGTCCTGGCTCAAGCAAGCATGAGTAGTATTGCAGCAATATTAAGCCAAAGACGCCTCCGTTGGCTTGGACACGTCAAGAGGATGCAAAGTGGTCGCATACCCAAGGATGTGCTCTACAGCGAGCTGGCGACAGGGAAAAGGTCGGTTGGTCGGCCATGTCTCAGATACGTGGACATATGCAAGAGAGACATGAAAGTAGCCAACATTGATATACAAAACTGGGAAAACCTGGCAGAGGATAGGTCCATGTGGCGGGCTATAGTGAAAGAAGGATCACTAAGAGCAGAGGAGCAAACTAGGGCAGAAGCAGTCGGGAAAAGAGCGAGGAGAAAGGCCAGGAAACACTGCCCCACTGCTTTCGTGTGTGTGTCATGCAGAAGAGACTGCCACTCAAGGATTGGTCTCATCAGCCACACCAAGAGCTGCAGATAATAAAGATAAATCTATCGTCTTTCGTAGACGGACAGATGCCATACCATGGTTCTAACACTTCGCCTACTTATCAAACCAAATGAAAAGCGTATTAAGGTAATGGCAGTAATGGAGTCTAAATCAGAGACAAAAAATGACGACAGCTCTTCTGATGAATTACTGCGTTACAAAATGGAGATGAAAGTTCCTGAATCCATTAATCCTCTTCAATGGTGGAAACTTATTGAGCACCGATATCCGATAATATCATTCCTTGCCAAGACCGTTTTGTGCATACCAGTTACCTCAGTTCCATATGAATTATTGTTCAGCTGGTTATATTGTTAATTAGATACGCTCATCACTTGAACCAAATATTGTCAACACGCTTGTCTTTTTGCGTAGTTGGTTTTAGATGACATTTAAAGGAGATATTCCAGTGTCATTTAGATTTTCAACAAGAACGTTTAATAAGTGTTACTTATCACATCATAAATTTAATTTTTGGCTTTAATCGAAATTAACGATTAATTAATAGTTAATTTTTCAAAAGTTAACGATTAAATTTAAATTAATTGTTAACAGCCCTAATATATATATATATAAGCTTACAATCATTTCCTTGTCTGACAAAACTTCTTACAAACATTCTCTAATGGGTCGCTTATTTGTCCAGATGAAACAGATGGTCACCAAGTGGGCCACACAGCTGGGCCACAAAGCTTACTACGAGGCTCATGGGTGTGTCGACCCCAGCACAGCACTGCACGGACGTCACGCACAGATGGCTGCCATGGGTAAGGAAAACATTCAGTGGTGGTCAGTGCAAACATTCCTAGTCAAGGTGGCCAACAATGTTCCATCTATGGTTCCTTTTTGGTCTGTGTGCAAATTAAAAATAAAACAACCCGTTAAAAACAAAGTTTTTGACTATAAATCCCTTATATATCAGACATAAATAAAATTATTGATTATGTGCAATATAATATGCACCGCGCGACAAACATTTACAGACTGAAAATGACTGAGCTGCCTTGCTGTAAACACGGGGATGTGGTCATCAATGGATGGAATAAACTCTAGTGACACGTGGATGTCAACAATAGAAGACCGCTACATAGAGTTACATTGAGATAAACTAATAATGCATTAATTTAATTACGGTACATTCTATCGATCTGAAATTTTGATACAATGCATTGCTAGGTGACACAAGTCTATGTGCAAAATTTCAGCTCCATAGGATCATGGGAAGTGGGTCATTAAATCCCTTATATTAACTTCACCGCCGTCTCTCTCTGTCTGTCGTTCGTCGTCAGGCGGGCGGAAAAACAAAAGTAAATAAAACAAACCCGTAAAAACAAAGTTTTTGACTATAAATCCCTTATATATGAGACATAACTAATAGTATTGATTATTTTCAAACATTTACAGACTGAATCTGTCTTAACTCAACTTTGCATCATAACCCTAGTGGGGGGAGGGGTGGGTGGGGGGGGAGAGGGGAAAAGTCTGGTCACCGATTCGCTTGACCGAGCTCAGAGTGACACGTAAAATGTAAACAAAAGCGCCCGTCGCTTCGTTGGGTCGCCTCAATGCGTCAGCTCAAAATTTCACGTGGGAAAAAAAACAATAACAAACCGTGAATTTAAATTAAATTACATACCTCATATTAGGATAAACTAAAAATGCATTAATTTAATTACGGTACGTTCGATCGATCTGAAATTTTGATAGGATGCATTGTTAGGTCAGACGGGTCCGTGTGCCAAATTTCAGTTCGATCGGATCATGGGAAGTGGGTCATTTTTGACTTCTGTTTTTCCGCCCGCCCAAGACAGAGAGAGAGAGAGAGACGCCGGTGAAGTTAATATAAGGGATTTAATAAAACAAACCCGTAAAAACAAAGTTTTTGACTATAAATCCCTTATATATGAGACATAACTAATAGTATTGATTATTTTCAAACATTTACAGACTGAATCTGTCTTAACTCAACTTTGCATCATAACCCTAGTGGGGGGGGAGGGGTGGGTGGGGGGGAGAGGGGAAAAGTCTGGTCACCGATTCGCTTGACCGAGCTCAGAGTGACACGTAAAATGTAAACAAAAGCGCCCGTCGCTTCGTTGGGTCGCCTCAATGCGTCAGCTCAAAATTTCACGTGGGAAAAAAACAATAACAAACAGTGAATTTAAATTACATACCTCATATAAGGATAAACTAAAAATGCATTAATTTTATTACGGTACGTTCGATCGATCTGAAATTTTGATACGATGCATTGTTAGGTCAGACGGGTCCCTGTGCCAAATTTCAGTTCGATCGGATCATGGGAAGTGGATAATTTTTGACTTCTGTTTTTCCGCCCGCCGAGCCCAAGACAGAGAGAGAGAGAGAGAGAGAGAGAGAGAGAGAGAGAGAGAGAGAGAGAGAGAGAGAGAGAGAGAGAGAGAGAGAGAGAGAGAGAGAGAGAGAGACGCCGGTGAAGTTAATATAAGGGATTTAAAAACAAAGTTTTTGACTATAAATCCCTTATATATGAGACATAACTAACAGTAGTGATTATTTTTAAACATTTACAGACTGACACTGAGTGATGTCCCTTGTCTTTAATAAATGGGGGTGGGATGTGAGGGGGTGTCGGCACGACGGTCGTCGTCAACACGACGGTCGGCGTCAACTCAAACTCACGTGGAACCTGAATTTAAAAAAAAACAAACAGTGAATTTTGAATTACATACCTCATATAAGGATAAACTAAAAATGCATTAATTTAATTACGGTACGTTCGATCGATCTGAAATTTTGATACGATGCATTGTTAGGTCAGACGGGTCCGTGTGCCAAATTTCAGTTCGATCGGATCATGGGAAGTGGGTCATTTTTGACTTCTGTTTTTCCGCCCGCCGAGCCCAAGACAGACAGACAGAGAGAGAGAGAGAGAGAGAGAGAGAGACAGAGACGGCGGTGAAGTTAATATAAGGGATTTAAAAATGACCCACTTTCTGTGATGCCATCGAGGTGAAATTTGGCACATAGACTTGTGTCACCTAACAATGCATGGTATCAAAATTTCAGATCGATCGAACGTACCGTAATTAAATTAATGCATTTTTAGTTTATCTCTATACAACGTATGTAATTCAATTTCACTGTTTTTAGTTTTTGTTTTTTTTCACGTGACAGTTCAGTCACGCGTTGACGCCACTCGTAGATGCCCACACTCCCTCCCGTCCCTTCCCCCATTTTTAAAGCCATGGGATATCACTCGGTGTCAGTCTGTAAATGTTTGTCGCTTTTGCACATAATCAAAACTTTTAGTTATGTCTCATATATAAGGGAATATATTCAAAAACTTTGTTTTTACGGGTCTTTTTTATTTTTTACTTTTGTTTTTCCACGGGTGGGCGGACGGGACCACGACATTGAGACAAGACGGTGAAGTTAATCTAGGGATTAAAAAAACTCGTGTTCTAAATTGCACAGCATTAATTTTTTGAGCAATATTTTTATAAAATTTGCTGCGTGGTAATTCTAAACTGATGCGCGGCTTCGGTCAGATATGTGCGTGACCGCGCAGCTTAATGGGATTATTGGTGGCAATTGCTTTAAGGAAAACAATAAAACAGATGGCGTAGCAGACCGGGCCTAATAATTTTTTTGTGCTAACATTTTTTATGTGCGAAAAAACTTAGAAAATCATGTCCTTCGTTGGTTTGAACAAAATTTCAACCTTGGACAGAAGGCGTCCTTTGTACTCACAGTTTTAAAAAAACAATTAAAAAAAACATGAAACAAACAAACCGAGCATTGCTCTATCTCGGCTTTCCTGAAGTCAAATCTGTTGTTCACTGGTGAATGGTTCAAGAAACTACAGTAACATGTTTAGATCAGTGATGCTCGTAAAACTGACTCTGCCCGATGATAATTGATGTCCTGTGTGGTTGCTTTTGTACGAGTTCAAACCACGCCTGGCCACTGGTCAGCTGAGGCATGTCCCTCTGGCTGAGACCAGATTTTATATTGGAATCAAGCATGTTTCCTTTTTTTAAAAATTACTTTTTAGTGCTGCGTTCTATGTGTTATTCTCAATATTTTTTTTACGAATTCCCTACGTTGCTCTTGTTTCAGCCATGATGTGGGGCTGTTCTAGTCCCCAGGCGGGAGAAGTTTGTGATCTGGCCCAACTGGCCCACGGAGGAACACAGGGCGCCAACATGAGGATGATGATGGAGTATATGATGCCAAGACAAACCAAGGTATGTGTCAGCGGAATGGGTTCTTGGTCATGGCTATGGTCATTGGTTTCATGCCTGGTAGAAGTGGGCACAGGACGGTGAGCATGTGCGGATGGGCAAGGGATAGTGGGCATAATAATGTGAGTACAGTCTGGTTGGACAGCTGGGCATAATGGGGGGGGGCATTGGTTCGAGGTCTGGGCATTGTTACGTGACCATTGTGAAGTGTCATGGATTGATGCACCAGGAAATGTGGACACACGCATGATTGGTAGTGGGAACACAACGACTAAAAATAGCCTTGATGAGTCATGAGCTATATATAGTTGTTGACTATTAATTTAACTTGTAGGGTGATGTAATCTCTATACCACAAATTTACACGCAGAGGTGATATTACTTTCTACACAGTCTTGATACAAACAGTAAACAAAGGTGATATTACTTTCTACACAGTCTTGATACAAACAGTAAACAAAGGTGATATTACTTTCTACACAGTCTTGATACAAACAGTAAACAAAGGTGATATTACTTTCTACACAGTCTTGATACAAACAGTAAACAAAGGTGATATTACTTTCTACACAGTCTTGATACAAACAGTAAACAAAGGTGATATTACTTTCTACACAGTCTAGATACAAACAGTAAACAAAGGTGATATTAATGTCTTAGTAATCTTGATAAAAACCGTTTCCTTTCACCAAGTACCCTCAAATATAATATCATCAAGCTGAATTCTTAAAAGGTCTTTTTTTTAAATAATAAAACAAAACTCAATTAAAATCCTAACTAAATACAACCCTAGAAGCAGGGTGGGAAATAATACTGACCGGTTGAGTTGCCAATGGTGTAAAAACCAGTGGTTCGACGCCTTTCTTGGACCAGAGACAGGTGTATCAGTGGCGTAGCTAGGGGGTGCAGGGGGGACACATGTCCCCGGGCGCAGATGACCCTAGCAACGCCACTGGGTGTTGTGTCAATGAATGTTTGAGTGGCAGGTCAATTAAGAAAAAAAGACGGTGAGTGTTGAATAAATCTGTCTTAACTTTATTATAATATTTCTCTGAATGTTAAATTTCTCAACGCTTCACCATCTCTTCACTACACCCCCCCCCACACTAGAACATGTTGGAGCAATGTCTGACGCCCTCCACCATAATGAAAGGTTTCATGGGAAGCGTGGCGCCGCAACCAAAACAAGAAGGACCAAGTAAGTTTAGAACATCGACACCCTCACATTTTGTTCTCCAATATTTGCATGTTATGTCCTGACATCGGTGAGGAAAACAAGATATCAACACTGCTGGGGCCGAGAAATGTTGTAAGATGTGCGGGGGCGGGCTGAATCATGCCAGGGGGGCGGGGGTGGTCCCAGACTTCATCTTACATGTCCAGAGATATGAATGATGCGATACAAATAAAAGTTGATAGAAATACTCAGTTTGGAGAGTAATTCAATGTTGAAGATAGTAGAAACCATTTCGATATCTTTACTGTCTACTACAAAATATGTGCTTAGTATTGTCTCACTGCAGATTGTATTGACTACTATCTGTGCTCAGTGCTGTCTCACTGAAGATTGTACTGACTACTATCTGTGCTCAGTGCTGTCTCACTGCAGATTGTACTGACTACTATCTGTGCTCAGTGCTGTCTCACTGCAGATTGTACTAACTACTATCTGTGCTCAGTGCTGTCTCACTGCAGATTGTACTGACTACTATCTGTGCTCATTGCTGTCTCACTGCAGATTGTACTGACTACTATCTGTGCTCAGTGCTGTCTCACTGCAGATTGTACTGACTACTATCTGTGCTCAGTGCTGTCTCACTGCAGATTGTACTAACTACTATCTGTGCTCAGTGCTGTCTCACTGCAGATTGTACTAACTACTATCTGTGCTCAGTGCTGTCTCACTTAAGTTTGTACTAACTACTATCTGTGCTCAGTGCTGTCTCACTGCAGATTGTTATTGAGATGTTAATAGGGGGCCAAGGAGAACGACAACCAAAAATGTTGGCCGGTTTTCCTAATGCATTCCCAATCAGAGCAACAACTACAAGAAAACTATAATGTCCGGTTTCACCCGACGCGAATACATGAATAACTTAAATGTGAGAAATGTGTGTCCCTTACTTACCACTGAACATTTAATATTCATGAACGATTTATGAAGAAAATTAAGTGATAAAAGTTTTTTAAAAATTCAATGACGCTTAAAATATTCTAAATCACTAGGCACAACTTCAACATAGACATCCATTTACTCGAGTCGTACAATAGCCGCATGTTAAATGTCGCATATACTCTAGTCGTACAATAGTCGCATGTTAAATGTCGCATATACTCTAGTCTCTCTCTAGTCCTTCACGCCTGACTCGATGCAATAGTTTTGTTTGTTAGATTTAAAACAATGAAAAATTATTACCTCTGCGTATGCTCCACTATCGAGTTAGTAATTCGCTTTGATGTGATTTAAGTAATATTTTAAACTTAATTTTTAGTAACTCTGTTCTTGCAGTAGGTATTGATATGAATTGTTGGGTCTGCTACCAGTAGCGAGTTAATAATTCACTCTAATGTGATTTACATGTAATTGTTGGGTCTGCTACCAGTAGCGAGTTAGTAATTACTCTAATGTGATGTACATGTAATTGTTGGGTCTGCTACCATTAACGAGTTAATAATTCACTCTAATGTGATTTACATGTAATTGTTGGGTCTGCTACCAGTAGCGAGTTAGTAATTACTCTAATGTGATGTACATGTAATTGTTGGGTCTGCTACCATTAACGAGTTAATAATTCACTCTAATGTGATTTACATGTAATTGTTGGGTCTGCTACCAGTAGCGAGTTAGTAATTACTCTAATGTGATGTACATGTAATTGTTGGGTCTGCTACCAGTAGCGAGTTAGTAATTACTCTAATGTGATGTAATTGTTGGGTCTGCTACCAGTAACGAGTTAATAATTCACTCTAATGTGATGTACATGTAATTGTTGGGTCTGCTACCAGTAGCGAGTTAGTAATTACTCTAATGTGATGTACATGTAATTGTTGGGTCTGCTACCAGTAGCGAGTTAGTAATTACTCTAATGTGATGTACATGTAATTGTTGGGTCTGCTACCATTAACGAGTTAATAATTCACTCTAATGTGATGTACATGTAATTGTTGGGTCTGCTACCAGTAGCGAGTTAGTAATTACTCTAATGTGATGTACATGTAATTGTTGGGTCTGCTACCAGTAGCGAGTTAGTAATTACTCTAATGTGATGTACATGTAATTGTTGGGTCTGCTACCAGTAGCGAGTTAGTAATTACTCTAATGTGATGTAATTGTTGGGTCTGCTACCAGTAACGAGTTAATAATTCACTCTAATGTGATGTACATGTAATTGTTGGGTCTGCTACCAGTAGCGAGTTAGTAATTACTCTAATGTGATGTACATGTAATTGTTGGGTCTGCTACCAGTAGCGAGTTAGTAATTACTCTAATGTGATGTAATTGTTGGGTCTGCTACCAGTAACGAGTTAATAATTCACTCTAATGTGATGTACATGTAATTGTTGGGTCTGCTACCAGTAGCGAGTTAGTAATTACTCTAATGTGATGTACATGTAATTGTTGGGTCTGCTACCATTAACGAGTTAATAATTCACTCTAATGTGATGTACATGTAATTGTTGGGTCTGCTACCAGTAGCGAGTTAGTAATTACTCTAATGTGATGTACATGTAATTGTTGGGTCTGCTACCATTAACGAGTTAATAATTCACTCTAATGTGATGTACATGTAATTGTTGGGTCTGCTACCAGTAGCGAGTTAGTAATTACTCTAATGTGATGTACATGTAATTGTTGGGTCTGCTACCATTAACGAGTTAATAATTCACTCTAATGTGATGTACATGTAATTGTTGGGTCTGCTACCAGTAGCGAGTTAGTAATTACTCTAATGTGATGTACATGTAATTGTTGGGTCTGCTACCAGTAGCGAGTTAGTAATTACTCTAATGTGATGTAATTGTTGGGTCTGCTACCAGTAACGAGTTAATAATTCACTCTAATGTGATGTACATGTAATTGTTGGGTCTGCTACCAGTAGCGAGTTAGTAATTACTCTAATGTGATGTACATGTAATTGTTGGGTCTGCTACCATTAACGAGTTAATAATTCACTCTAATGTGATGTACATGTAATTGTTGGGTCTGCTACCAGTAGCGAGTTAGTAATTACTCTAATGTGATGTACATGTAATTGTTGGGTCTGCTACCATTAACGAGTTAATAATTCACTCTAATGTGATGTACATGTAATTGTTGGGTCTGCTACCAGTAGCGAGTTAGTAATTACTCTAATGTGATGTACATGTAATTGTTGGGTCTGCTACCATTAACGAGTTAATAATTCACTCTAATGTGATGTACATGTAATTGTTGGGTCTGCTACCAGTAGCGAGTTAGTAATTACTCTAATGTGATGTACATGTAATTGTTGGGTCTGCTACCAGTAACGAGTGAGTAATTCACTCTAATGTGATGTACATGTAATTGTTGGGTCTGCTACCAGTAGCGAGTTAGTAATTACTCTAATGTGATGTACATGTAATTGTTGGGTCTGCTACCAGTAACGAGTGAGTAATTCACTCTAATGTGATGTACATGTAATTGTTGGGTCTGCTACCAGTAGCGAGTTAGTAATTACTCTAATGTGATGTACATGTAATTGTTGGGTCTGCTACCATTAACGAGTTAATAATTCACTCTAATGTGATGTACATGTAATTGTTGGGTCTGCTACCAGTAGCGAGTTAGTAATTACTCTAATGTCATGTAATTGTTGGATCTGCTACCAGTAGCGAGTTAGTAATTCACTCTAGTGTGATGTAAGTAATATTTTAAAAGTAGTATTAGTAACTCTGCTCTTGCCATGAATATTCATGCGAACTCTTTGGGTCCGCTTCAGCGCCACCAGTAGGAGCAGAGGGCACGTCACCTTCAGGTCAAGGTGCCCCAGTGGACTGCTCCAGTATCTCACAGATGCTCATGCTGAGTCCGTCAGCGGCTGAGGGGGTGATGAGCCCAGAGAACATGGAACAGATAGCCAACATGAGGAACAGGTCAGTGGTCGGTATGGATGGGGGTCTTATGTTCCAGGACACATTAGGTGTCACGAGCCATCACGTGTCAGGACACAATAATTGTCAGCGTCCGTCATGTGTCAGGACACCATAGTTGTTAGCGCCAGTGACCATCATGTGTCAGGACACAATCGTTGCCTGGTTATCGTTTTCATGTCATATTTTTCTGGGCATAACGTTATCAAGTGCGGTATTTTGTGTAGACACAATAGCTGCCAATGTGTCCGGACACAAAAGTTACCTAGTATCGAATGTTTATGATTTTGCTATTCAAACAGATACCTGAAGATGAGTTGTCAGGAAAACATGTTGATGGGAACATTGCCGTACAGAATGTGCTGCCCTGGATATGGTAAGTGATAACGAGGCTGTAGTGTGAGAGCTTGTCTCAGTGTATTCTAGATCAGTGCTTCTCAAAGTGATGGTCCACGGACCGGTGCCGGCCCGTGGGCCATCCGCAGAAGTTATCAAGAAAGGACAGAAAAATATAATTATAATCCCTTATTTACAACCATTACTACCAACCCTAGAGAATATGTCAATTTTTCGTTTCTTAGCACATAAAATGAAATAAATAATATTTAGCTACCACGTCAGTACAGTGACAATAGTTCACCGGTCCCTGGTGCAATGGAAAAATTCCTGCCGGTCCGCTATACTAAAAACGTTTGAGTCCTAGATCACTAGATATCTAATATAACTTAAACATCCATCTACTCTAGTTGTACTATATGCACAGAATAAATGTTGACTAACTCTCGTCTACAGTGGTACAATAAGCGTGGGTTAAATTTCCATTTACTCTTTTCTCTAACCATACAAGAAACACGTGGTTCTTTAACTTTAATGGGAGCGATCTTCAGTCCCTGTGCAGAAGTGATAATACATGAAGGTGGTGTACTAATGTGAAGTGGTAAGGTCATTATAAAGTCTTAGGTTGGACTTGTCAAAGATGTTTGTGCTTAAGTTGAGCCTCCAGCAGTGGACACACAGGGGGAAGCACCGAGTATCACTCAGTTGTAATGTTTATAAAAGATTTGTATGTATAGCATGGCATGGTTATTTATGATGACACACCTCACTGGTTCAATATGTCAATCATTCCACAGTGAGACCGCCCACAATGGAAGAGGCCATGATGGCAAGAGGGATGGCTGTTGCAGCTTAAACTTTCCTGTAATTATTTAGCCATACCAGTATATGTTGTTTGCAAAGAGAAATCTCTGAGTCAAGGCAATAAATAAATAGGATTGTATTTGTTACTTTTCAAATTTTATGTAATGCCACTCTGAAATGCACAATGGAATTTGTAAAAATCTGACATGTCTTTTTTTTTGTTAACAAAATGAAATAATATATTATTATTTATTTAAAAAAATTGATATGTCTTCAAATTTCATGATCGCTACCTATAGTTTATTTTATTTACTGAGCAGTAAAACAAATATAGGACTAATAAAATAATTACCGTAGATTATTTTGTTATGACTCCTTTAAATTTTGACACTTATTTGTAAAATAAATCTATGCTAATTTTTTTTCTTCATATAATAATTAAAATTTCTTTTATTTAATTAAATATAAAAATCAAATGCTATTTATCTAATTTTAAAGTTTTCCACTAAAAAAATGGAATACCAGATATTTAGAAAAAATTACAAATCTTTTAGCAAAGTTACAAGTTACAATTGGTTCATTAAAATGTAATTTCTTCCTAAAACGTTTTGGGAATAAAAATAATGTAACTTATTTATTGTAACCAGATTAATAAATTTTAAATCAACATTAGCAAGACTTTTTGGAGAAAAAAACAAAACTTTTTATTTTATATGACAAAAAACAACAACAAAATCTTGGCTCTATCATGGTCTGTAGTTATTTTACACACTTAAAAAAATAACTTTTACCTAAAATAAGAAATATTTAAATAATATTCACATGGAAAGATATTTCCAAACCACAAGACAAGAGCCACGCTTGAGCATTGTTAACTATAGTATTTCATCTGGCAACCAGCATCAACTTCTATGGATAAATATATTTTTTATTACTTTAAAAAATAACAAATTAATTTCTTTGATTTAACAAAATTTTCTTACACAATTCAAACATGAATAAGTAAAATTATTTTTACTATTACATCGATAGCAAACTTTTTGTTGATAGAAAGTTAAGAAAGACAGCTACTTTTGTTTTCTCATTAGACAATATCACATTTGGAGAAATTTGTTTGAAAAGCATCAATGACCCATCATATTTTCATTTTCTTACGCGTCAGCACTTGAGTAATGGTACAGCAAAAGATTAACCAGGCAATATTAACAACTCCACGGTAAACCTGCATTCACAACAAACTAATATGAGTCTAAGACAGACAGGCTATAAATAAAAGGAGCCTGCTTTCTTGAGATTCACAACACCCTACAATTTCATATATGACACATTCATGCTGACTTGACTTAACACACTTATGGAACAAAACACCCATTCACCATTATCAATATCAAAGCAAGGATTAAATATTGAAATCAATTTCAATCTGGTAAGTTTACAATACAGATGGCTTGATGCCGAATACGAAAAATGTCGAGACGACAGCTGTCAGGGCCATGACAAAGTAAGCAGACTTGTAGAGTGTCTTCAGGCCAAACCCCAGGCCAGCATCCCAGGCCTATTGGGATGAAAACAATTATTACTGGTCTTAGATAAACTTTACTACTAGAAAATTTACGTTTTGATGATAACTAATTACTTAACTCTCCTAAAATCCCCAAAAAGTTAAGTTTAAACAATATTTAAAAAAACCAAAACAACTCCAATGAGCTTTTATCTAACAGTAGTCACTATCTCGTTATGTACAAGTGAATGACCTGGCACAACATCCTATTTGCCTCCAACCATAAATTTGTATAGATGAAATAGATGGTTTGTAAATGCTCCATTATGATAAGCCGCTCAAGTAAAATAATAAGGGACTTTAACAAGAAAATATTATTATGAAGGGAGTATCTTTCTCTGATTACATTTAACAAAAAGAAAATATCCCAGAATAACAACAAACAAAAATTTTAAAAGAAAATCTATTTAAGGGCAGGGGAAAGAATGCGAAAATCTGTTATATTACTACATTCAACTCACAACAACAAAAAAAACTTACCAAATGCCTGATCCCATTGAGGAAGTGATATGTCACTGGGAAGGCAAAGATATACTTGAGGCCATAAATGATGATTGGACCGAGACTCAGATTACGTATGTATTCCAGGTTCGTCTTGTAGTCTCCAGGCAGACAAAGCAGTAAGATAGATGTGCCACAGATAACTGAAAATATTTAATAAGAAATTAACACCAAAAAATGAAAATTTTAATTACAAGTTTTACTAGAAAACTGAATTTTATTTGAATGAAGAAGCTACACAACACGGTTGATATAAAACACGGAGCATTTTTCTTAAAGATGCATCTAGCTACAATGCATACTTCAGTGAACGCCTGCTTAATATGCTCTGCTATCATGGGAATTAGGTTAAGGCCTGGATAAAAAAAAATTTAAATTCATTTTTGTAAAAAATTACTTGGAAAACAAGTTTAACTTATAACACAATTACAAATGTACAAACACTAGTAAAATTCAAAAGCTTCACAGGGGAGACACAAGACCAATTATTTTAACACAGGGGAGACACAAGACCAATTATTTTAACACAGGGGAGACACAAACAAAACAAACTGGCTTCCAACTTCTTGCAAAATCCTAGTGCTATTAGTACAAAAACACTAACACTACACAGTAGACTGATTTTAAGGACCCCCCCATATATACTGGCTTACCACCGTACTTAATAAAGAACTAACACCTGGATTGGGCTGATTTTATAAAGAACTAACACCTGGATTGGGCTGTACTTAATAAAGAACCAACACCTGGATTGGGCTGAACTAATAATGAACTAACACCTGGATTGGGCTGACTTAATAAAGAACTAACACCTGGATTGGGCTGACTTACCAACTTGCATGGCAACACCAGTAACTCTGTGGGTCAGTGAGGTCATCATGGCAAGATGGGGCCTATATGAAATGAAGCATATCATAATGTGTTCATATAACAGTGATGTAACATGAGTTTAGGAGACTATAGGGAATTGTTTTCTTTTCTTTGTTATTTACCAATAGTACAGCTGAGTATAATTAAGGTAATAAACATTAGCAGATTACTCACACATACTCAAGCATCGGTGCAATTAATTTGTCTCCCATAGATTGAAATTAAACAATTTCTGGGAGAGTCCTGGCTGCCCTGATTATCCCCCCTTACTCCCAGTAATACACTTTGCATTTTTTAGTTTAATTTTCATTTTAGCCCCACAAAACTCACTTGTAGACTGTAAGAAAAGGTGACAGAGGGCGATTCAGCTTTCTGTTTCTAGCCCAGTAAGTACCCATTTCTTCATATGCACTCGTTGTTTTGTTGGACCTAAAAATCAACGAAGTTGGAACAAATACAATTAAAATTTATATTTTGGCTACATGGTTCCAAATTTATTACCAATAAAATATTTTTTTTAGTTTAGAAAGGAACAAATTAATAAAGCTTTTATTTTTTTGGCTGAAAATACCTCCGCAATGCAGTCAAAGAAGTCTGCCTCAAAATACATTGTGACCGAGCAAGAGATCTGAAGAAAGAAAAAAAAATCTCATATCTCAACTGGTTGTGAAAGTTACTTGGCCCAACTGACAACCCTGCTTTGATGGTTGTCTATATACTGGAGTTCAAATAAATATGACATACTTAGCATATAAATACAAATGTAATAGCAGTTTCTGTTGATTTTCTTTTACACAATTTTTTTTTGGGGGGTGGGTGTGAAGATTATTAATTTTTCACTTTTGACATATTTATAAACATTTGGATAGTGTGAATATGTAAGAGAAATGAAATGGAAAGAATGAACATTAATTGCCATAGTATGATGAATACAACAGTTAACTGGTGAATGATGAAAGCAGCTTTAAGGGCAAATGTTGTAGTTTGGCCATATGAAAATCATAATAGCTTGAAATCAACTTTTCTTAATAAGCATCACTGAAGCAGAATTTTGACTTTCTTCAGGAGTACTATTAATAAAATTTTCAGCAAAGAGGATTGAGATATAACAGACTGTACAATATTATCTTTAAAGATTTCATGTTTTTAAGGCAATTTCCTTATGGGAAAAATTGCGTTTAAATATTTGAAATGTTTGTGCTGTCTGTTCCAGCTTGATCATGCAACTTCTCCTGAACCATACCAGATAGAGGGTTCGGGTCTTTAGCAAATATGTTAAGGAGGTCCCAAGGATGTGCACGGGCAAAAAAATAAATACCGAAAAGGTTTACTGGATTTCCTGGATAATAAAATAAAATATATTTAAAAAATTTTTAAAAATGGAAATGTTGGAGAAGGAATTTTTGAAAAATCTCTTTTCGTTTGGCTCTCGTAATTTTAGGAGCAATTTGTAGATTGCAATCGTTATGCTTAGTTTCAGAATTATTGGTTTGAAATATTTTTAATGTAATCTAGAATGATAGTTAATGGGGTTTTCCCGCTTTGTGAATGCTAAGGTTATACTGTTGCACGATGAGCATTATATTGACACATTCTTGGTGTGACCTAGGTGGGGGATATGACTCGTATAGAAAATATATTTTAGCAGCAATTTGTAGATAGCAATTGTTTTCTTTACTTTCAGAATTATTGATATGAAATGATTTTTTATGTAATCTAGAATGATTTCCCTTGAATAAAAAAAAATAGGGAAATTTTTTGTTGGAAATTGCGTTTAAATACATGTACTCATTTGAGTTTTTATTACTCGATTTAATCATAGTCTTTATTATTGATGTTTCAGTTTTTTAGATAAGGTAGGGGAGAGTGATATGAAAGGGCACACCAACTTTCTTCCTTTTTATGTCTTATGTAAACCTTACTAGTATTAATATCTTATTGTTTTCTTAGTTTCAACAACATAACTATAGCTCATTATCTTAAAGTTACAGTATTTATCATTCACAGAAAGTACTCACAACTTGTATTCATAATTCATGAAACACATTGCATGAACACTTTCAGTAATAATAAATTGAAACTTGGTTAAAATTTTAAGTTCAGATCTATTGCTGTTAATAAATATAATTTTAAATTAATAAAACTAAAATTATAATTAAAATGCAGGTTAATTAGGACTAGGCCTATCTATCTTTGTCTAGGCTATGTGACTATAGACTGTGTTAAAGTTTATCGTTAATTTAATTCATCAAGTCATAAGTCTTGCATTTTGTTCAAGAAGCGCCACTTCCATTAAAATTTAGGGAACTTTGGTCTATAGGATCTATTATGTATTATAAATCTTCAATTTTATCTTATCTTATCTAACAGATGCACCTTCTATACAGAAGATTATTGGGTTCTACGCTTATCCATGGTTTATGTCCAATCTTGCATTTTTATTGGAGTTTTAAATGTTGATAAAGTGCTGGTATCCTCAGGCAACCCAATCCATGTCCGAATTCCGGACGGGAAGAATGAGAATTTGTATGTCTTTGTTCTTGCATATGGAATAAGAAAATTGTTTTTATCCCTATGTCTATCTGAGGAAAGGTTGTTAAGACCGCTCATTTTTGAGGACCGGTTAACCGTTAAAAAAAAAGACTAATAACCGTTGGTCTGTATTTTATTATGTTTTGTGAACCAACAAGAGAATGGATTAAATTTTTGCCTCGCGTCGTCTGATTTGACATCAAAGCGCCCATGATGTACGGACGCTAGAGTTCAGTGATGCCGTCAAAACAGCGAATTCAAAACAAAAAACACATTCGCCCGAACAAAGAAGTAAACCATAATGATATTAAATTATTTTTTTTTATGTTATAAAAGTATTAAAACAGCATATTATCAAAGATTGTCAGGTCATTTTGTTTTTGCGGACCGGTTAACCGTTAAAATTAAAAAGTCAGTTATACTGTCAGGTCCTTATTTTTCCTTAATTTTTTTAGAACCAACTAATTTTTGCCTCGCAACGTCCCATGGTGACATCGAAGGTCACATGACATCACTGCCCGCTTGAGTCCAGCTCTCATGCACTGTGCTCCCATTCCAACGCACACAATTTTTTAAATTTTAAAACATAAAATTTTATATCAATGTTGTAATTTTAAGTCTAATGCCTTTTGACTTGCACATACCTAGCTGGAAACTGATATAAACCTAAATCGAATTTGACCTCTTGTAATATAAATAGTAACACTCACGGCCTTGACCGTTATTCACATTTTGACATTAGCGCCGCGCTGTGTTACTTCTGATACTATGCTTCGGCAACTAAGTGAATAAAAAAATATTAAAAATCGTTCACTAGCCGTACTCCACTAACAGTGATGATATGTATTTTTTATATTATTTACAGACCGGAATATTAAGAAAACGCTTTGATGTCACGGTCGCTTGGCTATTGGCTCTGGTATTCTGCTGTAACACAACAAAAAATTATCTCCGGGTAATAAGCTAATACTGATTAAATGAAGTTACGGCCGATCATGATTAAACCGGACCGGTCCTGATCTGAGGACCGGTTAACCGTTAACAACCTTAATCTGAGAGTTGTATAAAGTCATCTTTGTGTTGTATTTCCATGTTAGAATTAATTGTTTTATGTCTAACTACTTTGCTCTTTGTTCTTCCATCCTCTTGTGTTTCAAGGTGTATGATTTAACTAATGGTGTTCTCCTAATCAGTTTTGAATATTCTGCAGTAATGAATCGGGCAGCTTTTTTTGTAGTAGAATTTTTTCTAGTTTATCAATATTTTCTTTGGTGGATGTGTCCCGTACAGAAGATGCATGTTCTAGTACATTACAGGTCTTACCAAAGTGAGGTAGCATTTTATTTTACATTCTTATTATATCTGTAAAAGTTTCTCTTTATCGATCTTAAGGTTTTGTTTGATTTTTAAATCCCTTATATTAACTTCACCGCCGTCTCTGTCGTTCGTTGTCGGGCGGAAAAACTAAAGTAAAAAATGACCCACTCCCCCCGATGCCATCGAGCTGAAATTTGGCACATAGACTCGTGTCACCTAACAATGCATCGTATCAAAATTTCAGATCGATCGAACGTACCGTAATTAAATTAATGCATTTTTAGTTTATCTCTATATAACATATGTAATTCAAATTCATGGTTTGTTATTGTTTTTCTTTCACGTGCCAGTTGAGTTCAAGCGGTGACGCCACCCATCGATGTACCGGCGTGCTTTTGTTTACATTTAACGTGTCACGCTGAGCTCAGTCCAGCGATCGGTGACCAGACCTTTCCCCTCTCCCCTGCAGGGTTATACAGCAAAGGGGATTTAAGGCAGATTGAGTCTGTAAATCTTTATCGCGTTTGAACATGATCAATACTTATAATTATGTCTCATATAAGGGATTTATAGTCAAAAACTTTGTTTTTACGTTTTTTTTAAAATTTAATTACTTCATAGACATGGGGATTTCATGATAATTTTCATTTATTATTACTCCTATTTTGTATTTTCAAATTTTGCATCTTTAGTCTTTAGTTTGGATAAGACAAGTTGTTTTCCATGAAATAATTTTTAAACATTTATTTGATGTATGAGTATAAATTTTAATTTTTTGATGTGAAAGATCCACAGGCTTAATTATCAAACTGATACTTATATTATTATATTATAATTATACAATTTGCAGCTCTTCTGACTAAACTGTACTTATTACTTTACTATACATAGTCATACATAACATAGGCAATGTCAAGGTCACAAGTGAGGATAAAATTAAAATAGTTAAACAAGGTCAAGCAACACTTTTAATTTCACTTTTTCAAGAGATATCAATTTCAAATATTGCTAAGCTGATACTAAATTAACATTTATTCATTAGATTGGGCAATGACAGTTAAGCCATAAAGTAATGAAATCCGTGGTATTTGATAACGATTTAAACTTTAAACTTTAAGAGTACTGTCACTGTAGACTACTTTTTATTTTTCTAGGGCCTACGCCTAAGAATAACCCAAACATTACATAAAGCCTCTCATAAGGTGTGAGTATAATAAAATCGTAATATCTACTCAAAAATCAATCCCAAGAATGAACAAATCTTTTTGAATAATTTAGTTATATTACGAAGTTCATACAATAAATAACATTCCCACAGCTGAATTCTTTTACCTTAATAACAGCGCCATGTTGACGATTTCTGTAGAGGGCACTTCTAAACCTTCTATAATTGAAGAGTTATGAAACAGAAAAAAAAATGGGGGGGGGGTGAGTGGGCGGGGGAGGGACGTATCCCCTACGATTTCCCTGGTTAAAAAAATAAAATAGATACGACCCGCGGTGTAGCATGCGCCGCAGATAGGGTTACCAACTCCCACAACCTCGAACCCGGGAGATTATAGAATTGCAAACATTTTAACACTTAACAAATATAACAGGTGTTCGAGTGACGGCGCACGCGACTGGCGTACCGATGGTCACGGGTTCGAATCCATGCGAAGGCAAGGATTTGTTCCCGGGGCCTAGGGCGTCCCTGAGTCACCCAGATCCGAATGGGTACCGAACACTAGTTAAGCGGCTGGGTAACGGTAATGCGTGGAACCCTCATAGCCGTGGCCTGTGAACGCTGCATCACTTGACAACAGATCATCCGTCATGGTCTGTGGACGCAATTATCTTCTGCATAGAAGGAGCGTCTGTATAGATAAGATAAGGTGTTTGTTCACTTTTTATTAACCACGTTTTATAAACTCGCTTTCGTTCCTGTGGCATTGTCCAAGATTTTTTCAAATCTGCCAACGTAAAATTGAACCACTTCTGATGGTCCTAGAGATCTGAAAATTTTACCACATATAGATCTTGGATGACAATGCATTGTATCAAAATTTCAGATCGATCGAATGTACCGTTATTAAATTATTGAACTTTTTAGTTTATCTATAGTCTATATATAAGCATCTGTACTGTCGGCTTTTGTTGACATCCATGAGTTCCCCCCGTGACCACATCACAATGTTTTTAAAACGTTGGGCGGGCGCTTGTGAGGTGTTTGGTAAAATAAATAGAGGTAAAAAACAAACCACTTTCACGTGGGAAAAAAACAATAACAAACCGTGAATTTGAATTACAAACCTCATATAAGGATAAACTAAAAATGCATTAATTTAATTACGGTACGTTCGATCGATCTGAAATTTTGATACGATGCATTGTTAGGTTAGACGGGTCCGTGTGCCAAATTTCAGCTCGATCGGATCACGGGACGTGGGTAATTTTCGACTTTTGTTTTTCCGCCCGCCCGCCCATGAGATGACGACAGACAGAGAGAGAGAGAGACAGACAGAGAGAGACGGCGGTGAAGTTAATATAAGGGATTTAAAAATATTTAAAAAAACCAGGTTGTTATTAGTGGACTAAAAAGAATAAAATAAATAGAAGTAAAAAAAAAGATTTTTAAAAACCATGTTTTTATAAGCGGACTAAAAAGACGAAAATAAGTTAAAACTTATTAGTTCAAGTACTTATATTTAATATGACTAAAAACGTGGGGTGGGTGTTTGGCATAAAAATTAAAGATTTCTAATTTAGAAGGCAAAAGAGAGATCTATCTATAAGTGAAAGAATGAGTGAACCGCATATGTTAAACCTCATAAGCGCCCGCCCCACGTTTTTAGTCACATTAAATCGAAGTACTTGAACTAATAAGTTTTAACTTATTTTCTTCTTTTTAGTCCGCTTATACAAAAGTGGTTTTTAAAAATCTTTTTTTTTACTTCTATTTATTTGGTTTACATTGTAATTACACATGACGTCACATGTTGGTGATTTTAACTACGTTGTAAAATTATATGATTACTAATAACACAACGATTCAAATAAAACAATTATTTTAACATATTACAATTTATATTTCCCGGGTCATAGTTAACCGGGAGACGGGACATAAAAGCCGATTCCGGGAGAATCCCGACAAAAACGGGAGAGTTGGCAACCCTAGCCGCAGACTCACTCATGGACAGACAAACAGCAGCACGAAGAAATGAAAACAACGTGAATGAACGTCGGGGGAGGGGGGTATCGCCGACGCATTGTTGGTCACGAGACAAGTGCACTGCGGTTGTTGGGGTGGGAGAGGGGTATAATATAGAGAGAGATTTCAGAATTTCATTTTCGTAAATGAATTTTATATGGCTTACTTCGGGAAGGGGCGTCGAGACTTGTGACACATTCTTATGGGCAGGAGAGGGTAGCGGTCTAACATTGGCGCAACAAAGAAAGGCTATTTGCTGATGATTGTATAATTTATAGAACAATTAAATCAGAACAAGATAGCAAAATTTTACAAAAAGACTTAGATGAATTGATAAAATGGGAAACTAACTGGAGTATGTCTTTCCATCCAGAAAAGTGTCAACTGTTAAGAGTAACAAAGAAAAAGAAACAAATAAATTCAAAATATTACATTCATGGAAAAGAACTGACCCAAACTAAAGATGCAAAATACTTAGGAGTCTTAATAAATGAGAAACTATCATGGAATCCCCATGTCAATGAAGTTATTAAAAAATCAAACAAAACCTTAGGCTTTATAAAAAGGAACTTTAACAAATGTAATAGAGATATAAAACTAAAATGCTACCTCACTTTGGTGAGACCTGCACTAGAATATGCATCTTCTGTATGGGACCCATCCACCAAAGAAAACATTGATAAACTAGAACAAATTCAAAAAAGAGCTGCCAGATTCATTACTGGAGAATATTCGAAACTGACAAGAGTAACACCATTAGTTAAATCATTAAACCTTGAAACACTAGAGGATAGAAGAACCAAGAGCAAAGTAGTAATCATACATAAAGCAATTAATTCTAATTTAGAAATACAACACAAAGATAACCTAATACAACCCTCAGATAGACATAAGGATAAAAACACCTTTCTTATTCCGTATGCAAGAACAAACACATACAAGTTTTCCTTCTTCCCGTCCGGAATTAGGGCGTGGAATGGGTTGCCTGAAGAATCCAGGAAAACCAACACTTTATCAACATTTAAATCTCTGATAAAAATGCAGGACTAAACACAAACCATAGATAAGCGTAGGACGCAATAATCTTCTGTATAGAAGGAGCGTCTGTAAACAGATAAGATAAGATAAGATAATAGGGAGATATCGGTTTCCGATCAGAAAATAGTATTGGAGCAAAATAACTGGGAGCAGTATGGGAGCAACGTTCAACATGGATGATAATAGTAGTAGAGTTATTGATCTGGTTTAGTGGTAGCATAATTTAATTTGAAAGGATTGCAAAATTAGTAGGCTAATTTAATGTTATTTATTGTAAAAAAATTATTATAAGTAAGAGTAAGAATATTTTAGGAGGGTTAAAAACATTTTAGAAGTAGAAGGTACACAACTTAAGAAGTAGAAGTAAGGACATTATGGGAGTAGAAGTAAGACAATTTAAAAGTAGGAGCAAGAGTATTTTATAATTAGAAGTCAGAACATTTTAGAATTAGAAATAATAACATTTTAGAAGTAGAATAAGAACATAGAAGCAGGAGTAATAATATTTTAGAAGTAGAATTAAAGACATTTTAGATGTAGAAGTAAGAACATTTTAGTTGTAGAAGTAAGAGCATTTTAGTTGTAGAAGTAAGCACATTTAGACGTAGAAGTAAGAACATATTAGGAGCTCCAGGCAAACAGACTGTGCTCCAAATATCAATTCCTAATTCAAGGTTAACGTATAAAATTGTTTCAGGAACTTTGGTACGACCTTTGGTAAAAACAGATTTTTTGTATTATGAATACTTTTTCATCTTTATTTGGTGAATGTAAAAAACACACACACAAAAATACAAATAAACAACAAATTGCAAAAAAATACCAACAACTCAAAGTGGAAATGAAGTTTTGCTTTAGTTTTATTTCTTTATGTTAAACAACAACATTGAGAGTGGCAAAGACAGTAAACCCACTAATTGTTGGTCTGAAGAATATTGTTATATTGTAAACCCACTAATTGTTGGTCTGAAGAATGTTTTTATATTGCTTCATCTTGACCATTACTGCTATGTCCAGTATCACAATAATACACATCAAATAGGTCATGGTCAGCAAGGAGAGAGCTTTTGCCCGTTCAAAGAAAACATTGACAAGAAAATATTGACTTGGAATTAACAACTCGCTTCTTTGTATTTACAATACACATTTCATGGAAACTAGTTTATAAACTTGTCCAACAAACCAATTATTATTTTGTTACTTCTGTGGAAGGGTGAAATTAGTCTAAAATTTCATATATTTTAAAATATGATACAGTTCATCTTAGTTCACTTTCACTTTAAAGTTTGAATGGCTATATACCTCATTTCCCCACTTCTTAAAAATTCTGTGTATTTTAAAAATCTAACTCCTTAAGATGAAGGTTTCACCTTAATATGAAGGTTTTTGTGACAAACCTATAAGAAAACCCTGAAAACCATACATTACAGTTACAGTATCTAACAGTCCACTTTATTTATTCATTAAAATTCTAAAACATTGTTTCCATTTAGCAATGCAATTGAGTTTCATTGCACTGTTATCCTCTTTAAATCTATTTTAATTAATTCATATTCCAAAATTTAACACTGAGAACAACTGAAAAATTGCATTTTAACAATCATTGGGGCCTATGAAGATTACACAGAGTTTAACAAAAATACAATGTAACAACAACAAATAAAAGGTATTTAGATTGACACATAGGTGGAAAGACAAATACTAGAGCAAAGATAGACCATTTCAATAGCCATATAGTGAAGTCATTTATATAAAAATACATTTTATCTTTTTTTTTCATTAAAAAGATGCCCATATTAAAATATTTTTATCATGTTATTTCTTGCAAATTGAAATCAATTTGGTTTTTGTAGATAAAATTCCGACCGACTCAATAAATGTGCATGGATTTGAAAAAATTATTTACCAGTGGCATCGTTGTGTTGAAACAGCTGTCACATAGAGGGACCATGGCCAGAAAGTATCTAACCCTGAGACTGAGAGAAAAAGCTCGGAACATTTCGGAAGAAGAAAAAATGATTCTCAAAAAGAAAAAAAAATACCAAAGAACAGGGCATTTCTTGATAACTTGTCAGGACGGGGAATGATATGTTAATGTGAAATTTAACAGTACAGTAAAGAATAATTTTTTCAAAAAGTAAAATTATTTAATTCTAAATATTTCTGCAGGTAACCAACCATCTGTTTGTTTTTAAAATCCATGCATACTAACCGTAATGCACCTTCCAGGAATATTGAATTTAAAACCACATTGTATGAATTCTGGCAACTGAATCGAGTATGGAAATTTTAATTACAGAAATTATTTCTTAAAAGTTCATGCATCTTTTCCTTTAGTTTTAAAAACTATTTTCAATTAAAAATTTGAGATAATTACAAAATTTTCACTCTATAGTTGAATGAACTTTAAAATTATCAGCACAAATATTTATATATTGTAAGAGAATGTTAAAAACATATCTATGTTTGACATGCATTGTAGGCGCTCCATGTCATGAAAGGCTGCAAGCTTACAAATTTATTGAAAATACAAAGTATGCCTCCACCCTCCCCAAAATCATGAAATTAAACCCATTCCATAAAAACATTGTATACCTAACCTTGACGATTCAGCTTAACAAGTTTCAAATGTGCAAAAATTTGTTGGGATATTTTAAGTTATCTGGATAAGAGGTATGAAAATGAAAGTTAAAAGTATTCAACTTCACATCCATGTACCTAGACAGTGGCAGCCACCACATGGGCTAATCAGACCCATTCAGTGATACTGGGTATAATAATGGCACTCATTTAATTAAAATTAATGCAATTCAGTTTCAGGATCTCTTGTATTCTTATTGTTTTATGGTGTGTGTATGTTTACAACAAAAAAAAAGGGGGGGGGGAATTTTCACATCCATTTTTTACACAGTACATATTTACACTAATATATTTCATTAGAATGAATATACCAAATTGATGTAGATTACAGTAAAATAATGCATAAAATACATTCTACAATCACAAAGCCTAATGTGTATATCTATAGTTAAAAACTTTTCTTGCGTTTTGTGGGCCACAAAATAGGGTGAAGGTCTGATTGACTGCAAACATTAACTAAGCTGTAATATATTTTACAGGAGGCTCCAAGGAAGAGGAATTAATGTTTAATTGAAACACACAAGTAAATTTGTCAGTGCTGCTGTGGTCTTCTTTTATGCACGTATGCCATCAAGAGCTTGATATTAGATATCTGTAATTTTATCATCTCTACAACAGGGAAAACTAAATTATGCCTGAATATATTTGCCATATCAAATTTCTTTTATAAGTAATAATATAATAACAATTAGTGCAGAAGAAAAAACTCCTTAAAAGCAGAAATTTCCATGTAAGCTTACTCTCTAAGAAGAAATAAGCACAAAACAAACATTTTATTTACTTTTAATCCATATGGCAACATGAGTTACATATTTATATTTGAACAACAATTTTACAGTGAATGCAAAGTTGGTGCTGACTTTCTAAAGATAAAATTATAATAACAGTGGATCTTTTGACAAAAAATTGGAGATGAAAGTTGGGATCTTCAACATAGAAAATAAGGTAAACAACCAACAACATAGACATTTGCCATCACTCATTAAAATAGTGAAAATAAACTAAAATAATTTAAAAATAGAATTTATAAGGTAATGGTAAAATAAAAAAGCAGATGAATTTTCAATCTAATTTGTGTAATTAATAGTACTGTAAATGGTTTGGCTCTGTTAGCGATATCATGTACTTTTAAATCATTAACCATATTTGAGATTTAAATAATTTTTGTTTGTTTTGTTTTTGCTTACTGTAGGAAGCTAGGATGGTCAAAAGCATCTTGGAGTCATTCAAGTTAAAATCCAGGAAATAAAAACTGTGATAAGATGTAGCTCGGGGTAGGGGTTGAAGAGGATAAAAGGGAGCACAATTAATAAAATAATGGACATTTGAAAACATATTGAAAAATCTGGCTACTAAGTACATTATACATTTTGTAATGACACATTTAAAAAGTTATGGACTAACCCAAATATCCTACTTTAATTTTATTACCGTAAAGAACATTCACTTTAGAATGACTTAAAAGAAATTTAAGCAAGTAATTTTAAAAAATTAAAAATTCTTATTTAAAAAGAAAAGGGAAACAAGATATACTGTACTTAATAAAATTTTTAAAAAAGTGGTTACAATTATTATTATTAATCTTCAGGATTTTATAAAAATTGTTAGTTTTAAAATAATTTTGCTCAAATATAACAAACATGTAATCACAATGTGACCTGCATACCTGATAAAAACAGGTGAAGTATTGCAAAGTTGAAGAATTCTTCACTTCATTTTATTTATATTTGTCTGACCATACAATAAAAACAAAAGGCTTATTTTAGTACCATGAATCTAATAAAGATCCTCCAAGCACTGGTAACAACCGAAACATATGCATATAGTTACTATTTTATTTACAAACAAATATATGTCACTACAGTATCATATATATTTTATTAAATATATACTATATATAAATCTGAGTTTATCACAATGTAGTTTGATTGACTTAAAAAAAATATTGTAAAAGAAAAATAATGTGATAGGTTTGCTTTATTTTTAAAGAAGGGGGGGGGGCGCTGAATAGTGAAAGAAAATATGTGAAGTTTTGGGTTTCTAAACAAGACCCAGCTCTATTGGTTTTAATGATATACTTTAATTTCCTTTAAACTAAGAAGTGCTGCTAAAGAAATCTTCAGATGTGGTTAAAAGGCATTACTTTTATAAAGGCTGAATAATATGAACTTTAAAAAAAACGAAACATTCTTTAATATGTGTTAAATTAAAAATTTTAAGGGTGTAACAGATTCATCTACATTATAATAAATTATATTTTATCTTTTTAAAAATCAGTTACTTGATTTAAGAGAAATTTTATAAAGTTTCAAGTACTTCCACTAAATAACTAAGATGAATGAGATAAAAATATATGGTAGAATGTCTATTTTCTTGCTGACAATTGGTGAAAGTTGGCACATAAGGTTTCACTAAAACAGACAATCATCCCTTATTGATATGAATAAATCTAACTGGACAAATCAGAATATCACAACAACAAAAAAACAGGAGTTCCGATGAGTTGATTAGGATTATGACGAGTTTTATCAATGCACATATGGCGCAAACATCAAATCTTATAGGAGGGAGACAACAATGAAAAAAAAAGAGGCTTGAGTGAGAAAAACTGATAGAAGAGGTGGCAGGTGTGGAGATATAATAACTACAGAACATGGCAGATAGTGCAACAGTGAATACATCATAAAATTCAATCTTGCAGGAGGATTCTCAACATATGTAATCTGTGACACGTAACATATTTCAATCTGTTATAGAATTAGCTTACATATACAGGAAAGACCACGGATTTGTACATATAAAAATAATAACATTTCAACAAGATTTGTTTCGTAATGATTCATTGCAACAACAACTTTGTGTTATCAATAAAATGGCACGACAGTCAGGTCCAAACCTCTATCAGCTTAGTCTGTGGGGCTCCCACTGACATCGCTTTTAGTGTCCCACATGGATTAGATCAACACCTGTTCCTTATAGAGCAGGTATGAACCCATTATCCAATGGTGATGTGGATCTCAGTGCTAAATGAGAAAGTTTCTAACACCTTGTTGATTTTATTTTGGGGATTCCGAAGTTCAAAGGTGAAATTGAATATATCATGGAAATAACCAACTAACTGTCCAGGTTGGATTTTGGGAGAATGGGAGAGTATGACAATCATTAAATGCAGGCTAATTGATAACACTTACGTGTTAAAAAATTCATTAAAACCTAGTTCAAGGTACTCAACCTTTTGGTGATATTGAGCCAAAGCAGAAAATTAACTACACTTAGCTCTTCATGTCCACCTTTTGAGATGGTGTTTTCTAATAGTTGTGTTATTTTCATCCTCCACAAGTCATTGACTAATAACCCCATGGCATATTGCCAAACCTTGAATGACATATAGTAGTTAATCTATATATCAAATTCATAGACGTAGAAGCATTTTAAAAGTGGTAGTAGGGGAAGCGGAGGATGTCTGGATTCCTGATGTGCAAATAGAGATCTGAAACATATTGAAAAAAAAAGTAATGTACATTACCAGACTTCATTGGACATAAGGCAGTTTTGATTTTCAGGGAAATGTGTACTTAAAAAAAAAGCCGGGGATGTAACCACAAAAGCTTTATACAACAGCCAATCAAGTGCAGCCCCAGATTCAGCATGCTGAAAAAGTTTGGCTGAAATAGTTATTAAGATTTAATGTGTAAAAAGTTTGGTTTGAAGGAAAGGGGGACATTGTACAGAGCTGAGTGTTTCAGGACCAGATCAGAAGCTCAACTACATGGAGCCAGACGTAGAAGCTCAGCTACATGGAGCTAGACGTAGAAGCTTCCGAAAAGCCAGGCTTTACAAGTTATGAGAAATGTTTTCAGTTGTGTGGAGCAGTGGAGTGGTTCAACCCAAACTTTCCAATTCCAAAGTATGAAAGTCTGGCTAACACCTCTGACACACGTACACATCTCTAGCAGCAAGCAAACTGCTTGGGCTTTCATTGTCTCAACATTGTCTGCCTCTGTCACTGGACACTGTTAAATGCAAGGGGTGACTTGGCCAGGGGAGAGGCCCGCCTCACGGTACCCCCCATCATGGACGGGGAAACGCCTGGGACACTCAGTGATGAGCCGGTCTGACCTGCAGACGGCGATTGCGAAGATGATGGCGGCACGGATGGAGGGTTGAGCTGGGCCTGGGGCAGAGATCTGGAGGTTAAGTCCTGCATGTCTTGTGATGAACTTGAGGCTGATGGGGTGGTTGGAGTTTTAGGTGTGTTCTGTAGAGGTAATGTAATGGGAATGCATTAAAAAATTATGGCTAGCTAGTAATATGGAAAAACCCAGAATGCTTTACATTTTCACTTAAGTGAAATAATATGTGCTCTCAATAGGGTTGTATGTAATCTTTCTTGTACTTGGGACCCCATATTTCCAATTATCACACGTTTCCAATAGCGATTAAATATATCATCGTCACATTTAATTTTTAAAAAAATGAAAATTCTTATTAAAACAATGTTGTAATATAAAAATTCCTAAACTTTTAATTATTGTAAAACAGTGGATATAAATAAAGACTACTGCAGTTTATTATTTAGGTTTAAGTTAAGTATGAAACTGGAAGAAGGCCTAGCATGCATCAGTTTAATATTTGTCTCAAGATAATTTGTAAGTAAAATCTAATGCATTACTGTGTATTTTCCTCCCATGTAGCTCATATATTTATTGGATTTATTTGAAAGCTTATGGCTTATAAATGCTTCTTATGGCATGAAACTAATGGGGTGAAACATGTCAAGGATCTTGCCTGAACCGATGCCATCATCTTCTGTCGAACTTCCCGAATCTTGAGCTGCAGGCAGCTTTTATTGGGGAAAATCTCAGAGTATTTGTTCTGGAAGGTCACAGTTGCCTGGCCTGAAGAAAATAGAATGTTTGACAATTAGCGCTGAATGTCACCTTCAAATTCAGAAGGTCAAGACTGAGTTACACAAAGAAAAGTTTATGTTCTCTTCTCTATCTAAAATATTTAAAAAATAAGAATTCAAAGGTTTAAATAAAGCATAAGACAATCTTGAAAACGTTATCAGACAGTTTCCATTTTCAATAAAAATAAGCAGGTCATTTGAACCCAGTTGAGCTAAATACACTAAAGTTACTTATGAAACAGGTCAATAAAGCACGGTGAAGCCTTTTAAAAAAAATTATAATGTCCACTGGTTTATATAAAATCCTTGACAAAGATTTAAAATCTTAGAATGTCAATAAATAATCTCCTAATAGATTTGATGTATTTGTTACGGAGACATTGTGCCCCACTGAGACATTGTGTCCCACTGAGACATTGTGTCCCACTGAGACATTGTGCCCCACTGAGACATTATGTCCCACTGAGACATTGTGTCCTACTGAGACATTGTGTCCTACTGGGACATTATGTCCTACTGGGACATTGTGTCCTACTGGGACATTGTGTCCTACTGAGACATTGTGTCCTACTGGGACATTGTGTCCTACTGAGACATTGTGTCCTACTGAGACATTGTGTCCTACTGAGACATTGTGTCCTACTGAGACATTGTGTCCTACTGAGACATTCTGTCCTACTGAGACATTGTGTCCTACTGAGACATTCTGTCCTACTGGGACATTGTGTCCTACTGAAACATTGTGTCCTACTTGAAGGGTAAAGGCCGTGCTCCTCAAACAGCTGCATGACCAAATGTCTCCTCTGGTCCAAGATTCGTCGATTGGAGAAGGCACCTGGTGAGCTGGGTGTTTTTGGCGTCCGAGGGGAATTAGGGTCACCATCAAAATCTAAAGTGAAAATATTGTACTTTAAAAGTATTTTTCCCTTGCTTAAAAACATGGAGCTGTGTTTTTGTTCTAATTCAAAGTAGTTTTGATACTTCATTATAAATTCTTTTCATTTTTAAAAAAAATTGGTTACTTTTTTAGTTCAAATCCTTGAACAATGTTGGAGTGACTATAACAAAAATCATAGATGTATACAAAAATCATTATGTTATATATACAGTGGTACCCCGCTTAACAAACGCAATCAGTTCCAGCGGTGCGTTAGTTAAGAGAGGAGTTTGCTAAGCGAAACACGATTACCCATAGACGTCTATGGAAAATGAATTAATTGGTTCCGGGCCAGCACAAATTTCAACAAAAATAATTAAAATATGAAAAACAGAGGACATGCAGTGTTCAGAGGCAAGTAGAGTGTTATTAGACACTCACCAAGCAGGGTTAGGTGTTGTTGGATGTTAGACACTCACCAAGCAGGGTTAGGTGTTGTTGGATGTTAGACACTCACCAAGCAGGGTTAGGTGTTGTTGGATATTAGACACTCACCAAGCAGGGTTAGGTGTTGTTGGATGTTAGACACTCACCAAGCAGGGTTAGGTGTTGTTGGATGTTAGACACTCACCAAGCAGGGTTAGGTGTTGTTGGATGTTAGACACTCACCAAGCAGGGTTAGGTGTTGTTGGATGTTAGACACTCACCAAGCAGGGTTAGGTGTTGTTGGATGTTAGACACTCACCAAGCAGGGTTAGGTGTTGTTGGATGTTGAGAGGTGAGGTGAGGAAGTCACACACACTACAGACACATCATCTTATACATTATTCTGCTCACTTTTCTAGCTTTAGGTGATTTTCAGTATATGCAAAATTTAAGTTTTTTTTACTATTGTTTGGGACAGAGCCTACATATCTATGACTTAGTGACTTATAGTAGTGAACTCTGTGACATTGAGAAAGTTGTAAACATACTTACTGGTCAATAAAAAGAATTCAAAGATATTTGGTGTAAAAAAAACCCTCAAAAAATACCTATAAGGTTGATAGGCCCCATTTTTTAAAATAAAAAATTCTTAGGGGTCATCTGTATCAAATTTAGAACCGCGTGTCGAAAGGAACGACCACGTTCGCTCGCTCCGGGCGAAATCTGGAAGCAAACAAACCGTGCGCCTGTACGCGAGCGCAGGCACGTACGCGAGCGCAGGCACGCACGCAAGACATGTTTATTGTGCGGGCAACGTTAGCTCTGTGAGTTGCGGGGGTTTTCCCAGCAGCGTTCGTTGTAGGGATCGTTCATTGCGCGATCCATTCGTTAAGCGGGTTAACACTGTATGTCAAACATGAAAATCATATTGACATTTAAAAATAAATTTTCAGAACAAATTAGAGTAAAATATCCACAGATGATCTTTTTCGTTCTTATAAAAATTAGGATTACTTTGCTTTAAATTCATCTGAATAAATATGACTCTCTTTTTTCCTTTTGTATAGTGTGTATAGTGTATAGAAGCTTGCTTAGTTTGTTTTTTTATAAAGATAATTTACTTTCAAAACTCAGAAGTTATTTAAAAAGGATAGAAGAATAAGAAGTGCTTTTGATATGTATTATAAATTCCATGGATGCATGCTAAATAAGAGTATGTTAATTTATCTTACCAAAAACCTTGGAGCCTGATAATCCTGTGTTAGCAAGGTCTAGGTTGAAATTATCTCCGAAGAATCTTCGGTCATCATGACGAGTACTTTTGGGTGTCTTGGGAGTGGGTGTAGCTGCCTCCGACTCGCTGGAGTGCTTATTAGGGTCATTGTCCTGACCTTCGCCTTTAGCTGCAGTTTGGGAAATGACTCAATTATAAATAGCAGTCATAGATGAGTTGTTAAATCAGATGGGAATAAACTTATCAGTTCCAGTCTTTAAGTCCTGCACAAGATGTTCAAATCATTATGACTAATGTTAGTTAACCAGTTTTAAATGTGAATTTTAATGCTTCAAAATGAGATACAGAGGGATTTTTCAATAAAATAAGCACATTCCAAGACAAGCAAATTTGTAATATCTCATTATTTACATACAAAATTTGTAATATCTCATTATTTACATACAAAATTTGTAAAAATATTGTAATTCTGTCATAAATATTAATACTTACTTTAACCTATTTAACTAACAATTTTTTAAAGGACATGACATACACATACATTATACGATACGGTTTTGAAGCCAGAATAAGGTGTATGTTTAGTATAACCACCTTGGACTCAATGAACTTTTCGAAACTACCTACCCAAATGCGAGATCTTATTTTTTTGTTTGTAAACATTGATAATTCCACGGGGTGATTGAGGCAATGGAGTTGTTGACACAGTTTCATCGGGGACATATTTAGGCAGGGAATGGAAGTGCTTTTCAAACTCCACCTGTTGAAGAACTCTGTGGACAAAATGAATGATGGTTTCTTTTATAGCGCTACTTGTCCATGCTAGTCCAGCATGGTCAATGCTAGTCCAGCATGGTCAATGCTAGTCCAGCATGGTCAATGCTAGTCCAGCATGGTCAATGCTAGTCCAGCATGGTCAATGCTAGTCCAGCATGGTCAATGCTAGTCCAGCATGGTCAATCCTAGTCCAGCATGGTCAATGCTAGTCCAGCATGGTCAATGCTAACCCAGCATGGCCATAAGTTCCTTAAGAAAAATTTCACAGAATAAAACATACGGTGCTCTTCATGAAACAATCATCTCCCACAAATTAGTTACATGATAAATATTCTAATATGAAGGAAGACTACATATGGATTCAGCAATAAGAAATACAAAACAAAGTACTAAAAGTCCTGAAAACATGTAGCAACAAAATATGAAACACTTACTTATCCATCCCGTCATCTTTGCTTTTCTTGATGATGCTCTTCCTGGGACTATTGGCCACAGTTGGAGAGTTAGCTGCACTTGGAAGTTGCTGGACGTGAGACGGCACATTTAAAGGTGGTGGCTTGTGCTTGAGTTTTGTCTGACGATAGATGCCAACAGTTAAATGTACAACAGTTGGACTCCCAAGAATTTTCAAAAAGAAAAAAATACAAAAATTGTCCAGATTTTTTTCAGAAAAGTTTTTTTAATTTAATACTGAGTGTAAACATGTATTAAAAAAAAATTAAAAAAATTCTGGCTCAATATCAAAATCGTTATCATCTGAAAAATATTTTGAATTCTTTAAACCTTACCTGGCCAGTTGGGGACATGATATCTTGGTCAGATGATGCTGATCCTGAATGTTGCTGAGGTGGGGTGCTTGGTGGTATTATTGTACTGCTCCCACCCCCATACTGTTGCTGGGCCTGATAATCACCACTGTTGGCAGGACTTGGGGAGTTGCCAGACTCTGGGGTCATCATTCTAACCTTTGGAGGATTTCAATTCAAGTCTTCTTAATAATATTAATGAATTTTGTTAAAAATTACCCGTCACACACAGGACTGTACATCAAAAGAGCCACCAGAATAATGATTTTGAGACCAGTACTAAATATAGGACAGAAATGATCAACCACACCAGAACCCGTGCAGCACTGAATAATAAGTTAAAAAAGAATCTGTTAAAAAAGAATCTGTTAAAAAAGAATCTGTTAAAAAAGAATATGTTAAAAAAGAATCTGTTAAAAAAGAATCTGTTAAAAAAGAATCTGTTAAAAAAGAATCTGTTAAAAAAGAATATGTTAAAAAAGAATCTGTTAAAAAAGAATCTGTTAAAAAAGAATCTTTTAAAAAAGAATCTGTTAAAAAAGAATCTGTTAAAAAAGAATCTGTTAAAAAAAGAATCTGTTAAAAAACAACAACTGAAGTCCCCTTTTCAGACCATGCTGACAGCATTCACAAGTTTCTACAAACATGACAGCATTCACAAGTTTCTACAAACATGACAGCATTCACAAGTTTCTACAAACATGACAGCATTCACAAGTTTCTACAAACATGACAGCATTCACAAGTTTCTACAAACATGACAGCATTCACAAGTTTCTACAAACATGACAGCATTCACAAGTTTCTACAAACATGACAGCATTCACAAGTTTCTACAAACATGACAGCATTCACAAGTTTCTACAAACATGACAGCATTCACAAGTTTCTACAAACATGACAGCATTCACAAGTTTCTACAAACATGACAGCATTCACAAGTTTCTACAAACATGACAGCATTCACAAGTTTCTACAAACATGACAGCATTCACAAGTTTCTACAAACATGACAGCATTCACAAGTTTCTACAAACATGACAGCATTCACAAGTTTCTTAAAAACATGACAACAGTCACAAGTTTCTACAAACATGACAGCATTCACAAGTTTCTACAAACATGACAGCATTCACAAGTTTCTACAAACATGACAACATTCACAAGTTTCTACAAACATGACAACATTCACAAGTTTCTACAAACATGACAACATTCACAAGTTTCTACAAACATGACAACATTCACAAGTTTCTAGAAACATGACAGCATTCACAAGTTTCTACAAACATGACAGCATTCACAAGTTTCTACAAACATGACGCATGTGGAAATTGTGTGGCTAGCACAATACCCAGCTACCTTTACTTTACCCAAACTAATTTCAGGTACTCATATTAGGATGAAATTTCATTAGAAATAAAATTATTTTAGTCGAAGTGGATACCAATAACAAAGACTCTTCCCTTAAATCTCCTCTTGTTAAATATCAGAAATCAAATAACTTGATCCTCTGCATACATCTAATAGTCTCCCATATTACTGTCACGGGACATTACAGCCACAGTGAAGAACTAGGGGATACCCCACACAGACAAAGTCGTTTTTTTAAAATACCTTTTTGGGTGCCTTCTTTCCTCTGGCAGGAGACCCTTTGGCATCATCTGACATGGTTTGCTGCTGCTGTATGTCAGATACAGACGCCCCCCTGGGATGACCTGGACTCTGGGCTATCTGCTGATCTGTGGGTGCAACATTCTACAATTATACACAGGTCAGTGCTTCTCTTATCTTTTGAAAAGGTTTCCTAAGGCATAGATGTCATGAGGTCAGTTGTTTTTTTTTACTATAGAAAAAAAATAATTCTCATGACATCTTCTTAAACCAATGTGTGAGTAATACACCAGGAAACATATATGGACAGAAGACTAAAAATGGAAAGTAGAGTAAAAGAATGATTTCTTATGTCAACTCCACATTGAAAGAAGCAGACAACCAATTTAACATAGCTGTAATATCATTTTTACAGTTTTGGTTTTAAAATTGATATTTCAGGACACTTCCTCTCCATTCTTCTGTGCTTCGTTTTTTGTTAGGGACTTGTGTCTACTGTCTTCTTCACTTTGTTTCATTACTTGATAAGCTTTAAATGGTAGGGTAGATTATGTCATGTAATTTTAGAAATTTTGTACAGATGAAAGTATTTGCAGAAAAATTGACACACCTGTGTACGGTTTATTATTAATGCTGAAAATTTATTGTTTTCTTAACACAAAATAATTATTAAAGTAGGGTAAACAGGTGACATTTTGATTTGTAAGGTAGGGCCATTATGGACAAATTTACAGGTTTTTTGTGTGCCTATTTCTTTTTTGCATTCTTGAGAACCCCAATCAATTGTTCCATCCATAACAGTGTGTGCAGAAAAAATGTAATTGCTTATAATGAAAATATTAATGCAAAACTTCTAGAAAATCTATCAATATTGCTGAATTTTTCTAAATTTACATTTAAATAAAGAAGAAAAGTATTTGTTTTGTTGCTTCTCAAGAGAATGTAATAAGAGTGACCCAATTCAAGAATTAAAAAATGTCTACCAACACATTTATGTAATAATCGTCAAATCATGACGTGGTAAACTATCAAACAAGAAAGCAAACTTTTGACTCCAGCAATTGAATAAATGATACTAACTAATGAGTGGCAAAGAGAAGATGTGTACAGTGATGTGAAAATGAAAGATTGCAGTTACAGTCAATGAAGTTAAGACTTCCACCCGTGTTTAGTGAACTTACTATAGTGTCCCAGGCCAGGACTTTGAGCCTGGTGAATAAGTCCAGGTGATGGTGATGGTGTAGAGGCTGGACTTGCCATGGGAGAGTTGACAGCTATCTGACCTCGAGGAGCTACCAAGAAGAGATTGATGATGTTAAAATACAAAGTTACTGCGTTAAAAAAATATATATTGTTTTAGCAAAATAATTGAGTCTCAAAATACTTGTTATATGGCAGACATTATTTTTATAGAATGTTCTTGTTCAGTGTTGTCCAACCGAAAATCGTTCACGGCACACTAAACTGGTAAAAAATTTGCGCGGCACACCTCACAAAAAAACAAGAAATCAGTGATTATTCAAAAGATGTTTCATAATTAATGAGATACTTCAGCTTTTCTTTCGAGCAGATGAGCTCAAAACGCGGCTCATTGCTGGATAAGCAAACTCTCATTTCTCTGTCTATCATCTGCAGTCTTTCACGTTTGACGTATGCGAGCAGTTGCGCCTTTCCGCTGATGTCAGTACTTTCATCGATTTGCATTGCCCAGAGCTTTTGGATGTCGTCGGCTTCCGCAAAATGCTCTTTAATTTGATTGTCCAAATCAGTCGAAATGTCAGCAATCCGACGTCCCATCGTCTGGTGAGACAGTGGAATCTTATTTATTTTTTCAACAGCGTCGGGTCCCAACTCCATAGTCTCAACTGCGATTCGTAAAGACGGCAATATGATTGTCTCAGCGTCCAAATGAGATTTCTTTTGTTTGACCAAAAGATTCGCAATTTTATAGCTTGCTAACTGAGCTTTGACAGGAATTGAGGAAAATTTCTTCATTATTTTTTATTGCTGCTCTAAGTTGGACCGAATGGATGCAAAATAACTTTTCGGCTTGTCTTTCAATCCTGGATGATTTGAGTTCAGATGCCGCTTCAGTTTACTGGGGTTCATGGACTCGTTGGACAATGCCATGTTACAATTAAGACAAAACGAAAGAGAAGGATCATTTGCACATTGTATGAAACCATACTCAAGATATTCCTCGTGATATTTCCGTTTGGTAACATTCTTCTTGGATTTCGCAGCTCTCTCTCCATTTTGATGCTCGCTGGAATCCTTCTGGCTTCTCTTCAAAAAATTATCCATAGCCGTGTGTAATTAAAAGTTTTTAAAAAAGTGAACAGCAGGAAAGGGTTTTTATTTACTTACAACAGATATTTATTCCCAATGGAGGAGAGAAATTTTGTAGCTTTCAAGAGATTCTCACAACCAGAACAATACAAACATGAAACGTTTTTATTCAATTCTCTTTTCGGTTAAGGATATTTTTTTTCAAAACTTGAAGGTTCGAAAAGCCTAGCAATTTATGGTATTTTTGAAATCTTTCGCGGCAAAAAAAATTTGTATCGCGGCACACTAGTGTGCCGCGGCACACCGGTTGGACAACACTGTTCTTGTTCCTCTGCCATCAAAATACATCTTAAATCTCTGGAATGACCTTGAAGCCTGTGACTTTGAAAATTCTCTAAATACAAAAATGAATTTTAATAAATTGTGAGTTTTGATTTATGGCTCTCCACAACGTATTTAACATGATGGAATTGAGGCTATTGGGCCATGAGCATCCATATGTACAATCAAAACATGATGGAATTGAGGCTATTTGGCCATGAGCCTCTATATGTACAATCAAAACATGTATTTTCTCCACCAAGGAGTTCACATTATGTTTTAAAAAAAATAATAATTGGATTTTTAAAACTCTTTTAAAGCAGTGGCATGGCATTTAAATAATAACTTGACTTTAAATTTTAAAAAATATCCAGTGCTTATCTCTAATGACTGAATAAAAGAAATTGATTATGATAAGGTACTATTAGTTTAAAAAGACACTGTCATGCTCTGGTTGGAAGACACAATCCAAACACAGGGTGTCCACCCAAATCTGGTCCAAAAAAATCCTACCAGCCACCAAAAAATCCTACCATCCAACCGACAAGTAAAAGTTATTATTCGGACAAGTAAAAGTATATATTCGACAAGTAAAAATTTAACTTGCAGTATTGTATGTTTTTTTGTTAACATATTTTGTAAAAAATAACCTAAAAACTGACAAGAACACAACTACATACCTTCATTCTACTTCAGCAATGTATTCATTTAGACTAGAGGATCACATCTGTACTACGTACTTGATATCCGTATAGTCAAATTATTCATCCTTAAAGAACTTATCATTGTACTTAAATTGTTCATTGGTAAAGTTGATTTATAAAACAAATAATTTCAAATTATTTACACTATATATACAGTTTATAAACAATTTACAATAGACAGCTGCCTTTTAAAGCTTCAGCTCAGCCTCCCTCTCATTGATGAGAGCAGCTAGAGCCTTTACCTCCTCTTTCTTCTTTGTGGCATCACTCTTAAAAGCTAAGCTTTTTACAATTGAAGCATGTACATCTTTTCCTGTTTCCTTCACTGCCTTTTCTATAATTTCATCAGCAGATTTGATTAAAAGATCAATATCAAGCTCTATCTTCCTCTTCTTTGCTTTCATGTCTGTGATTTCTTCTGCCTTTCTCTTCCTTTTCCCAGTCTGCTCACTTTCTTCTTTATCTTTCTTCTTCTTATCTATAGCATCAATGTAGGTTTTGTGGGCCTTACTAGAGTAGTCTAACATTTTTTTGTTGATAGGAATCTCAGCCAAAGGCCCGTTGTCCTTGACATACTGACATATCAGTCTCTTAGCTACTAAACTTTCTTCCAACAGGTTCTCTACAGTTGCTTCTTTGTTGGTTGAGAAACCCCTCTCAACATCAGCATTGCCATGGCTTAGCAGCAGGACCATCTGGATTACCTTTTTCAATGCAGGTGAACTATCCAACTGACCATGTTCAATGAAGAACTCATCTAGGCGCTCACCATTGTACCTCACTGTTGATTGAGACAGCCTATCTACCAGGGTCTCAAAGTCATATAACACCTGATCCACCTCATCACCCTGGATCCATTTCGTAAGGCTGAGATGCTCTGTCACTTTCTTGAACAGTTTCTTGGCTTTGATGGGTTCAAGTGTGATAACAGTTGGGTCCAAACACTGTATGAAACTGACAATGTCATACTTAAGGGGTGACTTGCTAAGAATCTTGTTAACCATGCCCTTTATAAATTTGAGGAAGTTTTGTCTGAAATCTTTCAACTTAAGCTCTGAAACCTTCCCTGCTTCTTTCAGTTCTTTCAGAATGACTTCTGCCTGGTGACCTAAGCTGAAGTCTGCCTCCCGTTTGAAAGCATTGGATGGCAGGTCTTTGGGTATTTTAAGGTGTGAAGCTTTAGTCACTGTCATCACATATTCAGGAGTTAAGATAAGGCTGTAGAGTCTTTTGGTCATGGCGAAGAGGTCTGCACCAAGAAAGGGTGACAGTGGAGCATCGGCCTGAAACTTCTCAAGAAAGGGTTTTGCAATCTTGGCTACAAATATGAAGGTGTGAAGCTTAGCTTTGAACAGATAGTCCCCTTCCTTGTCTACCAGTGTTAAAAAACTCTTACACCCAGGCTTGTTGACTGTTCCCTTTTTTACTGCAGACAGGTAGCGTAAAATGGCTGGCCAGATTTGCAGTGCTCGTTCAGCAGCTGGAACATTCTCCAACCAACGATGTCCACAGAACTTGAGAGGAAGTTTGGAGGCCTCTGTTACTTTAAAAAAGTCCTCCCTTCTGGCTGGTGATTCCTTAAAGAGGTAATAAAGAGACTTTAAAACATCTTCCACACCCCAACCTGAATCCTCAACACCCTTTTTAAAGCTGTTGTGCACCGTGTGCAGGCCACAAGAGCCAATATTAATCAAACTCATTCCATTATCATCCTCCATTTCTTTGCACAATGTTTTAAACACTTTCCAGTTAACATTTGGTCCATCCATAGATAGCTGCAAAATCTTTTGACTTCCTGCTTTCTCAATGAAAGACCTCAAGTGAATCATGATATCATTTGCAGAAGCATGTCCAAGGAAATAGGAGTCTATATACTTTGATCTCACCATACCTTCAGAATCAATAAATCTCACGTGAACATCGAGCTGCTTTTTACCAAGGTCAGCGTTATGGCTCTCATCAAACATTATCACATAAGTAACACTGTCTCTCAAACTGTCTAGAATGGCATCTCTGATAGCAGGGGCTATGCCAAACGTAGCTAAGTAACCTACTTTGGTACGTCCACAGGTAAACTGTTTGGCTATATCCGAGTCAGGAAACATCTGTTGAAAAATGCTGCCTATGTCGTCTGAGCTTCGAGCACTGGAGTGGCTAGAAACTAGGTGCATTGTCCACCTAACCTCTGCTTTTAGAGTATCTGCAACTTTAAGAGTTGGCTGTTTAGTTGTAGTTGAAGTTGGATTAGATGTAGTTGAAGTGGCAGTCTGATTCAGAGATGATGGAGGTGTTGATTTTGTTGCAAAACTAAGCATTGAACTGCTACCACGATGACTTGCACTGGCCCGCATGTGCTTTTGTGAAGACATATGGGTGTTCAAGGCTTTTATGCCTGACGATCCTATAAGGTAAGCTTGACCACAGTACTTGCACTTGAACTTTTCACGATTTTCACTTAGTTGTTCAAGCCACTCAGAGTAAGAAGTGTCTTTTAACCAGTCTGAATTAAAATAACATTTCCCCATGTTGATGGGATTGATAGTGTTTTTTGTAATAGTATACAAATTGTCAATATCTGGATAGTGAAGTAAGGAACAAATTTAAACTGACAAAAAGTAAACTAGTCTTAAGACTTTAGTCAAGAATTTGCCTACTGCAGCCTACCCTAAAAACTGTTAGTTAACACACTTTAAATTGTAACCATTTAACTAGACTAGAATCTAGATTTCTATATGTTTAGCACATAATTTTCAACACTGAACAGGACTGATTTTTAATCAATTTAATCATAAAAAATAAGCTTTGATTTGAAACAGAATCTAGATCTAAACCTATTTAAATAGTTGCTTTAATAGTTGTGACTTTGGCATACCGTGACTGTTTAAATATTTTAAAAGAAATTAACTGAACTAGATCTAGATTTTAGACGTGGCTAGGCTAAGCCTAAGGTTTTTTTCGTTTTTAATTTTCACAAAATACTAGATTAGAGAGATCTATTGACTTCAAGCAGACAAAATGGCGACTGCTGCTAAAGCAGCTAAACAATAAGCACAAAAATCGTAGTTAACACTGCTCCCATAAATTTTTTGGAGATATAACAAAAGTAAATAGATATCTATTATTTACTCAGATCATGATATATTTTTAACCAAAATCCTAATATGAATATCTAGATCTAGTATATCACACTAATTACTATTACGCGGTTACTAGATCTATACTATGGGCACTATGGCTAAGCGTAAGCAATTTCACAATTTCTATCTGTTTCAATCACAGTGCACTTTATGTTTACAATGCCATCTTTAACGAGAATTATTTTGTTTAATATCTGTAATTTGTTTGTATAAGTTTAGTTTTCGACTTTTGTTTTAAAACACACATTTAAAAAAAAATAAAACTATAGATATATACGATATGATATCGATATGGACAGGGGACTCTGTCATAGGTAAACAACAGTTTTTATACTGCTGCGAACTATTGGTATTTCCAAACCAAAACAATGTGCAACGTGAGCTTCGTCATTCATTTATTTCTATCTTTTATCCGACCGAGGAACGTTTATCCTACCGAGATTTTGTTTATCCGACCGAGGATCGTTTATCCGACCAAAATCCGACTTATCCGACCACAAAATTTTTATCCGACTAAAATCCGACTTATCCGACCACAAAATTTTTATCCGACTAAAATCCGACTTTCCGACTTCGGTGGACACCCTGAAACAACACATGTACTGGTTCCTGCTGTCTAGACTTGGCTACCACTTACACTGGGAGGTCGTAGACTTGAGGGATTCAGTGGCCACAGGAACATGGGCAGTGGTGGCCTTGACCCTGTTAGACTTAGTGTGAAAATTGGGGCTGCTGATGTAGCCAATATCTGCAGCTTTGCCCTCAGTTGGAACATTGATTACATTTGGCTTGATGCTCATCGTTCCTAAAAGAGGAGTACGGGAAATTTTTTTGATATGTTAAATTCATCATCACTTTAGAGAAGTGATGGGTAAAACATGTACATGACCCTTGAATATAGAGTGAAAATCATAAGCATAACCTGAATATGTGCAGAGTATAACAAAGAAAAACACACAACATGATGAACTTATTTTAACCTGAAACATGTCTTAACATTTTTTTTTGTTTCACAGCTTTGAATTTATCTAACAATCCAAATTATTGGAATTTTTTTTATTAACTTTGGGAAATTTTATCCCATTAATTTTCATTTGTTTTATTTGCACTATTAAGTCATGTTTCATAAAATTAGATTTATAGATTTCAAATGAAAGGGGTAAGGATATTTGGGAAAAATAGTTCAAAAGTTCCCTGACATGTTTTAGTATGACAGATCTTATCGCAAATGGGAAGAACATTTTATAAGTTAAATAAATAATTTATAAACTTTGTCAGACTTTACAAGTTCCTCTAAATTAAAATTTCATAAATGTGGTAGGGGTTTGTTAATCCATAATATCTAAACAGCCCACCTCCCCACAATAAATCTTTTTAAAAAATCTGTTGAAAAAAAAAGAAAAAAAAACAAGAATGAAATTTGATGGTAAATTTTCTGTCCAACCAAACAATATAGGTCATCTAGAAATGTGTCAGCTCCACATCTACCCTATGGATCTCATCAAACAATATAGGTCATCTAGAAATGTGTCAGCTCCACATCTACCCTATGGATCTCATCAAACAATATAGGTCATCTAGAAATGTGTCAGCTCCACATCTACCCTATGGATCTCATCAAACAATATAGGTCATCTAGAAATGTGTCAGCTCCACATCTACCCTATGGATCTCATCAAACAATATAGGTCATCTAGAAATGTGTCAGCTCCACATCTACCCTATGGATCTCATCAAACACTTTTGTAGAAATTGTTATTACCATAATAAAATGAAACTGCATTTTTTTCAACATTGAGCTGCAAATAAATTCTTAATAAATAAGATTTATAGAAGAAAATGAGAACTGTCGCTATAGTTACTACTTATAATTATTTTTCTTAAATCCATATTTAGCAGTAAGTTTGAATGCAACATTACCTTGGTAATATTTGGGGCTTGATGTCCGAGGGGGAGGCTGGGTGTTCATCATGGCCTGTACCGGTCTGGGTGCTATTTGCTGCTGGGACGTGGGCACATTACCCCCAGATGTGACAGTATGAAGCTGTGGTTGACCCATGTTGCTGTTGTTGTTGTTCCCAGATATGTGAACGTGAGCGGTGGTGGCTGGGCTCATGGCAGGGTTGGGAGAGTGAATCGCTTGCGTTGACTGCTGGACCAGCAAATGCTGAGCTGTTGGATAAATTATCATCAATTTCTTATGGCTTTGCCAGCATGTAAGAATGTGCCTCCAGTTTTGGTTGAAGACACTGTTGCTATGTGTGGTATATTAACCTTATGGCTTTGCCAGCATGTAAGAATGTGCCTCCAGTTTTGGTTGAAGACACTGTTGCTATGTGTGGTATATTAACGTTATGGCTTGGCCAGCATGTAAGAATGTGCCTCCAGTTTTGGTTGAAGACACTGTTGCTATGTGTGGTATATTAACCTTATGGCTTGGCCAGCATGTAAGAATGTACCTCCAGTTTTGGTTGAAGACACTGTTGCTATGTGTGGTATATTAACCTTTTGTTTTGGGAAAAGATTCCGTTTTTTTTAAATTTTCCAATGATTTGATATTTTAAAAAAACACACACTTTTCCTAATCAATTTCTCTCAAATAACAATGACTAGAAAGACATTTCCTCAATCATAGTTATTTTTATATTAGCTCATACCAGTACCGTATATACTAAGTATATACTCGTTCTAAAGCCGACCTTTTTTGGACAAAATCTAGGGGAAAATGTGTGTGTGTGTGTCTGTGGGGCTTGCGAGCGGGTCATAGTTGATTTCTGCATGTACAATCATTGAATATCGACATTATTGGTGTTGTGAGGGAGTAAAGTGGGGGGAGGGAAGGTGTCTACTCTCATGGGCTTGTGTCGGTATGTCAAAGTTTTAATCAAAGCAAGTTGGTTTCCTTTCATATGAAACACCGCCTCTCTTTTCTGTCAAGCCCTGTAGCCGGTATTGCTGCCTCTCTCCCCCCCCCTTTCAATATCAACATTGTCCTTGATTAATCTGCGCCTATTTACGCCATTTTCACTAACTGGCAAACTCCGTAAGTCTATTTTTTTGGGTCACTGTGAATTTTCAATGGCATGCTGTGACTCTTTTTAACTGTGGAGGGAGTAAAGTGGAGGAGGGGAGGGAAGGTGTCTCTTCTAGCCGGCTTGTGTCGGGATGTCAAAGCAAGTTGGTTTCCTTTGATGTGAAACACCAGATACAGCCTTTCTTTACTGTCAAGCCGTCTAGCCAGTATCGCTGTTTCCCCCACCTCTCAATGTCAACATTGTCCTTGATTAATCTGCGCCTATTTACGCCATTTTCACTAACTGGAAAACTCCGTAAGTCGATTTTTTTCCAGGTCCCTTTGAGTTTGACTTAGAGAGGTCCGACTGTATTTTTAAAAAAATGTGTACCATTTTGTTTACGTTGTCCTATTATTTTTTGGGGTCGGCTTGCGAGCGGGTTACACACTTTTTATACTATTCTCTTCCAAAAGTGTTGTCAGCTTATGAACGAACGGGGTATAGAACGAGTATATACGGTAGTTTAGATCACAAGTGAAATATAGTGTGAACAATAAAATGTAATATCAATGGGATGTTTAATCTCTTTCTATTATTTAGCCATATAGTTCACCATTAAGTAAATGTCAAGCCACAGAGGTATAACATCCCAATATATGAGGGGAAAAACTAAAAGTAAAAAGGTTCCCTTCTTTTTCTATACCACATTTTTCTCACCTGGCTGAACGGAGCTGACGTAAGTTGGAACATAATGAAACTCTCCTTTCCCTCCTGGAGTCAAAGTTACTGTTTGCTGGATGAGGTTGACCCTAAGGCAAAAAAAAACATATCCAATTTATTGAGCATTTAAAACAATAGCTGGATATTCTCTTGTCCATAGATGAGGTGCTCCTTAAAATTGTTTCTGATGAAGTAGAGGGAGACTGCAACCAGGTTGTTTTGTCTCAGATCTTTTTAAAGAAATTTCTGTACGAATGTTTCCCACAGATTTTCAATTTGCTATCTTTCAGGACCATATTTTGTCTCTTATTGGTGCTTAACGATTTCCCATCATAATTTTTGATATTTTTTAAGATTAAAAAATCTCACATTCACACACTAGCTTTCATGTCCATTTTTTATATTTTCATTCTCTCTCATTTTAAAAAAAAGTAAGAAAAGAAAATGTTATCCAACAACACTAGGATAAGAAACAAATATTGTCCAACAACACAAGGATAAGAAACAATATTGTCCAACAACACTAGGATAAGAAACAAATATTGTCCAACAACACTAGGATAAGAAACAAATATTGTCCAACAACACTAGGATAAGAAACAAATATTGTCCAACAACACTAGGATAAGAAACAAATATTGTCCAACAACACTAGGATAAGAAACAAATATTGTCCAACAACACAAGGATAAGAAACAATATTGTCCAACAACACTAGGATAAGAAACAAATATTGTCCAACAACACAAGGATAAGAAACAATATTGTCCAACAACACTAGGATAAGAAACTTACTTTTGTGATGTGGGCAATATGATCCTCTGTTGACCTGGTCTGACACCACTCTGCACTAACGCTGCCTGTGTAACTATGTTGCTTGGCCCAGACTGGAGGCCAGGAATGTTGGACGAAGGCGCAACTGCCAGACAGACGATGGGCTGGGCAAATGTTCCTGTAGATATCTGCACCTGTTGGGCCCCGCCCGATGTTATGGTCCCAGGTGACTGGACTAACATGGCCACCTGATATATTAGGAAACAATCAAATTATTGTTATATCTTTTTAATGGACACAGTAAAATACAATTCTTGAAGTCCAACCTGATAAAAACAGAACTTCTTTCCTTTAACATGGAGCTGTTGTTGAAGAGTGAGAAAATTAGAAATAAAACCAGACAACAGCGACGCTCTATTTAAAAACAAACGACAACTAGTGAGTGTCTTAATTTGTCACCTTACGTCTTGAGGAAACATAACCAAATAACCACAGTATCGAAAATTATTCTGTTAAATAAAATGTGGAATCGATATGATGGGTAGGATACTTTTAAACAGTCTTAGTTAGATGAATTTTGAGAAAGTGAATTGAATAATATATAATCAACAATAAAAACAGTGAGAAGTGGAAAAAGTTTTAAAAAACTTATTGATCAATTATTTCAATTGTTAACTACCTGTTGATGTTGTGAGCTCTGTGGCTGAGACGACACAACTTTGTGGATCTGAATTTTGCCGGCTGGTATTGGGCTAGCCTGGCCCGATGTGGCTGGGTTGGCCACTGCGAGAATATTGGCAGGTTGTATCGTGGTGCCCGACAGCGCCATCTGTAAGGCTTTGCTGCCTTGGGCTGCCGCCTGGACTTGGAGTGATGGCAAGATGTATCTGTGTGTTTAGGGGATAACAAAACAAGCTTTACAACAGAAGGTATTTCAAGAATTCATGTGTCTAAAACTCACATCATTTTTAGGAAGACAAATAACAAATTTCTCTGGATGTTTAAGAGATCTCTTACAACAGAAGGTATTTCAAGAATTCATGTTTCTAAAACTCACATCATTTTTAGGAAGACAAATAACAAATTTCTCTGGATGTTTAAGAGATCTCTTACAACAGAAGGTATTTCAAGAATTCATGTTTCTAAAACTCACATCATTTTTAGGATGACAAATAACAAATTTCTCTGGATGTTTAAGAGATCTCAAAGGTGGAAAAGTATTCTATATGAATGAGGAACTACAAGAAACATCCATTAAAATTCCCTTACACTGAATTGAAACTAACTTTACTCTGTCTGGTAGTAAAGCTGAATAATATTTAAAATTTTGAATAAAAAACACTTACAATTAAATAAAACATAGGTGAAGACTTTAAATTGGTAAATAATAATAAAATATAATGATAATTTGATCATCTATATAACACAGTACCCCAGCAAGCAGCTGGGCTCATTGCCCTACACATAAAAATATATATACACATAGGATAATCAATGTATTCAATGTAAAACATTCATATCCTAACTACATCATATATCGACATTACAGTGTACATAAGCTACGTTTATCATTTAAAGAAATGTTTGATATATGTTAAAATGAATGATATTAACCCTTTACTGGACTGAATTTTTCTGATTTTCATCCTCCGAAAGGGCAATTAAAATTTTTTTTAGAGATATTTAGGGGTACGTCGGTAAAAACACTGTATCTTAGGTATAAGTACAAATATTTAAATGAAATAAAATGCAAAATAAACAAAAATGAATTCTCTTTCGATTATTTACCTTTTTATACTTGTCATGTCTTGTTTTTTTTATTAATCCATGTCTTCCCGCCCAAAAAAAATTCCAATAACGTTTTTAAGAAGTCCAAACAAGCACTACTGACACTATTTACAAGCACAAATATCCAGTCTGACTGAAAGATCCGATGTTTGCACAATACTAACACTAATGTCACTATTGATCTATTCCTCCAATTCAATGTTTATTTTTCTCAACTGAATTTCTGTTAAATTTAAGCCTGTAAACTCCCCTTCATCACTTCAAGAATGCAAACCATCCATTTTGAACACTCACAACAAAAAAAAATGGAGAAATTTTTTTTTGAAATAACAAACACAGCAAATAGTACGTGTGGAAATGTAGTCGAATCTATCCACAACAGAATAAACAGGAAATCGCGTGCCAGAAGTCTCGCGATTTTATAACTGATGGCAGTACCGGCTGTTTTCAGACATTTTGCCCTTTTTAGGGATAAGGCGGTTTTGGTCGATACACCCAGCAAAGGGTTAATGAACTACTGAGTTACTTACCTCACCGGAGTGGGCTGTTGATTTGGCTGACTTGGGGCAAAGCTCAGAGCCTGAAGGCTGGTCTGCTGTGTTAGTGTTGTCGGGTTGGCTTTCAGGACAAGACCAGCGAACTGCACGACCAAGTACATCATATAAGTCAGTGGCATCAATAATAATAAATAATTTGATAATTTATATAGCGCAGTACCCCAGCTAGCAACTTGGCTAACTACGCTTTACATAAAAATAGTGACACACATAGTTATCAATTCTTTCACGTAAAACATCCATACTCTACTAAATACAACATATAAATGACATTACAGCCGATATAAATATAAGCTCCATTTAATAAGCAAGTAAACTTTTTAAAAAAAATTTTGTATTCACATATCTTATATATACCACTTTAACCTTAATTTTATTGTCCACTACATTAACTACATGTCAAGTGATTTAATACTGAAACAGTATAAAATCTGCCCAATGAAAACATATTTTTCTCACTTAAATCCATTCACTGGCAGATCAATGTCATAAACCCCCATTTATTTTCTAGGTTACATTTTCTAGTTAATTTAAGCCGCCACATATAAGATATTTCACAGAGCGCAGAAATATAGATTCGGGCCCAATTTATGAGTGAATAACCTGATCTAGGATTTTATCTCCTTTTAATATAAAAACCATGGAAGATCTGTCTTTGCTCACCTGGACCTGCTGCTGTGAAGACACCTGAGTTGGTGTCACATTCCTCAATGTGGCTGTCATGAAGCCTGGACAGACATCAGGTTCAATTGAAAATAAGAGAAAACTTTGATGACAATCAAGTTATCACTACTTCATTCCACTTGATACAAATAGAACATAAATGTCAAATGGAATGAAGCTTGAGTATTTTTAATAAATTTTCAATAACCCTAAAGGACACGCTTTTAAAACTTGTATTAACCGTAACAACATGAAGTTTGAAAAATGATTTTCCAAATAACTTATCACTTATCATCATTTAAAAAATTTTTATGTAAGAAATTCAGAAAATATGATTATTATTTGTTTTAAAAACATATCTTCCTAGGCATATAAACAAATCCAACCTATGCAACCATGAACTATTTTTTTAAAAAATGTATCTTAAACCAGATGAAATGATTACAATTGTAATGCTCACCTTGTTGGGCCAAAGAGGCAGGGCTGGACAGCCTGTTGGCATTGAGCACAGCCATCCCTGTGTACTGATTACCCTGCAGGACAATGGTGCCCAGTGTGGGGTTGGCCTTCAAGCCTTGCTGCTGGATTTGGTGCAGGGGCTGCAGGCCTGACATGGTAGGCTTGGCGGCTCCTCCCACTCCAGGTGAGGGGGATTGTTGGAGTGGTTTAGAGGCGATGGGGACCGGGGTGGAGATGGGCTTGACCGAGGTGATGAACGTTGGGCTGACGGACTCGTTGGATGTCACTGTGTTGCTAACAACAGTCTGCCAGAGATAAGTAAATAATTGAATAGCTTTCAAACAAGAATATAATTATGTTACTGATATTTCAAGACAATTTTATGAAAATGACAGACTTAGAGAATGCAAACAATTCAAGCCAAGCAGATCTAAAGATACAAATATTTGGCAACATGAAAGATAAAATTTATTATTCCACAAAGATGAAATACATTTAACATTTATTTGTTTACTAATGTAAGATAATAAAAAAAATTATATTATTGATGTTTTATTCAAACTAACAAATATACAGAAGAGATATTTAGCTTTGATAACTGTATTCAAATGTAAAGCCCCAGTAAAAGCTTGTAGCATCCCTACTGGAATACACTGTGATCAATGTTCCTTTTAAGCTGTGCAGCCGCAGAGATATCTGACAGACGCAGCGAAGCTGTTTAGAATTACAGCGCAGGAAATTAGGTTAAATATTGCACACAAAAAAAAAGAATGCTCTGCAACTTTGCGAAAGTGTTTGTTTAATTTGCACATGGACCAACAAACCTCAGAGGGAACATTGACTGACCACTGACCTGTGATGTAGTCATGAGCTGCACTGCCCCAGTGGACAGCTGGATGTATTGGCCTGGAGGGAATTGCTGCACGAGGTGCTGCTGAAGCATCTGCTGCTGTGGCTGCTGTGTGTGGTGCTGCTGCTGAGTGACAGGGCTGCTGCCATTACCTTGATGTGTCTGCTGTGATCAAGAAGCTACATAACATTTGATCGCCAACATAATCCCCAAAACAGTTACTTCATATTCTTATCTTTATACAATAAAAAGAAGGATATGGAAAATGCAGCGTGTGTTTTGAAATTATCAATCTGAAAATGTACAATAAAAAAAGAGATTTCTTTTGTCACTTTCGATTAAAGAGTTGTTACTTTCCACAACCATGGCAGAATTATTAATCAAGTTTATTTGCAGGTGTAATGCCAAATCAGAATGTGATATCAAATAATTGTGCACAAATGAAATGCATTTGGGTTTGTGAAGTTTTACAAACTGGTAGAATACTAAGTATTCTCTAATGTTAACATTAATGATTTCAAATTTGAGTTCATCCTAAACAAAAAAAAACCAAAAGGCATACCTGTCCTCTTACACCTCTGCTTCGGGACATTTTACCCATCACAGGACCGTCCTGACGACCAATCGAGGTCTGCATGTTGCTGGACATGAAAATCTGCTGCCGATCATCCTGGGTTACAGTGATATTGTGTATTTTGATGGGGCCCAGCTTCTCTACCTGTAAAATTAGTTTGATGAAGTTAGTACATTCATCAACTGATTCTTGGTTCAAGTGGATAGTTTTCATTTGCTACATTGGATAATAGAATAAATTGTTCAAGCAACTGATGAATTTTTTATTGTTGTTAAATGAAAAGAACAATCAGTGTGAAACAAAAATCAAATCAAAGTAATATTCAAGACACTGTACTCAAATATTATTATTATTATTAATAATTAATTGGTAATATTATTTCTATTGTTTGATTATATTTATAAAAAATTATTTACAACAAAAATTTATTTTGGTTAACAAGTTAAAATTATTATCTTGACTTACGCAAGTGTTTCTGATTTATATATTATCCACGCTATTTTTATCTAGAAAAAAATATTTTTGTAAAGCTAAGAAAAGAAAATCCTATGTGCCAACCGTTTGGTGACTGCTAATTCCAAGGTTGGTTTGCTTGGGCGGGTCAGGTTTATCTTCACTGCGGGAAGATTTCAGCTCTGGCCTTGACCCCTGACTTGAACTCAGAGCCAGGTTCTCAACACTCCCCACTGACATCATCCTCTGCAGTTTAGACTTTGGCTTGGCCTGAACAAAACAAAGTATATTCAACATCAGCACACTTTATGTCGACTTGTTATTTCCAAGTAACAGCTTCACCAAAGTAGGGAACTTACAATATATCTACTTTTCAGTGAATATTTATGTCATTAGTACCTGGATTTCATTATTCATGATTTTTAAACTGAGATAACTGAACAATAGTTGGTGTACTTCTGCAAAAGGAGAATACTTTCGTGCATAATTTAGGCACAGTTTTCAACTGATCTCAGTTGAACTCACACCCTTTAACACTCCCTTCTAGTTGGCACCAGGTGGCCTAACATTAGGGATGTGACGAAGTTCAAATTCGACGACATTCGAACTTCGACGTTTTTTTAATAGCAAATTCGAATCCGACAGATTTTTTAAAAAAAATTCCATAGGATTCGAATTTGAAAAATTTCCGTTTTCAGATCAAACACGGCCGTAGAAATCGTAACTAAAATTAAAAAACCTAGAGACTTTCAAAAACCCGAAATAAAGAAAACTGATAAAACTATCTATAAAAGCATTTTGTACTGATGATTCGTTAACAATGTGGCTAGCTGTGCTTTGTAATAGTTTATGCTGCTGTTCATGCAAAAAGAAATGCTAAAAATCCTCGTTGTTATGGTGGGCAAAGGACTGACACCTTGGTATACCCCCTTTTAGCCAAGTGTTGACCAAATCCGCATCCGCATTCAAATCCGACGGATTTATATTTGCCAAATCCGAATCCGGCGGATTTATATTTGCCAAATCCGAATCCGACGGATGCTGATTTTCATCAGCTCCGTCACATCCCTACCTAACATCAAGGAAAAGACTCAGTACTGGAAGTCAGTGCAAAATAAAACGATTTGTCCTGGAAAAGTTTACAGTACCTTGGCTGCAGATTCTCAAAAGGTATGGATAATCCCCTTATATCTCTTATCTTTATATGTGCACATTCCTTTAACTACAGAACCTTTTAAAATCCTGATAGAATGAGTTTGATCCCCATCCTCCTTCAGTGTTATGAAATATGGTGACGACAGCGTTCAGATTAAAGAAATATACACGAAAAATTGAATGATTCAGCCAAAGAGCCTTTAACAGCAATGGTACAGACAAACTTAACTTGTACATATACATGAAAACTAAAGCATTCCCTGCCTTCTTTACACATGAAAACTATAGCATCCCCAGCCTTCATCTCCCATAAAATAGGGGCCTTGTGTAATGGTGGGCTGGATTGCACACCATATCCTCAAAAATGCACTGCATAGCAGTTTCTGGCTGCACCAAACCATGGAAGTGAGCTCTCATGAAAATTGATAGGTAGCCACCCAAGTGAATTGACTTTTAAGCAAAGAATCAACACATTCCGAAAACAAATATTGTTCCCCGCACGCAAATAAATTCCACAATACATCTTCCAAACTTCTGGCCCCAAGTGTTGACTAAACCTGTAACAACGTTCTTGGGCGACAGATATAAGCAGAGGTATTACTAATGTTGAGGATTCTAAGCCATCTCTTGTAGAAAAATATAATGGCCAATGTAGGATCTGGTGCAGCACACATGTGTGATTCTCACTTGTTGGAACAGTTACTGGCCAACAAGTTAAACCCATTGTGAGACTAGAACTCCCACAACAGCAAACTTTTCTCAAAAACGAAAGCATCACCTCTTTCCTAGGTGCTATCTTGCATCACCTCTTTCCTAGGTGCTATCTTGCATCACCTCTTTCCTAGGTGCTATCTTGCATCACCTCTTTCCTAGGTGCTATCTTAAAAATTATTTCACTACATTATTCTGTCATCAATTGAAATTAAATTTATCCAAAGCATAACTTTATTCTTTAAAAATTAATTACAGTAAATAGTATATTATAAATTACTAATTTATCAATTTTACTTTGATAATAAAAATGAAGCTGAATGACAATAGTAATCCCCTGCTGAGTGAATTCATTATGTAGGTTTTTTTCAAAGAAGAACAAATCTTTAAAAAAATAAGAGATTAATTGGACTGAATGAAAACAAATTATGTTTCTTTTGGTTACTACCTGAAAGATGTCTCCTTTTGGTTGAAATCCCGAACCAGTACTAGATGGCCTTGGCAGAGATAACGCCTCTTTGGTTGCCGCCTGCAGGGAAGGGAGACTCGATTGCAGAACCATCTTCTGCTGCTCCTTGATATCCTTGCCTGAAGAGTTAAACATGCTGTTACCGCCGCTTCCTGTAGATACAGGGCTGTTGAAGCTGTTGCCTGATGTAGGTTTAATTGGCTTAGGGTACAATACCTCAGAGGGTTTTATCTGCAGATGAAAAACAAAGTCTTTTGTTTCAGAAGCATTGCAGCTTGTTTTATTATTAGAGTGGTTAACACAAAAACGTTATGAAATATACTGTCTACAAGGATCTTTACCGGCTGCTGCCAAGACCACCTCAGATATCTCTTACATCATTTAAACTTTTTCTTCAGCATTTTAAAGAAAAAACATCTATTTCCCCAAAATTTAACAAATTAAATGAATTTTTTTAAACAAAAGCAATAAATCTTGTTTGGTTTAAATACATACATTACATAGGAAATAAACATATCACTATCAATAAAGAATTTAAACCCCCCTCCCCAATGTTATTATTTCCGATGGGTAAATCTGAAGAAATAAGCAGATCATTGTGCACACCTGCTTCATGACTGGTGAGAACCTCTGTTGTGGGAAGGCCTTGTTCTCAATAAGCCCCTCCTCCTCATTGTCACTCTCAGTTTCTGAATCTGATACATGTTCCTGGCAGTTGAGATCCAGATGGTTGATGTCCTCTCCTGTGATGATTGTAACATTTAGTTTTACATTGTGGGGAAAAGATTTATAGCTTTCAAAAAAAAAGCGAAAGGTTCTCAAAATGTTGCATATAATTTTAAAGCTTAAGTTTGAACACAATATGTGGCAGCTTGAATAACAACAGCCGCCAACCAAATCAACATTTCGGCTGAAAACCTTAATCAGCCAACACAACACAACCCAATGAGAGGGAACAACAACAAAAATTGAGAGTCCAGCTTGCTACGTGTGAAAGACACAAAAATAATGTATTTATATTAATAGCTAATATGTCATAAATAGAACACACTTTGGAAGATTCAGTTCACACAATGTCTTTCTACAGAAATTTCAATCTCACTGACGCAAAAGTTATAATTAATTTCTTATTACTGGTGTGTCAGTTTTACTGACATCTTATCTTATCTATTACAGAGGCTCCTTCTATACAGATTATTGCATCCTAAGTTCTGATAAGAATTAGCAAGTGATGCACAGGTCACGGCTTTGAGGGACCATGCTATTCCCAGCTGCCTGTTTTCCTAACTAGTGTCAGGTACCCATTCTGAGCTGGGTGGACTCAGGGACACCCTAACTAGTGTCAGGTACCCATTCTGAGCTGGGTGGACTCAGGGACACCCTAACTAGTGTCAAGTACCCATTCGAAGCTGGGTGGACTCAGGGACACCCTAACTAGTGTCAAGTACCCATTCTGAGCTGGGTGGACTCAGGGACACCCTAACTAGTGTCAAGTACCCATTCTGAGCTGGGTGGACTCAGGGACACCCTAACTAGTGTCAAGTACCCATTCTGAGCTGGGTGGACTCAGGGGGCATCCGGGCAGAATAGCGACTGTCAAAACAGCGACCGTCATAATAGCGACTGTATCAAAACAGCGACTGTCAAAACAGCGACCGTCATAATAGCGACTGCATCATAACAGCGACTGTATCAAAATAGCGACTTTTCTCTTTTGTCTGTGATAATGTTTGAAAATTTATTTGAAAAACTTACTGTGCCTAGCCTACAATGGAGTTTATAAAATCCAGAAAAGTAAGACATGATAAGCCATGTAGGTTTTTCGTACAGAAGGGACAATAGAGGGGGATTGCGGTGGTAGGGGCAGAGGTGGCGTGCGGCTGCTTTTTTAAGCTAGAGACAGTTCGACTACAACACTTTTTGATCCCCGGATGTTTTGACCGTTTTCGTTTTTACCTCGTAAAATTGTGTTTTTTTAATTAAAAAAAATATTTAAAAAATAATATAGTTAAATATTATTATCTATTAAAAATTAAAAACGGCATGAACTAGTTATTACATGCTTTTTTTCAACGTTTAATTTAACACTAAAAAGTATACACACTGAAAACCAATCAACATTAAGGGTGAATTCATGATTGTGTTAAATGCACCACTCCTCTGAGGTAGCAAGTCCTTCCAAACATTTCCAACTCCACCTCTACCCCAAGGCAATGTGGTCAGATAGTCCTTTATAAAGGTACCTACATTCTCTCAGCCCCAATCCCTTTATTTACCTTCTCCGTAACACGGGGTCCGTGGTCATCACTTAGTCTAGCCTTCGTAACATGTCATTATGTAACCCCCGGACAGCTCGACCACAGGACGTTTTGACAAGGGGGCTGTCAATATTGTTAAAAAAAGCTGCCCGGGTAACCATGATTCAAATTTTATTTTTACTGAGCAGTTGTTTGTATTTAAATGAATGCGTGTATATATAGCATAAGTGAATTGTTTTAAATTTTATTTTAAACACAATTTTTAATTTCAATAAATACTTCATAAAATGTTGTTATTTTTTGGAGTTTTTATTTGTTACTATGCATTTATGTAATTTTTTCACTAGGGGTCCTTGGGTAAGTTTAGACAATGAAAAGGGGTCTATGTGTCAAAAAAGATTGGAACCACTGTGTTAGGTGAACGGTTGGACAAGAATAGCTATGTAGTGAAGTCGCTGTTATGACAGTCGCTCTTTTGATACAGTCGCTATTTTGAAGTCGCTATTATGATACAGTCGCTATTTTGAAGTCGCTATTATGACGGTCGCTGTTTTGACAGTCGCTATTTTGAACCCGTGCCGACTCAGGGACACCCTAACTAGTGTCAAGTACCCATTCTGAGCTGGGTGGACTCAGGGACACCCTAACTAGTGCCAGGTACCCATTGGGAGCTGGGTGGACTCAAGGACACCCTAACTAGTGCCAGGTACCCATTCTGAGCTGGGTGGACTCAGGGACACCCTGGACCCAGGAAACAAACAGCTGCGTTCATGGAGATTCAAACCCGTGACCCTCGGCATGCCAGCCAATGCGCATGCCCCTTGACCACTGTGCCCCAATTCAAGTGACAGTGTGTTTATACCTTCTTCACAGATAACCATTTTTGAGTCATCATCACTGTCATCGTCGTCATTTCTTATGGATGTCCTCCGAGATGATGGCGGTGTGGTGTGTTTGGGGGCAGCAATCTGTTGATGCTGTGGCCTTGGACTTGCCAATGAAGACTGGGGCAGGGGGGCATCTTTCTTCCTATCCTTAACATTTGGCTGAAATAAATCATTGGCTTCTATAAAAAGCTGATAGAAACAAGATCGTCACCAAAGACCATCAGCAAATTACTTTTGTTAATAACATTTGAAAATACCTGACTGAAGTTAGACAAAGCAGCTTACAATGTGACAAGATTAATTTCATTTTGGTTATTCCCATCAATTACTAAAGCATTTTCACACATACTATATAGCAATAGAATATTTTCTACCGTTTGGCAAAAATAAGTGTCCCTTTGGGTGACAAAAATTTAAAGGTGGTAAAAGAGAGGAAAGAAATTTATTAATTTAAAGTTCAACAGTGAAACATTGATCAAATTAGGAGAAAATTAAATGTCAAGCGATAAATACAAGTTTTTAAATATTTTATGTTACTATTTTAATTTACACAGAGACCGTTACATTCAAATTTTAAAAAAAAGAATTCTTATAGTTAGCAAATAAATGTCTCTTTAAATTTAATTAATGTTTAGTTTAGACAGTATCTCAACAACCCCCATACCCCCATCTTGCACTTAGAATTTTACCCCAGGCACAAAAGGAACAAAGGCACTGCTTGCATCATCATCCCTAGGCACTGCCGACAGACTGTGGGGTCTCTGGCGGTGCAGAAGGACGGGCTCATCAAACAGGTGATCGTCTAGGCTCGTCTGTTCAACCAACTGTTTCGGCATCAACAGGTCGTGGCTCTCTGTGGGGGGCCCAAGGTCACTTGATGCACTGAGGAGGGAGATTGCAGGGGCAAGGTCACTTGGAATCATGGCCGAGTTAAAATACAACAATGATAAGATCACTCTATATTAACAAGACATAATATACACCAAACTAAACAAGAGATATTACCCGATGAGGTCGATGCTGTCATCAGTAGAACTGAGCCTACTGTCATGCTGTTTATTAAGTGTAGCAGCAATAGTGCTGGACCTCTTCCTGTCTTTACTGCACCACTTCCAGTCAGGGTGGGCCTTGAAATGGGCCTCTTTTACCTGGAAAACACGGAGTTCTTATTAATTTGATGAATGAAACAAATGTCTTCCTTAAAAATAGCTAAAATAATTCCAATACTAACCAACCTTTTCATTAATAGCAAAAAAATGTATTTTAAAAAAAAATTATATATAATAAACCTATATTTTGCTGATAAAAGGTGCGATACCATGTAAATTAAGTTGACTTTTAAAAAACATTAAAAATTGTGAATTTATGCAAACAAAAAATGGTAGCAAACATGAAATGAATATAACTAGTTTGTCAGACTTCTTTACCTTGGCAGCCAAATCGTGATATCTCTGCTTCTCATCTGCTCCTAATGCGTACCACCATTCACCTAAAATTTTACTGACGGTACGATTGTCTTGATTCGGGTGTCGCTCGTGCACCATGGCGCGGTGACGCTTGCTAAAGATCATGAAGGCATTCATTGGTCTACGGATATGATCTTTACTCTGAAAAATACAACATGAAGATTGTATTTCCCTATTTTCCTCATGTTTTTAAAAGCTTATTTGTTTAAATTATTTTATTGGCAATTTAACAAATGTGAAAATTCAGGGGTGGAGGGGGGCTGAAAAAGGAAAGGCGGGGTGGGGTATAGGTTTCACAGACTCTGTTTTAAAATTCATGCATTAAAACAAATAATTATCATGATATAAGTACTTAGGTACTTCGTGCTGCAGTTTCAATATGAAATTAATTAAATTTGAAATGTAAATTAGATAATTAAAAACAGCAAAAGAAAAATTGAAGTCAATATTGAAGAATATCATAGAACCTAAGAGATAAAAATGTCGTCTGAAAAATGTAATAATGTTCTAATATTTTTTTATTTCAGCACTGTTTTTTATATCATGTAAAGTATAGATAAGAAAACAACAAACAAAAATGCGATCTCTACATCATCATTGAAGACTAAAACTTCAGCTTTAAATAGAATATATGAAATATATGTATGAATATATTTAGTCTTCAAGGACAAAATATTACTTAATAAAATAATTTTATCACAATTATTTTTTATTCAAAATCAAAATGAGATGTCATTAAATAAAATTATTAAACAGTATTGATCTGGGATAATACTGTTTAATAAAAAATATGCAAAGCATTTAATTATTTATAAAACCAAAAAATAAATGTAAAAAACTTTTTTTTAATAAAAGGCATACTCATTTATCTATTTTCATTATATATATATATATATTTATTACAAGAAAAAGTTTGTTTTTTTTACTTTGCGTGTCTTTTCATCCTTGTCTTTAAGGGCACTAAGTGACTGAGTTCGGCGCTTGGCCTGAGATTTGGGAGAAAACTTTTTAGGTGACTCCACTGGCTCAAATACATCATCGTCATCATCATCTATGTCATCATCTGGCTTGAACACTAGGAGTGAAGAGAACTAATTATGCCTTAGTCGTAAGGGTCACATGCTGTATATTGATGGAGAAGGTCACAATACCTTCTGAATCCATAGTAACTTATAACAATAATTCAAGATAATCACTAGTTTGGGGCCTTGGGATAAATTTGAATCACTTCATACAAATCATAAACATTATTTTAGTATCCCAATAATAGTATTTAATAGAATAATAGAGTTTAAAAAATGTAAATTAGTACTCTGAAAAGTGTCACTGTCAACCTATTGTTGTTTATTATTATGAGATTGACTAATCATATCCAAAGCATATTCAGTATTCCTCCACACTCCACGGGCTAACTGTATAAAACTTTTATATAACATCGCCCGTGACCCGTCAAAACGGCCCCGGTCAAATGTATTTTTCTGCATTTTAAGCTTTTGTCAACTTTTTCACACTTAAAAAAGTGGTCAAATTGTAAAATTATTTCTTGTGATGTTATTATATTATTTCTTCTCAACAAACAACCGTGACTTGGTACCACATCGAGTAAAGGCTATTAAATTCTTTCTTGTGATGTCATTATTATTATTATTATTAATTATTATTGTTTCTTGTGAACTAAATCTGACACTGAATCGGTGAGTGAAAATACGAATATAATATTTGATTGTATTTTTGACTATTAGTCCATCTATTAGTCCAGGGCCGCTTTGACCGGGGCCGTTATGTCGGAGCCCATTTGTCGGGGCCGTTTTGTCGTTTAACCAACATGGCCATTAGTGGATCTAACAAGTTATGTTCTATAGGTGGATAAAAGTCCCGTAATAAAGTCTGGAAAAGACGAAAAGTTGCTCTCAAGTGTCTAGTAAATAAGAATTTCATATGCTCACTGACCATCTTCTGCTGCCTGTGTTGTCAGCCTGTCACTCTGACTGGCTGGGGGTGTGGCTTGAGTGTTGGAGGCCGCCTGGGCACTTGTGGTGGGCTGGGGAGGAGGCTGGCCGTGGCTGGTCGGAGGGGGAGGTGGTGGTGGTGTGGCGGCTGGCTGAAGGGCTGTGCTGTTGGATATGTTGAGGAAAGGCACTAGGCATTGCCAAGGGTAGACACGGACCTCTTTTGAAGCTGGCGGGGACAAGACATTAACATATGTTAACCTCTCTAGAATGAAAAAGTTTAAAAAGTTAATAGTCAAAGAAGATTTTTTTTTCCAGAAATAATTTCATGGTCAAACTTGCAGCAGTTTTATAATAGTGGAAGTATATATTGAAACCTTCTTCCTCTTTAGTGAGGGGCAGGGGTGGTGGGAAGGAGGTAAGATGAGAGAATGGTTTTTTTAAAATAAGTAAAAATGAATTTTTTTTTATATTATAAGCAACATTAACTATTAACATATGAAGACCACAAGGGAAGAAACGGCTATGTGACATTTTTGAATTTTTAAAGATAAAATATACATCTGATAGAGTCATGACTAGAATGTTCTGAATGAGGTTTGATGAAAAAATGATGTCTCTGACCCTATCTGTAATTCAATTATATTTAGTTAATTTACACGAAATCTGTATAATTTTGAACTTGAAAATCTCAAAACTACAAAAATGTTACATAGCCGTTTCTTCCCTTGAGCTCTTCATATGGATCTGTTATTGCCCTAATTCAAAACTATGCAAATTAATATAAAAAGTTACATAATGATAAGAATAGTCCTAACTTTCAAGGAAGATTTCACAAAGTGAACTTTAGAAGACTTTAGTGACTTAAAGTTACTGGAATCGAGTGATCAATGTATGCCAGGTAAAGTGATCCAAAGTGCAAGGCTACCAGGTATTCAATAAATATCGTCACACAGTGAATCAACATCAACCAACACAAAACATGTAATTAAGTCTAAGACGATAGGTAATAGTTAATAGTATACATATTAACCAATTTTAATGATATTGTCTAGGAATGCCAGCAAAAATCACAGACATTGACATAGCCTATGTTTATACATTTTAACATAAAAAATTTCCCCACCCGCTGTGCCACTCTTCCAGACTCTTGTTGACGATAACATCAGACACAAGAGGCCTATGACATTTAAAAATAAGAATAATAGCGGTTGAAGACTGTTGAGTCACACAGGAGAGAGGCGAGTAATACTAATACGTCTCTTGAACTTGGGATGCCAGTCCCAAGTTTATAAAAGGTTTATATGGCTAATACGGCTAATATTTTTAATTTCTTGTAACAATTGATACAAATATATTTTTATTTTTTATTATATATAATTTAATATACAATTTATCGGGCTAAAACTAAAAGTGATTCAATTTAAACCTGCACTAAACAGCTATTCCTCGACTAATATCAGGAGTATTCAGTTCACTTGCATCATATCATCAACTTTAATTGTCCATATTTTATGCAAAGCCTTATAATTATAACAAGGGTACGAGTCTTACGGCACGGCATCTAAGGGATTTTGAACACTTCGTGTTTAGCTACCACTTCGATTTGGATTGGGGTGGGGGGTGGTATGTGTGATGGAGATGATTCACACTGCTTTTGAATTTGTGTTGTAAACTAAAATCACTGTTAAACTGTCTGGTCCATATAAAAACAATGACACTATTATTAAAGAGTTGTATTGGATTATGATTACTCTGTCTAATTTTAATATCATATGTGACCATCAAGACGATAATTTCTTAACTAAACTGACCCAATTATTCAATTCTATGAAGTAGTATGAACTTCTAATTGCATACCATATTTGCAATTTATGTTCAGCTACACATGTCAGAGAACGGATCTTAGTCTCGGGAATCATCCCCACTAGGAAAACGAGTCTATCGCTTTTGCGTCATAAGTCATAATAGGATTAATAAAAAATTAAAATCAAAGGTCAATAAATAATTAAGTGGTAGTATTTTTTTTGAAACGCTAACATATGCCAATACGAGAAAGGAAGGCTTACGCTTCGCCCTTTAAAAAAAAATCTGGGCCTTTTCTGTCCAATGAAAAGAGGTGCCCGGAACCTGCATTCACAGCACACCCAATGAAACCACTGATCGTTCCGCGAGGCCATGGAATGCTGTTTATTATTGAGTCGCCGCCGGAATGGAAGAAGGACCGGTTGCACAAAGTTCGGAATTGATGGGCTTTACCCTCAATGTGGGTACGATGAGTGTACATAAAAGCGTTGGCGTTCTGGGTTTTGAAGCCACAAGCAGTCAAAAAAAAAGAAGATAAAATTTAAATTAAAAAATAATAATATAAAAAAGCCCCCCTCCCCTCCTTTTTGAGTTTGACATCTTCTTGTCTTATCTATACAGAGTTACAGTTACAGACGCTCCTTCTATACAGAAGATTAATGCGTCCACAGACCATTCCGGTCTGTTGGCAAGTGATGCAGCGCTCACAGGCCTCGGCTCGGCTATAAGTATAAAGGTTCCACGCATTACCGAGCCGCCTTTATTTCCCTAATTAATGTTAGGTACCCTTTCGGAGCTGGGACTCAGGGACGCCCTAGGCCCCGGGAACAAATCTTTGCCTTCACAAGGATTCGAACCCGTGACCATCGGTACGCCAGCCGAGCGCGCATGCCACTCGACCACCGTGCCCCGGGAAACAAATTTTTATTTTTAAATTTGGTTTAATACAAATAGATGAAATAAATTACAACAGTTACGGTAATTAAATATGAGTTTCACTTTCATTAATTTGAATTCGAACGCATTTGGTGAGAAATCCGAATCTGATAACAGTCTTAGTCTTAGGGTGGTGGAAGGTGAAAATAAGAAATTGAAAAACTGAAGGTGAAAATAAGAAATTGAAAAAACTAAGTGCTAAGTATATTTTGTTTTCGAAAAATAGAACCAAAGGCTTCCGAAGCCCCATGGCATTGATGCACAAAAAAATAAATAATAAACTTAAAAATCGTATTTTACAAACACTATGCTGGTGAAAGAGGGTTAACTTTGGATATTCCATGACAAATGAATGCCCGTTATATGTATGATTTATGACAATGTCAATAAGACTATACATTATTATATTAGCCTATATATTATTACAATGTAATATAATATGTCAATTTAAACTGTTGCAGTTTTTAGAACATTTTGCTAAATTCTTCTTTTGTGAGTGTGAGGTCAAATAACTTAGGAAAATTGGTGTACAAATTATTTTTTTTAAATGTTAAAATACAAAACCGTTTGACAAAGTTGTGCAACATTATTGAATCTAAGAACCTTACTATTCCACAATCAAAGTAAAAAAATAAAAAGAATAATTTTTTATGTAGGCAGTGGCATAACTATACAGCAGCCAAAACAGTGATGTCTCCCCCCAACCCCTAAGCCAAACTTTCCTTTGTGTTGGGTTAATTGATTAAGTTAATTTTTCATGAGCTGCAAATGATCAATGTAAGTATATACGCAATGAAAAGCACTTAAGTTTCCTCACAAGATTGTAACCCAAGAAAACTTGGTTATGACCTTGCAGGGGAAAATGAATACTAATAACTAATCTTGAATAATATTAAAATATGTCTAGATGTTGGCATACTGTAGCTCATTAAATTTATGATCAATTGAGGCTTTATTAACCTATAGATGAAGATGATGTAACTTCTCTCAATAAATGAAATCACAAAATATGTTTGATTTCATCCAATGAGTCTATTAGTTGCCTTGGTAACTGAATTTCAAAATGTATATATTTTATTATACGTTTCATTAAACTTAAACTTTTTGGTGGCACATGAGCAATGGTTGAAATCAATCACTGACATTTTCTACAGGTATGAAAATGGACATTTTCTACAGGTATGAAAATCAACAAAATATGATGTTTACCGCCAGCCTGGAGTAATCCATAATTTATGCATAAGATAAATCCCTTAAATGCTGATTACTGCCTTATGGTAAACAAATATTTAAATCAACAAAATATGATGTTTACCGCCCGCCCCGAGTAATCCATAATTTATGCATAAGATAAATCCCTTAAATGCTGATTACTGCCTTATGGTAAACAAATATTTAAATCAACAAAATATGATGTTTACCGCCCGCCCCGAGTAATCCATAATTTATGCATAAGATAAATCCCTTAAATGCTGATTACTGCCTTAGGGTAAACAGATATTTAAATTTACAACTTCAACACAAACATTTTTTAAACGACAAGAAATAGCAAATTCTGCCGCTAAACTTACGTCACAAGAATTCATCTTGCATAATGTTCATAAGAGGGAAAAAATCCTTACCTTCCACATCCCGTGACAGTTCTTCCTCCTTTGCTAAATGACGTTGCTCTGTGTAGATCTTATTCTCATCCTGATATTTCCCACTACTCCCATCCAGGACACCGCTAAGTTGCTTAATGTTTCCCACCGTAGGCATCATGGGCAGGAGAGTGGTGGGGGCGGGCAGGGACTCCCCACCATGCAGTACGGCCAGGTTGTTTACTTTATGCTGAGGTAATCCCTCTGAATTGATAGAGGTGGTGTTTGATGTGTTGGTCAGCAAAGTGATGGGCTGCCCAGTGATCTGAGGGTTACTGTAGTGTACCTGTTGCTGCCTCAGAATCTGCTGGGTCTGATCAGGCTGAGACAAGACTAACGGTGGTCCCCTGGAGATACCCGGTGGAATCTCAATAATGTCTCGTCTCACGATTGTTTGATTATGTGGTCCAACAACAGCTTTAGGTTGCTGAAATCGAGGGTCAACTGACCTTTCTTGAACTGAAGTGCCACTGCCAGAGTAAGTCCTATCATGCCCAATGGGACTGCCGTAAGGTCTCTCTATTTGTCTGGGTCGGATGACAGTCACACCAGAGGTGTTTCCAATGGAAGCAAATCCAGTCTCTGACACAAATCTTTGCCTGTCCAGCTGATCTGGCATGGAGTTAAGCTGCAGCTGCCTTACTATTGTAGATTCTCTATTTACCTGAGGAGAATATAATTTAACAAGTTTTGAATAACTTTATGAGTAGCAGGTGCTGTAACCTTTTTTTAAAAAATAAACTGTTTAAAAAAATAAAAATTACCATATATACTCGTTCGCAAGCCGAACTTTTTTGGACAAAATCTTGGGGGAAAAGTGTGTGTGTGTGTCGGCTTATGAGCGGGTCATAGGTGATTTCTGCATGGATATTGAATATCGGTGTTGTTATTGTAGATTATCAATGCCCTTTTCTACGTTTTACAAGATTCGACTGCTCTATCAGAAGCTATAATATATTATTAAAAATCAGCACTTACCTTATTTAATCATTTTATTTATTTTTGTGAACGTTTTAATAAATTGTTTTACAAATTTTGTTTTAAAAATTTTATTTTCAACTACGGATTTTAATGTTACGCGCTTTCGTCACTGTTTACCAATTTTTTATTTTTTTTAAAATATCGGTAACTCTTGCTTAACAAAGAACAGAAAGACAAAGATAGGCAGTACAAAGTAAACAATCATAATGACTGATTTAGCTTGTAGTTTTAAACGAACAGGCTATAGAACGAGTATATACAGAACATATACACGGTATGTTAATTTTTTTTCTCCAAAAAAACAACTCCAACTAAAAGTAAAAGTGTTGGCAGATCTGAGATTCTTTGTTTTTGTAGCACAGAGCATTGTTTTTGTAAAGTGGCACACCAACCTGGGTATAAACAAACAAAAATATAAGGCAGGAAATTGAATAAATAAATTGTTGACCAGCCAAGACTGCTAGGTAAATAAATCTCTGAAAGGTTTGAGAACTGGCTTGAACCAAATGTTTGCTGATGGCGAAGGATAGCTAACTAGTAAATAAACTTGAAAGTGATTGTGTAATAATAGCTATCTGAAACAAAAAAAGTGTTATATGCTTACTATATAGAGCTAAAATAAAGCTGATATACCCACTACATCAGAGCAAAAAGGTAGGTGCTGGACAACTATCACCTGAGTTTTGTAACAGCATAGATGTTCACTCATTCAATATGCTTTCAGTTATCTTCAGGAATAGGGAAGTAATAAAACTATAAGTCTCATTTTTTGTTCAGATTTGGGAGTTAAAAAAAGAGTATTTACATCTCTGTAGAAATCAATGTTATATTAGACAAGGGTGGCCAGACTTGCAGTAACTGAGACCCATTTTGATAAAAATATCCCTTGTGATTTATTTTGAAAAAAAAATTTCATTTGAATTTTATGATTTAAATTTTTTAATTGTATGTTGAAAAAATATATGTGTTACAGTTACACAATTACCAAATATTTAAATATGTAAATTTACGAATAGAAACACACTGCATATGGATTCATAATTATAGTTAACATTTATTGCATTGCTTCTGCTAACAAGCCTTTGAAATAGCAAGTTTATTTAAATCTGGTTGGTAGCTAGTAGTTGTGGTTTGAAGTTCTGTCAAAATAATGTTGTTTGGCATGAGCAATATCTAACCGATGGCATAACTTGGCACAGTTGAAGTGACACTTTCTTTGATGGAAGCAGAAAGTAGTTTCTGATACTGACAGGTTTCCAGACTTTGACTCAGCAAGATGGCTTTTTCTTAATTATTTTCTACCCTTTGTCAATATTTAAAAAAAAACTTTCATATATTTTTGATATTATATATTGCAAACGAAAATATTTAATTTCATAAATTGTTTGTAAACACAGAAGAGACGCATGCGGCTCACAAGCCATGGTTTGGCCATAGGTGTATTAAGATTAGGCCTGTCAACGGGTACCCGTTGCCGTGCAAATACCCGGGCATTAAAATTGCGCCCGAGTACCCGTGAAAATGTGTCTGAAATATCTATAACAACAGTGACCAAACTGCGGCTCTTCTGTGTTCACATTGAGGCTCGCGAAAATTTATCAAATTAAGATTTTTCGAAAACGCTTCAGAAGAAGTATCTGTCAACAGGAAATAAAAGTATGGTTTGGACAAACTACAATTATTTTGATACACCTTTTTCATGTTAACATGAAACAAAAATTGTAAAACAAAAAAATATTTTGGTTCTTTAAATGAATCAATGACAGAATGCTAAATTTTCTTTAAAATACACCGATAACATTGATCTTATCTACCCCCCCCTCACTCCTTCCTCCATTCCTATCCAGAAATCCTAAAAAAAGCACCTGATCTATTATTGAGGTGTTTTGATTTATAAATTTTAAAAATGGAAGGGAGCGATTGATTTGTAAATGGTTGGTGATGTAAACTGTCATCACCTGGCCTCAGGAGTCACCAAACCCCGTAGGCCTAGCACAAAAAACTGATTTTAGTAAGAAGTACAAAGTTGTCAGTGTTTAAAGTTAATAAATTTAAAGAGTTAATACTGCCGCCTAGCGAACATAAACATTCAAGCTGCTGGGCCCGTATGACCTGACTGAACTTTACGTCATTGTTGTTGACATTTTGTTTGGTTTGAATGTTCAGTTTACTGTAGTTTAAGTTTATGAGTATTATGAACACATTAACAGCAGGAGTGAAAGTTTGTAATGCACAATAATATGTTATTGGAAGTATGCCGTTGGCTACTGTGTGAAATGAGTTGCATGGGTGGTGGCTAGGCTGCATAGCCGTCATGACGGCAAACATTATATGGCGTTTTGAACGGGTAACACTTCGAAATTTGGACGGGTACCCCGGCAGCTTTTTTATACAATATTGACAGCCCTAATTAAGATAATAGATTTTTGTTTAAGGTTGAAAGCAGCAGAAGTACTGAAAGGAGTTTAATGAGAATAATATATGCAATGATACGACATCAACTTCTTATGAAATTATTAATTTAAAAAATCAAACTATCAGTATCAGCAGGTTGCAGAATCCAGGATTTGTGTTATATCATATTAACATCACAAAGCATTTCCATAGCAGTTTAATAACATAATTTCTTATTATAGTATACTTCACATAGATAGAATGTTCAATAAAAACTTCTCATTAACCTGCTGATCATTAGAGATTCTGGGACTCCCAGCATTTCCAGACGGCCCAAAAATACCCACTGTCTGAAGGACATTTGATAAGGGCCCAGCTGACTTTGGAGTATGGACATCTACCCCAGAGTCCTCGCTGTGTCCAGAATCCTGCTTGACCAGCGAGAGAGAATTACTACGAGACTTGGATGACATGCGAGGGTCCAGAACCTAAGATTTTGCAATTTAAATAAACGTATAGCAATTTAAATAAACTAGTACATTTTGCTAAGAAATTAGAAACAAAACATTACAAAGTAATCTAACACAATAAGTTTTTACTGAATTCTTAGAACTACTTATTGTTATCAGCACAACTCTAAATGACTGTTATAGTTATTCTTTAGACAAAAATAAATCTAAAAACGAAACTGTTGTTTTTCCTTATCATAATAACTCATAGTGGGTAGGGGATTGTTATATTTGGTGTAATAGAATATGCATCTTCTGTATGGGACCCATCCACCAAAGAAAACATAGATAAACTAGAACAAAACAAAAAAGAGCTGCCATATTCATTACTGGAGAATATTCAAAAGTGACAAGCGTAATTAACACTTAACACCATCAGTTAAATCATTAAACCTAGAAACACTAGAGCATAGAAGAACAAAAAGATAAATAGCATTCACTAGTAGTAAGGCAATTAATTAATTCTAACTTGGAAAAATCAACAAAAAATAATCTAATGTAACTATAACCTTCAGATAGACAAAGGGGTAAAAACATATACAAGTTCTTGTTTCTGGAATTCGGACATGGAATGGGTTGCATGATAAAACCAGGAAAACCAACAGACTATCAAAATTATAAACTCTAATAAAAATTCAAGACTACACAAAAACCATGGATGAGTGTAGGAAGCAATAATCTTCTGTTAGAAGGAGTGTCTGTAATAGATAAAATAAGGTACAGTATAGGAACTGAAAATTGTTGTGTAATTGTTCATGAGACTCTGCTACACCATTGCTACTAATGAAAAAACAGATCAACTCAAATTTTAAATAGGAAAAAATATTAATAAATAAGTTGCAACAGGAACCAGGAAATAAAAAAAAATCAAGGTTGGTGCCATCCTAATCTGCAGTACATGGCACAACAGAGAATAAATTAAATTGGTTTGGCAACCTGCTCAGAATGCCCGTCAACCAACCTCCATAGAGAAGCTTACAATAGCAGTATGTCATGTGTAGCAAGGTCACTGTGTCAGCAGGTCAATAGTGTTAAAAACAGTCTAAAATTTTACAATGTAAACCTGCCTCACAACTTGTAGCTAATAAAAAACTAACGGTGCATTGTTTAAATGAGGAATCCTCAGCAAAAGAAGACACACAAAAACTGAAAAGCTGAAGCGCAAAACATTTTTTGCTGATAAATGTGTTTATTTGTATCATAAAAACGAATGGAGGATGTACCTGTGGTTGAAACACTGCAGCAGCAGGAAATCTTGGTGTAATGGGGGAGACGTGATCTGATGAGGAACTTCCAGACTTGGAGCTCCAACTCTTTGCAGGGGATGAGACAAATCCAGGGGGTCCCTGTGGGTTTGTGTGGGGTGATATGGGGGTGAAGGAGGTGGAGGAGCGATAGGGCCCTGTTGGGGACTGCATGGAGCTCAAGCCACTCTGTGCTGGGCTGGGTGGAAATGATGGGCTTGTTGATCTCGAGTTTCCAAGGGACACAAGCATGTTGGCAGCCTCTGTTTCATCCATGTCAAACCTGCAAGGGAGATATTTTCATTACTGTTTGTTGTGCTGTGTTTCTCAAAAGTGAGAGGTTTGTTTGAAACCAATATATATATTTTAAAAAATTAATCTTGGTGATTATTTTTTAACAGCGACAATTTTTTTAAAATAACCAAAACAATGTTTTGATCTCCAACCTAATTCAACAATTAGTTTTAAGCCAATTAGAAATATTTTGATGCCAAAATGAACAATTGTATTTTAAAAGTATTTCTACCCTTAAAATTAAAAAAAAACTTTTTGACTTGTTAAAATTCTTTCAACACTGATTTCAATATACATTCCTTTAAATTAAGACCATAATGATTGTGATTTTAAATGACATATTTTTATGATAGTGCTTAAAAGAACATCTTTTGGACTAAAAAAGATCATATAAATTAAGAAGGTATATAGTATATGCTCCTGGACAAAATTTGGGTCTAAGAAAAATCTCATTTCATAACTAAACCAGTAACTGTCAAAAGGGTTAAAATGTGTTTATCTACCTATTGGCCATCATACGCTCCCTATCAAATTCTTGATGGCCTTCCCCAGGCCAGTCTAATGGCCCTTCCTTCAAATTTCCCTGGCGACACCCAGGAAATGGTGGCGCCTGCCTCAAACCTTTGCCTTTGAGGGAAAGATGCCTTGAACAGAATCCACGACGCTGAGATTCTTTGGTACATCTGGTAATTTTAATTTTGACCAGATTTAGAAGTGAATTAAAGTAAAATTTCTATTAAAATGCAATGTTAGATTTCACACTTACTCTTTTATTTAATAGCTATTCACCATACGTTTAGGTTAAAAAGACACTTTAAAAGTTACCTTATTATAAATCTGAAATTACAGCATTCCTGACATTCCTGATTTAATAAGTAAAAATAAAAAAAGGATACGCACCCTTCACGAGAACACAATCTCCGCCACTGTTTCCCATTAAACTTTTTCCTAACCCCATTTGCTGCACTAACAACATCTCCCTTCTTGTACTTTCCGTTAAGAGGTGACCTCGGTGTGCTGGATCGAGAGCTTTCTGTCGACTGGGCGCTTCGACTGCGGTCGGGATCCCGCTTCTTAGGAGGGTTTTTTACGGCCATTTTGTGATCTTGACCCAGAACCAGGAGTGGCACTACCTGACCTTGGAGTGCTCATACCCGACGAATCAAAGCTGATTGAGTCATTCAACATCTCATCATCCGACATGTCATCCACATGGTCCAAGGAACCTGCACTGGAGGAGACTGGGCGCTCTATGCGGTACATATTTCCCCCTTGGTTGGAGGAGCCGGACATCTGATTGACAGGAGAAAAACATTGTTCAGAATTGTCCCCTGTACTGCTGCTCCCAGCAGATATGTCCTCCATGTCATCAAACCACGGAGGCTGCAGCAAACGGATATTGACCCTGGACGTGGTGACCTCAGCTGGCACATCTTGGTACTGGTCGTTTCGATTGAGTTTTACAAGGAAACCCGGAGGGTTGGCCCGCCTCTCAATCACAACACCCTCATGGAACACATTGGTCTCCTGATTGACTCTAACACAAACAACACGGCCGTTAGTCAAGGCTGAAAGTTGGGGGTGGTTATCACAGACCAGCAGACAGTTCTTGGGGTCAAACACATTGGAGAACGTCATCTGACAATGATCTGATTCAAACTCAACGTCAATGTCCTGATTGTTCTGGTGGATCCATTTGATGATTGCCACCTCAAATACACCATTGCGTTTGGCCAACACACGGATGTTTTTCCACTCCCTCAAGTCTAACATTGGTCTCTTGGGGGCGGGTCCAGCCTGAAGTGTGACAGGCGGTGGTACACTGGAAACGGCTGGGGACTGAGGAAAATCACTGTCCATCTCAGCTGCTTTCCTTTTCTTTGGTGGTATGGCGATGTTTTTTTTCTCAAAATCCTGTGACTGATTTTGGTGTCCGGCAGGTTCTTGGTGGTGCTGTATTGTGTCCCCGTGGGAGATTCGAACCTGATTTTCATTTGAAATTGTTGAAAATGACAAAACATTCGTGGGGCTGGAGAAAGAATTGTTTGGGGTGTTGGATAAAGAAAAATTTGCGGAGGTCAGGATTGCAGGGGAGCTGGAGATGATGGGTTTGGGCTTGACTCCTCCACTGAGCTGCTGACTGAGAATGGACACTGAAGGCAGACCCACTTGTAGCACTGACGTTGAGGTAGGATGGCTGCTTGGTGTCAAGACAGACTCGCCCGATGGACCAAATCTGTTCTGAACAGTCAAAGAATAGGGAGAGTTGGGCGCCACCCCGACCTGGTAGCCGTCCAGCTTGACCATCTGCTGGTAGCTGGTCTGGCCAGACACAACCTTCGGAACAAAGTCGCTGAACGTCACCACATTGGAGCTGCTGGGTGTGGTGAGAGAATGAAAGTACTGCTGCCCTGTGACACTCTCACTGCCCAGAGAGCTTATGTTTATATTGTTGCTGCTTTTGTTTTGTGTGGTGCTGGCAACGGCTGTAGTCATAGGGGTCGCCTTAACATTTGTGTTGCCCATAGGTAAGGGGGCGGGCCTGTGGCCTACACTTGGCTGAGTGGGCAAGCCTCTTTGAACAGAGGAATGCACCGCAGTTGGCAAGGCAGGTGAAGGCTTGGAGTCAGTATGGACAACCTCTTGCTTCTCAATCACAGCCAGGCTATTCCTTAGAGGAGATATTTGCACTGAGTTTGTGGACAGGGACCCTATCCAACTGGTAGCCGGTGACTCTGACTCGGGTTTGACCTGTGGCAATGAAGATGATGATGAGGGAGAGTCAACAAAAGGTTTACCCTGAGAAGCCACCTGCGTCTTTGAGTGATCTCGCTTGGACTGCCTGGCAGTACGGCCTCCCCTGGTGGTGACGCCACCATCAGAAGTCCCAGTCGCAGCCCCGGGCAGAACTTTTGGTGGGGCTTTGCCAACACCTCGTTTCAAGATATTAACTGTGTTAGTGTTGTCCTCAGCGGGCTCAACTTTAGGTCGGTCTGAACCAGTTTCTGTGATGGCACTGGCTGGTAATGTTTTACTATTACTGTCTACGTTGTGAGTGTTTGCATCAATAGGGAAATGGTTGTTTTGATCGCTTGGGCCTTGGGGCTCTTCCCCTGAGAGTTTACCACTGGTGCTGCTGGGGGAGTTGTCACCTGAGTCTCCTGAGACAGTGCTTGCATTCTTCCTTCTGGCTTTAGTGCTTCGTGGTGACTGAGCTGCTTGAGATACAGAACCGGGCCCTACCGAGGCGTTACCGCTCTGTCCTTTCTTCCTACCTTCACTTCTACGCTTCATAGTCAAATCTGCACAGAAAAACATTACATCTAAATAGATTTCTTAAGCTTAAAAAAAATAATTGTAAATATAAAGGCATATGGCATTGAAAAATACTAGTAAACTAGTGTTTGTAAAGGAGATACATACCAATTAATGATTTGAAACCTATCAGGCTCTAAATACAGCTACAGTTTAACTGTCAACATATGAATTTAATGGCAGGCACTAAAACATTTTTAGAACAGTTGTTTAACATGTAGGTAGGATGAAAACTGAAAAGCACAGTTCACTGAAAAGTTAAGGTGGTGGAATGTGATTTCATGGCTTTTCAGCCATTAAATGAAGTCAGTTTGCTTTCAAGGCATTTAGCTATAGGAGCCATGTTGAGAAAGATACAACTGCTGATTGAATATTGGGATCATCAGCTACACCTGTAAAAAGATCTTGCTAATAAATTATAAATTATTATTTTTTTAACTTTGGGACCCACAGTGTGCCACTGGTGAAGTAGCTTCGGACCCACAGTGTGAAGTAGTTTGGGACCAACAGTGTGCCACTGGTGAAGTAGTTTGGGACCCACAGTGTGAAGTAGTTTGGGACCAACAGTGTGAAGTATTTTGGAACCCCTGGTGTGAAGTAGTTTAGGACCTTCAGTGTGAAGTAGTTTGGGACCCACAGTGTGCCACTGGTGAAGTAGTTTGGGACCCACAGTGTGAAGTATTTTGGAACCCACAGTGTGAAGTAGTTTAGGACCCACAGTGTGAAGTAGTTTGGGACCAACAGTGTGAAGTAGTTCGGGACCCACAGTGTGAAGTAGTTCGGGACCCACAGTGTGAAGTAGTTCGGGACCCACAGTGTGAAGTAGTTTGGGACCCACAGTGTGCCACTGGTGAAGTAGTTTGGGACCCATAGTGTGAAGTAGTTTGGGACCCAAAGTGTGAAGTAGTTTAGGGCCCACAGTGTGAAGTAGTTTGGGACCCACATTGTGAAGTAGTTTGGTATCCACAGTGTGAAGGAATTTGGGACCCACAGTGTGAAGTTGTTTGAGAAATTGCCAAAATTAAGCAAGCTGAAGGAATCTAACGACCACTTAGGCATACAAGTTTGTAATAAAAAAAACAAAGATTCAGTGAGTTACATGGCCAGTACCGTGGTGAAAATAATGTGCATTGCTCTGAAAAGGTTGCTAAAATAAGTAAAAGAATCATGCATTTTGTCCTAAAATTTGTTGAATGCCTGTTTGCCCCTGGACTTAAGTTTTCCGGAAAATTGATTTGATGTACTTGAGAATATTTTAGATGGCAGCGTTGGTGAGTTCAGACTAATGAACACACTTCAACAATAAAATACAGAAATAAGCTGGGGGAGAGGGGTGTACATTTAAACATGTTTGAGGATTAAACATATCAGAATGATGGCATCAGATCAACCTTAACAAATGTCTATAAAAATGTATCTTGTTGAAAGATTGATGAGAAAATATCCCCAGAAATGACTAGTGGTCTATTTTAGTGATTTCATTGGTGTTTATATCTTGACATTCTAAATACTGGTAAACGAAATTAACATTTTATTTATTTGTACTTAATTTAGTTTGATAAAAAAAAGTCACATAAATTAAACTGTCTTAATTGATGCACACATTTCTGTTACATTAAAAACTTTGAACACAAAAACTGATGCAGCAAAACTGAGCACACTAGTTTTTATTTTTATTTGCACACAAAAAAGCAAACCTTAGCAGGAATATTGCTTGATTGCTTCCAATCTGTAATAATTCGCTGCTAAAATATTGGCAAAATGAAGGAGTTGGATACATGTAATTTGTTTCAACAATTACTTCAAAATCTTTTTACTTATTCAGTAATTAGCCCAAAATTTTTTTTAAAATCCTATTATCCACTATATAAATTCAAATATATTTATTGAATGTATTCTAAAATTATAAAAACGTAACATATATCTAAAAAAATAAAAATCCCCAAAATAAATTTTAAAAAACAAATTATGGAGAAAATATGATTTTCGGTACAATGAGATTAGGGCCTGTTGAAATCAAAACCATTTGATACTTGACATTCTATTGCTTATTAAGTGCTTGGAGTTAAATAATTGATCTCTCTACTTAGTTTAAAAGTACATAAACATATGTTTTTAGAAAAAATAATTTATTTTTATCTATGTTATGAAAATATGCATGCAGTTGATTTTAATTTTAATCAACAAATCACTTGTTATTACAAATCTCCTTGTAAATACTTAACTAAATTTATCAAATGTCAATGTGGGCTTACTTTTATGACGTATTATTAGCTTAAGTTAATACTAATAAACTTACATTAATAACTACTTAAATACTAATAATTAGATTTTAAAGTATAAAAATAAACTACACCAAAATTAGGCCCTTTTGTTGTGAAAAGTTTAATCCCATTCCCAGCTTAGTAATAACTTAATCTATAAATAGATCAAGTTTTTGTGTAAGTGTGAGCATAGTCAGATACTATTTCATCTTATACATATCAGACTTAAAAAGCTCCTTCCATACAGAAGATTATTGTGTCCACACTTATCAAAGGTTAGTGTGGAATCTTAAATTTGTATTAGTTTTGAATTTTGATACTGATAGTAATAAATAGTGTGTCCTGGTTTGCACAACTGATTCCACACCTGAATCCCAGACAAAAAGAAAGAGGAAATGTATGTAGTTTTTTGCAAATGTAACAAGGAAAGTGTTTTTATTCCTATGTATGCCCATCTCAATCTGAGTATTGAATAAGATTTTTGTTGTGTTGCATTTCCAAGTTGGAATTTAATTCCTTAAAGCCTTATGACTTATTAGTACTTGGCTCTTCTAACCTCTTGTGTGTCTAGGTTTAGTGTCAGTTGTGTATATTCACCAGTAATGAATCTTGCTGCTCTTTATAAACTTGTTAGAAGTTTTAATGGTTAAACTATGTTTTCTTGAATATGTGGGTCTCATGAAAAAGATGCATATTCTCAGAGGTGTCACAAAGGGAGAGGGGGTGCAGACTGCACCAGGGGACACCATCACAAGGGGTGACACCAAAGTGTAAAATTATCTATTTCCCCATTATTTGGCACTGACAGACTCAGAGGAGGTCTATGGGGTAAGTCGTGAGGTGGCTGGGTGACACTATGAGCTACTGCACTGGGTGACACCAACTCTGATGACGACTCTGCATATTCTAATATCAGTGTATGCCTAATTCTACAGTCTAGCCAATGTTACAGATGCAAGGTAACATTTTAATTTCATGATTCATTTCTAATCATGTTCTTATTCAGTTAGTAAAAGTTTATGTTAAAAGCCTAATGTCAATGTTCCCTTTAACTTTAAGCTGCCCGCCTGCGCAGATATCTGATCAATGTTGCGCAGCAGTTTAGAATTACCACGCAGCAAATTTGTTAAAATATTGAACAAAACGTGGATGCTGTGCAGCTTTGCACACACTCACACGCTTTTTTAATTTGCACACGGGCCATCGAACCTTAGTGGGAACATTGATGTCAAGGTTTAGTTGGATTTTTTTATTGACTTCATTAACTTATCATAATGTGGATATGTGGATTCCTGAATTTTTCATTTATTGTAAAATTAAAATATCCATTGTTCCTATTCCTACACTTACTGATTACTGTTTTACACTGTTACCCCCACTACAACAGAATAAAAATTTAAAAATTAAAATAGTCTATGACTATAAACTATAAATTATTGTAATTTAGTATTTAGAAGTACAAATGAGAAATATCAATCTGTCAATCAAGTACATGATTAGTACTTTTTAGTCAGTAAGGTTAAGGCATTATTGAGTCATTGAGTCAATTGACTTTAATGGGTAATATCATAATAAATTATAATTAATAATAAATAAATATAATAATATAAGTCTTGGTAAAAAAAGGTTAGAAGGAAATATCAATTCAATGAGTATGGTATACGATTATAATTATAAGTCTAAGATAATAAATTATAGTACTGACACTGAACTGAAAACTGTCTTCAGTGACTTCAGTAAAGTTCAGATTCAGTTAGTTTCAGACTTCAGTCAGAGTCAGAATCATCTTCAGTGACTTCAACTTCAGTAGTCAGTATAAGTATCAATCTCAATCAGTGAATCTATTTCAAACTATTTCTAGGATATTTTAACTTATAAATTTTGTAGACTCGTAAACTTTAATTCGTTTAAGAAACTAATTTGAAACAAAAATTCAAACAAAAAGCCCAGTTAACCAAAGGAAACTTGTATGAGTTTAAAATAAATACAAATAAACATCGCCATTGAATTGAGCAACGTGAAGGCTCAGTGCCACAATGCTAAAAATAGAATTTACAATAACCGTGTAGACGTCACAACTTTTCTAGCCTCCATGGCAGACCATTTACTATTACCGAGATTCGATGGCAAAGTCGCACAAAATAATGGATATTTATCAGTAAAATCATAATAATGAAATAGAGAAACATAAGATGAGCTTATTTGTTTAAATATAAAGCAACAATCACCTCAATTATGGTTACATTTCCATTATTTTTATGTCCAATATACTCGTCCTCGAAAGATTCGCCACGGTCTTTGCTGGAATCCGGTGCAGCTAAAAAAGGTGAATGGATATAGAAAGAAGAGAGCACTGCGGCACCATTGTACATTTTCATTGGGTAATGAAAATAATAATCCGCAATATAAATCTCATTTACATTTACTATAGTCAATGACGTTGTGAAAACCTAATTGTGCAAACTCTAAATTTATTGCAATAATATATTTAGGAAATTTTCTTTAACGGTAGTAAACGAAACGTTAAGAATCTGATTCAATTTGTGCATTTATTAAAATCATTAGTAGATGCCACAACCGTGTGTTTCAGTATCAGTGCGCAAATCTAACCAATCAACAGTTTTAAAAATCTAGGTCACACACATTGCCACATGTTCTGTGATGGATTTTCACAGAGTGTGTATACAGTTACTATGCAGCTTTACTATAGATCGTAGTAGTGCTCGTTCCCGGGCCAGCCCGAACGTCCCCACCCAGTCTCATTATTGCAACGGTTCCCAAAATATTTATTGGCTGGTACAATTCAGATTTCACAATACTTTTCAGAAATTCTTTATACTCATTGTATAATGATTTTTTTAAATAAAAGTATTTTCTAATACTTTTAAATACTTTTTGTCCTATTTTAAATAAATGCTTTTGCCTGTGATTGGATCAAAGTACTTAAACGCAAAGAATTTAATCAGTGGTTCCCAGAACATTTCTCATTGGGCAATACGAATACGACAGCTTCGACCTACTCAACTAATCTAAAATTTATTAGCACTGAGTTGTATTCTGATTTTAAATATCACAAGTTTGTAAGTTATATATTTGAACACTATTTTCCCATAATTTTAATTTCAATGACTGTAAAGGCGGGCTATGACAGCTTCTGCATTGATTTGAAGTAACTTCTACTTTTTTCATCGTGACTGTTGTGGCATTTGCGGTTGTTGACCGTGGTTGTATGAGTTGAGATAAAGGAAGAACTCCGCTGTACATAGACGTGTAATTAAGAAAAGATTGACACTTTGGTTGCATTTGGACTCGCTATAAATTATGTTGCTGGTGTGATTTATTTAAAGTACCAATGGGTATATACTTTCAGCACGAAATCACTTTCCATTGATTTTTCTGAAGGGCCAGCTGGTTACATAGCATTTGGTCTTGGAACATTACGGCCATTACGGGTGAACGATACAAATTGGCACTAGTAAGGATCACAACATGATTTTTTTTAGAAATTTCATGGATACAGTGTCAATTGTCATTCCACCTGCAGAACACCATTCTCAAGGTTTCATTTCAGTGTTCAGAGTTTTGCTTCTTATAAGACAATGGTTTTCCTCCAATTTATAATATAATATAATGTAATATAATATAATAAATACAATATTATAATATATTTATATCTTGAAAATATGTTTCAAAACGTATGAAAATAAACAGTAGTGCAATATTAAAAAGTTTTAAACCAATTAATGTAGAAACTTGAAAGGGGCCGTCCATAAAGTACATCACACCATTTTTGACCTCCATCCCCCCTGTCACAAACTAAAAAATCTTGACAAAGTACGTCATACTTTCGATAAAAAAATTTGTGTTAACAAAATAATTAAATTTAATATAAAACTCCATGACTTCACACATGGCCGGACCCGCCTGTCACATTTTCTTACACCCCCCCCCCTTTCTGGAGCGTGGCGTACTTATGGACAACCCCAACGTGAATTTTTAGGCCTACTAATGAAATAATAATTCGCCTAAATTTAAAATAAATTAATTATTGACAAACACTAGCATTAAATTAGGTTATTGAACTTAATTTTTTATGTAATTAAGGGGGTGTGTTGATGTTGTTTTTAAATCCCTTATATTAACTTCGAAATCTTGTTTGTCGTCATCTCATCAAATGACCCCCTTTCCAGTCCATGACGGACTATGGGGCAAGTGATGTAGCATTCACAAGTTTTTAGCCACCACTAACGAACAGGGGAATGTGTGGCCAGCACAATGCCCCAGGGGCCTTGCCAGTACCTGGGCTCGAACCCGCGACTCGGGATCTGCCTCGGATCGATAGTCCAGTGCGCTACCACTTAGACCATCGCGCCTCATCATCTCTGTCGTGATCTCTGTCGTTCGCGGGCGGAAAAATAAAAGTAAAAAATGACCCACTTCCCGTGATGCTATCGAGCTGAAATCTTGCACATAGACTCACAATGCATCGTATCAAAATTTCAGATCGATCGAACGTACCGTAATTTAATTAATGCATTTTAGCATTCTCTATATAAAATATGTAATTCAATTTCACAGTTTGTTATTGTTTTTCTTCCACGTGCCAGTTGAGTTCACGCGTTGACGCCACCCGTCGATGTCCACACCCCCTCCCCCATCCCCCCGGTTTTAAGGCCAGGGGATATCAGTCGGTGTCAGTCTGTAAATGCTTGTCGCGATTAAATATTATAATCAATACTTTTAGTTATGTCTCATATATAAGGGATTTATAGTCAAAAACATTGTTTTTTACGGTGTTGTTTAATTTAAATGTTATTATTATTGTTAAAATTGTTGTGGGGTGGGCCAAGCAAGATGGTGGATTGTCTTTATTAGGTTTCTGTGGAGCACTCAATGTTTTTTTGTTTTTTTTTGGCTTGTGATAAACAGATGAATACTGCATTGTTCTAATTAAATAGAGAGCTCTTTTTTTCAAATACCTTTTGTAAAAAAAATATTTAAAGAATTAAAAATACATGTTCCTCCTCTTGTCAAAAATTATTAAAGTTTTTAAAGACTAAAGACCCTTTCATTATCTATCAATGGACAACGTCTAACTACTGCGGAACCTGAACATAACACAATACCTCACATTTTGTGCGCAAACCCATTTCTGAATGGAACCATTTTTTAACACTGGCCTTGGCTCTTTACTTGCTAACAACAAACATTTTCTTTTGTCCCAGAAGTTTGGCACTTCAAGTCTTCAAGGTTTCACAGGTTTTACATATAAAAGGGCATTTAATCTAAATATTCAATATCCTATTTAAATTGTTTAAAAGTACTTTAAACTTTGAAATACGGTGCATTTTCAAAGAATAAAAAATAGTGTCTGAACCTTCAATTGAATTTCCGCTGAGTTTTAGGGCGGGATGCGTTTAAGATGCGATCACATTTTTTTAATGATGAAAAGACGGTAAGTGTATTTTATGCCGTAATGTCTACACCAGGGGGGGGGGCCAGATCTGTAGTAATTGAGAGCCATTTTAGTTATAATCAAAAGTTTTGAGAGCCACATTATCACTCACGTCCCCAACTATGTTCCCTTTAAGCTGAGCGGCTTCGCAGATATCTGACCGACGCCGCGCAGCAGTTTAGAATTACCGCGCAGCAAAATTTTGTAAAATATTGCACACTAAATGGATGTTTTTCAACTTCGCACACGATTTTTTTTTACTTTGCACAATGACCAGCGAACCTTCTTTATCAATAAATGCAAAATACTCTTCCCATTCTGGTAGAAAGCTTCTATTTTCTTCTTTATATTTTCGTTTCCTGCAACTTATTGCCATATTTTGTGGAGTTTTATCGAAACGGGAACAAGACATTTAACAGTTTACATCACCAACCACTTACAAACCAATCGCTCCCTTCAACTTTTAAATTTTAAATAAGTCAAAAATATTTTGAAGCATTTGTTTCCATCCAGATTTATTTTTAAACATTCATTTATTTTTGTTATTACAGTGAAAATCATTGAATGACTGAAAATTATTTTTGTTAAAACCCAATAATCGATTATGTGTTTTTAATTTGGGGGGGGGGAGGGTAGATAAACAACATATGATGCTCGTCTCAACCAGTAACTCAAAAATATGATGTATTTCAGAGCGAAGTTAGCGTCCTGTCGTATAATAAAAGCAGGGGTGTTATTATTAATAACAAAAAATACCAAACCCTTTTAGTTCTCTGCGGTGCGAACGTGATTTCCTTGATTCATTCAAAGAACCTAAATCTTTTTGTGTTAATAGATTTGTGTTTCATGCTCAGGGCAAAAAAGGTGTATCAAAATACTTTGTGTTTTGTCGGGACCGTAATCTATTTCCCGTTGATAGTTCTTCTTCAGCGTTTTCCTGTTAAATTTATTTCACAGCATATATTTCAAAAGAATTTTTTAAATTTGATCAATTGTTCGCGAGCCGCTAAGTGAACACAGAAGAGCCGCATGCGGCTCGCGAGCCGCAGTTTGGCCACCGTTGGTCTACAATAATATAAAGGCCGTGAATGTCTATTTGCGTACGTATCTGTAGAGTATGTGTACTACTGCTGGTGGCATGTTTACATTGATCATCAGTTATTCCTACGTTTTGTTGGAATATCTAGGGATTCACTTGGGACAAAGATGTACCAATGGTCAGGGCCGTTTACAGAATGTCAGAGACCCTTGGCTCAATTGCCATTTTAAGAAAATCAAGGGCCCATATTTGTTTTCGAACGTTTTGAAGCCCCTGTCAAGTGCCCGGATAGTCCATGCGTTATAACAAATTATGTGCTAGTGGTAGACATGTAACCCAAGGTACAAGTGATCTAAGTGACCATTGACCATTTGATGCTGCCACATTCCTTATTAAAATCAAACGATAAAACGTAACCAGCTAGGGCTCGCACGGACCGCGGAATGCGGATTTAATCAAACAAACTTGTTTTCATTTACTAAGTGACTCTAGGGGGCCAAAGACCGTCTTTCCAATTTCCACCCCAGCCCCTTTTTTTTTACTTTTTCATATTGGACCGATATAAAAACTAAGAGGGCGCTTATGAGGTTTTACATATGCGGTTCACTCATTCTCTCACTTATAGATCTCTCTTTTGCCTGCTAAATTATAAATCTTTAATTCTTACACCAAACACCCGCCCAACGTTTTGTTTTTAGTTATATTAAATCAAAGTACTGGAACTTATACTTATACGTTTTAAATTATTTTCTTCATTTTAGTCCACTTATAAAAACGTGGTTTTAAAAAATCTGTTTAAAACTCTATTTATTATAAAATCATCTTGTATGTATTTATTAATAGCTCAGCACCAGAATAGTCATAGTCATGACTATGGGGACGCGGTGGTCGAGTGGCAGCGCACTGGACTGTCATACCGATGGTCACGGGTTCGAATCCGTGTGAAGGCAAGGGCTTGTTCCCGGGGCCTAGGGCGTCCCTGAGTCACCCCGCTCCGAATGGGTACCTAACACTACATGTAGTTAGGCGGCTGTGTAATGCGTGGAACCCACAAAGCCGTGGCCTGTGAGCGCTGCATTACTTCCCAAACAGATCATCTGTCATGGTCTGTGGACGCAACTATCTTCTGCATAGAAGGAGCGTCTGTATAGATAAGACAAGACAGATGACGAGTCATGGACCTCTTGCGGCACTCTTGCCTTTTACTTTTACAATAACATTTAAATTTTACGCTTTGTTAAATTTGAACATCGATATTTTAAACTAATGTTATATTTTTAATTTTAAAATACGTTATTTATATGCATTATTTATATTGTTTTATAAATGTACTTGTAAAATAATTATTAATAATAATAATAACAATAATTAATTAATATTTAAATTCGGTGAAATCTTACTTCAATTTGAGGACATCTATTTGTTAGTGCGTGACGATTGGTAGATATTTTTAGCACTGACTGTGAGAATTCCCCTAAAGTTATTTTTAGCGTTAAGCCCTTTTTAGAGCAGTGAGGTAAGCAGCAGACGATGGGAATAGTAGTGACAAGCTATATTTAATTTCAGCCATTTCCTTACGAGAACATGTATGTTATAATTCTTGATCTTCTCACTCATAATCACGTATCGATCAATACTTACGTTTGAGTTTCAAAGATACAAACAAAACAAAAAAAATTAATTAAAACCAACACTCTAATCAAAATTTAAAATAAAAAAAAACAAACTATAAATTAAATTTTTAATTTCAAATAAATTTAATCTTACGTCTATGTGAAATATTTATTTTTTCTGACATATTTGTAAAAAATATATTCTTATACTTATTAATAAATAATACTTAAACCAGCATTGCTAATAAATATAAATAAATAATCTTAGAGGCGGCCACTAACTAAACCCGTGTAACGTGTACATTAAAAACCTGTTCAACAGTTTCTCCACACCCCCTAAAAATTAAAAATAATAATATCAAATAATAATTTTTTAAAAAGATATAACATAGCTCGAAATTTGAAGAAAACATAACGAGGATTTTATTTTCTGTCCACACCGGTAGCTCTGTCAAACACAATGATTTGAAACAAAACAAGACTGGAACTGGATCTAGATTGACGACTGCTTCCACCACCCCACCCCGGTCCACATTTCCCATGGAAAACGTCGATTGCCCCCTCCCCTCATCCCCACTATCTCAGTGCCAATATTTTTGCTCAATTATAACTAAACTTAAAATCAAATAAATAAATTAATAATAATAGAGTTTTCAATTTAATGAATGCTCGGATTGAGGAAAGGAAAAAGGAAAATAGTTTTCAAAAATATTTATTGTTTAATTTTGAGATTATGTCACGAGCCATGTCTGCTACTCACATACGCGAGGGTATCTCGGACGCGAGACTCGAGACCCGGGGTGATCACCCCTCTCGCCAGTACAATGCCGCCACTGGAAAACAGCATGATGATGCAGTTTATTGCAAACAATGAAACGCATTGTGACTGCTATTTAATTTAAGCAACAACACACACAAAAAATATATATTTACTGTTTTGTGCGTAATCTATATAATTAAATCAAGGCAAATTTATCTGTCACTGTTTATTATTTTATAACTATCACAAATACGCTCTAGGACATAACATTGAATTACAAAATAATAATTCTTAAATTAATTTATATGTAAAAAAAAATAATTTTTTTATAAATAAAAATCGTTCGTCAATCTTTTGCCCCAGAATGTTGCTGTCCATCAGTTCCCCGTCGACCGAATTTCACTCAAACGAATTCCCGGCAGCCCTTGCGCGGTGGTCATGTACTGAACCCTTGTGTGTGGCGGCGCCCATTGTGGTCCAGGATCAACATCGCGGTCAATCGCGGCCACTCAATGAGCAGGTCCTTGACCCTTCAATCCACCGGTGTGTGGCTCGCGCTGACATCATCGATAGATCAATGGCCGAGAACGGGGACTGGTCCGTCCTGGGAGTGCTGCCTGTTACTGCCGGTGTTCTAAAGTCGGAACAAGTATTCTCTGGGTGTGGCGTCAAGAGGTTTTTAAACTTCGTTTAGCAGATTTGGACTTTGATTTGACATATTCTAAATTTTACCGCCGTTTCGTAGTTAATCAAAGGCACATTTCCGCAATGAAGGAACATTTCGTTCAAATTTACCTTTACTGTGGAATATGTTATTTAACAGACAGGAAAGCGTCATATCTCATTATTCATTATATTATATAATGTTGCTATTTTTATATACGATTTTTTGTAAAACAATCTTTTATATTTTTCCCCCAGCATAAATATAGAAGTAACAATATGTTTTCAAAAGTTTTAGTATAATTTATAATAAAAATGTAAGCAAGTTAATGGTAAGTTTTTGACTTGGTCAAATCTACCATGCTGATTTCATTAACGAAGATTTAAAAAAAAATATCGTTTGAGATGAATCCTCCCAGAATACCCGGATATTTGATTAATATCTTACTGAAGTACGTTCAACTAAACTAAACACATATTCTGTAGGCCTGAGACTAGTCTCTTAAGAAAGAATATTACGCAGCACCCCTGGCAACTGAAGTAGGTACGCGAGGGCCCTCTTTCTTCTAAGCTCACAACATCAGAATTAAAATAAAAACCAAGCTTGAAGGGACCCCAAGAAGAGGGTCCTTTTTCCCCCCTCCCAACCTTGGCAGCGGCCCTGCTCTCACAGCGACTCGTGTTTAAAAAAAAATCTAGTCTAAGGAGATTTTACTAGCTGGCATCAAAATCCAAGATGTAATAAGGACGAAGGTTCTCAAAAAAATAAAAAAAATAAATAGATAATAAAATAAAAATAAAAATTAAGAGGTGCTACCCGGAGAAGCCAAAAAATTAAAAAAAATTATTATTATTTTTTTCACCTTCACCAATTTTCACAAAAAAATGCCGTCCTCTCCAATCTTTTAAAGGGAAGGCGTTCTCGGAGTTTTGTATACATAAATATAATAAAATGTGCGCGTCTTTAGAAACTCACATAAAAACCGTTACTATCTGACTGCACCTCCCGCTCCCTCCTCTTACATATTACACAGTCCAGCGTGTCAACTCACCCTCCGTAACAATTTAAATGTCAACCTGCAGCTAGAGCCGTCACGTGACTTCATGAAGCCACCACACGACATCTATAGCCAAAATTTCACTTCTAAAATGTCTTAATTTTAAGGGCTATTGATATAGTAACTTTTCCTGTAATGATATTTAACTATTTAAATCAATCTAAATATTCTATGTTCTAAACCGCAACAATATCTTCATGAATTATATTATATTATTAACCTTCAGCTGCTGGGTTGCAGGGCGCATGTGACGTTTCTGAATGTCAACCCATCACATCACGTATGACCTGCCAGTCACATATGACCTGCCAGTCACGTATGACCTGCCAGTCACATATGACCTGCCAGCAGGGTTGTTAACAATACTAAAAAAAATTATTGGCAATACCAATACCAATACTGCCAGTAAAATCTATTGGCAATACCAATACCAATACAATTTTAAAACCAGTATTGCAATACCAATACCAATATTTATTTATTATTGCCTTACCAAAACCAATATTTGGGTCATTCGACGAATAAAACGCAAATACGTAATTCATCGCTCTATATCACTTACATCGATAAACGATAACAACATTTTTGGCTAATTTAGACAATGACAATGTATTTTTAACCAAATTTTGTTCAATAGTTAACACTTGCTTCATCAGTTTTCCTCAAAGCATTCAAAATTCTTTGACAACATATTAAATAAGTCGTCATACCTTAACGTCCTTAAGCAACAAGATTTTTAATATGTATACTGTACACATATTGTAAATGAATGAATGGATGGATGGATGAATGAATTGATGAATGAAGCAAATGACTGTCATAGAAAAGCAAATGATACATAAACGGTTAAACAGCATACTATAGTAAAAACAGTCAGACCGAGTCAGTGGATTGCATGACATCTGGAAAACTAACGATGAATTTTAGTAGAGTTCACAGGGTAACGCCACCTATTTGGCCGTTACCACTTAGCCAGGCGAAGCAAAGTAACCATTTCAAAATGCGCACTGCTCAGTCGTGAACGAAGAGGGGAAAATACTCGTCCTCCTAATGAAAACAACCTTTCAACAGCAGCGCTTGAAGGAAGTCCTGTATTCAGGTCTATGTATATTTTACGGATATGTGGATAGGCATCCAATGATGCAATACTGTCTGAAGTGTCTGCCAAGTAATTATTAATTTCTTGATTCACATCAGGTGAATCATTCACACGATGTCGTCTGGCTGACAATCCAGCGAAGAAGTCTGGATGATTATCTGTACCATCAGCAGCCGATGTTGCTTTCTGATCATCAGTAGGAGCAACCAACAGTGATTGTGAAACGCGTCTCTTCGGTGCTTCAATAAGATGCGAACGCTGCAAATCATCATATATCCAGTCCAACTTGAATTTGGGATGTACAACGGATGCCAGCTGAGCATCAAAGCTGTCAAATATGTTTGAGAATCTTCTATCGATGACATTCAAAAGACATGAAGCTAATTGAGAACGAATTACGAGCCGATCATTCTTTTCTTGATCAAGAAACACTTTTAACTGAGCCTTCATCACGACAAGTGTTGGTAGAAGGAAACCAAGTACAATGACTTTTTTAGTTTCACCCTGCAAAATATCTATTCCACAGCAAACAGGCTTCATAACAGCAACATACTCTTTAACAAATGTTTTCTGTACAGGCTGTAGTCTTTTGATATCAAGTTCATCACAAAGTTTGTCAAACTTAACTTCCATTTCCATGTCACTTACACAGAGAATGTTGTAAACTTTGGTGACAGCATCATACATTGAATTCCACCGGGTTTCACCAGGTGTTACCAAAAGCATACCAAGTGAATCCTTGATCTTTTCAGAAGCTACAACTGATCGGTTTTGTTTATTCCAGAGGATTTATTGAATATTGCTTTTAGTATTGGTTAAAAATCAATACCAATATCAAAAATAATTATTGGCAATACCAATACCAAATTTCAAGAAGTATTGCAATATCGTCCCAATACTTTAAAAAAGTATTGGCAATACTACCAATACCAATACAATATTGCAATATTAACAACCCTGCCTGCCAGTCACGTATGACCTGCAAGTCACGTATGACCTGCCAGTCACGTATGACCTGCCAGTCACATATTACCTGCCAGTCACATATGACCTACCAGTTACATACAACATGTCAGTCACATACGACCTGCCAGTCCGTATGACCTGCCAGTCACATATGACCTGCCAGTCACGTATGACCTGCCAGTCACATATGACCTGCCAGTCACGTATGACCTACCAGTCACATATGACCTGCCAGTCACATATGACCTGCCAGTCACATACAACATGTCAGTCACATACGACCTGCCAGTCCGTATGACCTGCCAGTCACATATGACCTGCCAGTCACGTATGACCTGCCAGTCACATATGACCTGCCAGTCACGTATGACCTACCAGTCACATATGACCTGCCAGGCACATATGACCTGCCAGTCACATACAACATGTCAGTCACATACGACCTGCCAGTCCGTATGACCTGCCAGTCACGTATGACCTGCCAGTCACGTATGACCTGCCAGTCACGTATGACCTGCCAGTCACATACGACCTGCTAGTTACATACGACCTGCCAGTTACATACGACCTGCCAGTTACATACAACCTGCCAGTTACATACAACCTGCCAGTCACATACGACCTGCCAGTTACATACGACCTGCTGACACAAATTTCGATCAGCCAACCTGAATTTCAAATCACACTATTTAGAATACAACTTACAACAGACCGGTTCAGAGGCGGCGTTAGGTACGCGCGAGGCCTGGTGCAATTATGACCCCGCGCCCGCCCCCCCTAGATTAGATCAATTCTCGCGCAAACTCAGTAGTGCAATATCTGCCGGCTCTTTTGTTACTAAAATATAGTCTCAAGTCTGAAACGCGCCCCCCCCTAAGCGCGGGGCCTGTGGCGATTGCCCCAGCTGCCACCCCCAAAGGCCGCTCATGTACCGGTTCTCGTAATCATTGGTGCCAGTTATCGAATTTCTAAAACTAAAATGTGACATTAATTCGGGGTGGGGGGTGGGTAGGTAAACATTTTGAGTGAGTAATCATATTTATAAAAATAAAATACTTAAGACTTAATTTTAAAAAATGAGATTCAGGCAGAGAGCACATTGCTTTATGTGTGCTTGTGTGACACTGAGTGTGTTAATTTAATAGCCGCATTCATGTCAAGAGCCGCAGTTTACACCTTAATGCACCGAGTCAAGGGATCGTTTCGACCTCAAAACCTAAGAGATGACAAATAATTACAAAACCTCAGCTCATGAGTTGATGTGGCCGCGGAGCGTCATTGCTATAAATAACTCTGTGACACTATACTATTAACGCCGTAAGCCGAGCCGACCTCTCGTAGACCCCAACACGCCTAGTCCTAGTCTACACTACAGTCTAGTGTGTTGTTTTGTGGGAAGATGACACGCTGGCCGGGTCACAACGCAGTAGGAATCTGTCGTGTATGGAACATAGTCAAGTGTGTCTCTTGAAACACTACAACGTGGAATCGTAAATACGAACCTATTAAAGAGGTTAAACGTTTTAAACTTTAAACATGGTTTAATCGCCCCCCCCCCTTTTCCAACATTCCCCGACCCTAAAACCATTTAATATCTTGGGTTTGGTGGCCTAAGGCTCATGCAACCATCTCGAATTCTTTCATAGTTACAGGTGGCTAGAGAATTTACTTATGAAAATAAGCCAAAAATAAATATAGCAAAGTCGTAGTAAACTAAATACGACATGTATTACGGTATTACCAACTCTACTTTTTCAATTTTTCTGTGCGTGTTTGTGAAAAAGGGGGGGGGGAATCTGATGTTTGTAAAGCAAACGATTGCAGGAGATGGTCAATTAAAAATATAACATAAAAGAACAAGAGTTATATTAACTGTAAAACTTTGGTACAAGGTAAATTAAAATCGTATGACTTGAAAATTATTACAAATTAAAATTTTATCATTTTTTTCTTCATTTTACCATGTATTCACATACAAAATAATGAATAAGTATAAGGTCAAGGACAGAGCGAGTATTCTAACAAGTAATTAAGTACCAGGTAATTTAAACAGATTAACGACCACATAAGCATTCTGTCATGAACATACACATGAAAGTTTCTTTAATAATTATATAAGGATATATTATTATTATAATTATGTCAGCTGATTTTTAAATTATTTTTTGGATGCCCACTGCAGGAAAGAGAAAACATTTATGACGAACAGGGTACTTGCCCTATGAATGATGCCCTATCTGTCAGTGTTGTCCAACCGAAAATCGTTCACGGCACACTAAACTGGTAAAAAATTTGCGCGGCACACCTCACAAAAAAAACAAGAAATCAGTGTTTATTCAAAAGATGTTTCATAATTAATGAGATACTTCAGCGTTTTCTTTGGAGCAGATGAGCTCAAAACGCGGCTCATTGCTGGATAAGCAAACTCTCATTTCTCTGTCTATCATCTGCTGCAGTCTTTCACGTTTGATGTATGCGAGCAGTTGCGCCTTTCCGCTGATATCAGTACTTTCATCAATTTGCATTGCCCAGAGCTTTTGGATGTCGTCGGCTTCCGCAAAATGATCTTTAATTTGATTGTCCAAATCTGTCGAAATGTCAGCAATCCGACGTCCCATCGTCTGGTGAGACAGTGGAATATTATTTATTTTTTCAACAGCGTCGGGTCCCAACTCCATAGTCTCAACAGCGATTCGTAAAGACGGCAATATGATTGTCTTAGCAGCGTCCAGATTAGATTTCTTTTGTATGACCAAAAGATTCGCAATGTTATAGCTTGCTATCTGAGCTTTGACAGGAATTGAGGAAAATTTCTTCATTATTTTTTATTGCTGCTCTAAGTTGGACCGAATGGATGCAAAATAACTTTTCGGCTTGTCTTTCAATCCTGGATGATTTGAGTTCAGATGCCGCTTCAGTTTACTGGGGTTCATGGACTCGTTGGACAACGCCATGTTACAATTAAGAAAAAACGGAAGAGAAGGATCATTTGCACATTGTATGAAACCATACTCAAGATATTCCTCGTGATATTTCCGTTTGGTAACATTCTTCTTGGATTTCGCAGCTCTCTATCCATTTTGATGCTCGCTGGAATCCTTCTGGCTTCTCTTCAAAAAATTATCCATAGCCGTCTGTAATTAAAAGTTTTTAAAAAAGTGAACAGCAGGAAAGGGTTTTTATTTACTTACAACAGATATTTATTCCCAATGGAGGAGAGAAATTTTGTAGCTTTCAAGAGATCCTCACAACCAGAACAATACAAACATGAAACGTTTTTATGTATTTCACTTTCGGTTAAGGATATTTTTTTTCAAAACTAGAAGGTTCGAAAAGCCTAGCAATTTATGGTATTTTTGAAATCTTTCGCGGCACACTAAAATATTCTCGCGGCACACCTGTTGGACAACACTGCCCTATCTTATCGCCAACAAAAACTGTGTTGTTGATTGAGCAAGGGAAGGAACTATATAAAATAAAGGTATTTCAATATATTTAGAAGTTATATCCCTTTAATATATTTTCCTGATTTGAGATTGTTCAAGGCAGGCATGTGACATTCATTGTTAACACATTTATTACATTTAATGTAATAATAACGTTTCTAACCAAATCCCATTAATGACGAATTAACCTCGCCATATAACTTTGGCTGTTTTAATTATGGATCAGGTAAGTCCTGAAATGGAAAGACGGCTTGATACCCACACGCAACAACTTCTGTATGGATAATATTAATAATAATAATAGTAATAATAATAATAAATAGTTTATTGATAATTTATATAGCGCTGTATCCCAGTAAGAAATTGGACCCACAGCGCTTTACATAAAAATAATAACATACATTTAAGTATCAATGCACTCAATAAACATTCATATCCTAACAACCACATATATAACCACATAAATGTAACAGATACGAAGACACCCTCAACATTTTTTTGTGAGACTTACAGGAAGATGAAGAATATTCAGTAATGACTTTTCGCTCTTTGAAAGAATAAAGAATGATTTTGAAGAAAAAAGTTTCTAGTCCTGCATTCTTATTAGAGTTTTAAATTTTGATAAAGTGTTGGTTTTCCTGGTTTCTTCAGGCAACCCCAAAGTGTGTGTGGACGGGTTGGGGGGGGGGTGCAGATATCGTTTTGCAGTGTTTAACAGCTCGGAAGACTTCATTAAAGATGCTTTTCGGTGCTCCGTAATTTTTGTTTAAAGGTTAAAAAAATATTCATATTACATACAATAAAAAATTTCTTCGATTTTCTCGAAGTTCAAACACAAGATTTCAACCACTTCCAAGTAATAGATACCTTCAGTGGTCTAATGCATGTAGTATTTTCATCTGCATGGTCTTTCATCACTAGCTGGCTATTGGCTTTGTTGGTTGTTTGTAGCATCTCTCACTCTCTCCCCCCCTCTCTCTCTTTCTCTTATTCTTTTTCTCCACCCATCACTTGCACACATTTAAAATAAAATAGAAAGCAGACTCACAAAGACCCATCAAATTTACTCACGTGATGCCCGGCCCAGTCTTATTGTTCTAATAAGTCGCTCCCTTGACAACGTTACATCAGTTTAAAATTAGTTTCACATTTATTTTATATTCAGCTTTCTTGTTCTTCAACCACTTACCTAAATTTATTTTACCCGGGAAGCCATCTAAAAAAGGGTTTTCCATGTAATAATCTATTTTAAAAAATCAGTCCACTTGTTTCGGTCTATACAATGGTGAACTAAATTAATTAATTTTTTTTAATCTCTTTAATAACAAGTTTAACAGTCGTTGCGTCAGTTAAGTTCGTGACAGTTGATTCGTAAAGCGTCAGTTAATGCTTTTCCGCGGTTTATGTCTGCATGTATTTACAAATATAAATAAATATACGCATAGTCGAATTTCATTATAAAACAAATGTCTTAAAGCGGCGTTCACAATTTTATTTATTTATTGACAAATGCAGATGCTCCTTTTTTGCAGAAGATTCATGCGTCATACGTTCTTAACGCACAGATCACGCTGTTCTGTTGACAAGTGACGCAGCGTTCACAGGCCACGTCCACTAGTGTCAGGCACCCACTCGGAACTGGGTACACCGGCCCTTAGACCACGTTATACAAGGGGATTGTGTGGCTATCAAGAAGCACAGCTCGGAACTGGGTACACCGGCCCTTAGACCACGTTATACAAGGGGATTGTGTGGCTATCAAGAAGCACAGCTCGGGACTGGGTACACCGGCCCTTAGACCACGTTATACAAGGGGATTGTGTGGCTATCAAGAAGCACAGCTCGGAACTGGGTACACCGGCCCTTAGACCACGTTATACAAGGGGATTGTGTGGCTATCAAGAAGCACAGCTCGGAACTGGGTACACCGGCCCTTAGACCACGTTATACAAGGGGATTGTGTGGCTATCAAGAAGCACAGCTCGGAACTGGGTACACCGGCCCTTAGACCACGTTATACAAGGGGATTGTGTGGCTATCAAGAAGCACAGCTCGGAACTGGGTACACCGGCCCTTAGACCACGTTATACAAGGGGATTGTGTGGCTATCAAGAAGCACAGCTCGGAACTGGGTACACCGGCCCTTAGACCACGTTATACAAGGGGATTGTGTGGCTATCAAGAAGCCCAGCTCGGAACTGGGTACAGCGGCCCTTAGACCACGTTATACAAGGGGATTGTGTGGCTATCAAGAAGCCCAGCTCGGGACTGGGTACAGCGGCCCTTAGACCACGTTATACAAGGGGATTGTGTGGCTATCAAGAAGCCCAGCTCGGAACTGGGTACAGCGGCCCTTAGACCACGTTATACAAGGGGATTGTGTGGCTATCAAGAAGCCCAGCTCGGGACTGGGTACACCGGCCCTTAGACCACGTTATACAAGGGGATTGTGTGGCTATCAAGAAGCCCAGCTCGGAACTGGGTACAGCGGCCCTTAGACCACGTTATACAAGGGGATTGTGTGGCTATCAAGAAGCCCAGCTCGGAACTGGGTACAGCGGCCCTTAGACTACGTTATACAAGGGGATTGTGTGGCTATCAAGAAGCCCAGCTCGGAACTGGGTACAGCGGCCCTTAGACCACGTTATACAAGGGGATTGTGTGGCTATCAAGAAGCCCAGCTCGGAACTGGGTACAGCGGCCCTTAGACCACGTTATACAAGGGGATTGTGTGGCTATCAAGAAGCCCAGCTCGGAACTGGGTACAGCGGCCCTTAGACCACGTTATACAAGGGGATTGTGTGGCTATCAAGAAGCCCAGCTCGGAACTGGGTACACCGGCCCTTAGACCACGTTATACAAGGGGATTGTGTGGCTATCAAGAAGCCCAGCCACCTTTATTTCACCAACTTATGTTCATTAACTATTAACTTCTAAATTAAGAGCCACGTCAAAAATGAGTCGGTTAATAAACAAAATAAAACTACAATATTTCCTCTAAACACAATTAGGTAAAAAGTTTCGTGAAATTCAATTTCCCGATTAGATCTCATTTTTCATTCTCATATTGACAGTTGGCATCTAGCCTAATTCTCGTTGGCTTCCCTATCCCGATAAGATATGCTTGATAGTTCCCGTTCCCTTTTGGTTATATGTGACTGTGAGCCATAGCAAGTACTGACTGAAGAAGATAATCCTTCTTCCTCCTTTTATTCCTTTAAAATACACTGTGTTTCAAGGGTTTTAACCTTTTCGCACAACATTTTATGATTTTCATTGGTTACCTCGCTTAGAGCTCACTAAATAGCTGGCTAAGATTTGGTCGCTTATTTATTCCAGCATATACAAGCGAGTAACCCGGTGCTATCCAGGAATCGGGTGTAGACAGGTTGTTTGAAGAAACTAAGAAAACCAGCATACATGTCAGTGGCGTAGCTAGAACTTTTCCCGCCCGGGGCGGTCTCCAATGTGCCGCCCTTTTTAGGGACCGTCCATAAATGACGTCACGCACCTGGGGGGGGGGAGTTATACATTTGTTACGATGTGTGACGAGGGGGTGTGTTTGAGAAATGTGACGTCACGTCAAAACGCACAACTTGAAATTAAAGTTCCACTTAAATATTGATTACTGACACTGTATTTAACGACGTTTACGTAAAACGCGTGTTACGATATTACTGTGCAGCCTTGCACTAAAACTACTTATATAGAAAAAAATTGATTTGAAACATGCTTATTTTCAAATAGAAAATACGGCTTCTATTGTGTAGGGTGGGGGGGGGGCAAAACGTTATGACATTATTATTGAAGAAGGGGTGTAAGTTTTTGTGGCGACGTGTGACGAGGGCGGAGGGGGTGAAAAATCAGCCAAAATTGCTTGACGTCATTTATGGACGGCAAATTAGTCGATTATAGGATGGTTTTTACAAATTAATAAGCATGAATAAATAATTGTAATTGAAATGAAGTAAAGGTGGGGAACATGTTTACCATTGCATGCCGTATTTATGTAAGCAGTAATTAAAGAGGCTGCATAGGATGATATACCTATAAAAACAAGTATCAGAAATTTAGCTGAGATAATCTATAGCTATGTGAACGATTGTTCGGCTCGGATGGTTATAGTGTCAATAAGGCCCGCTCATCACTTGAACCAAATAATGTCAATACACTTGTCTGTTTGCGTTGTTGGTTAAAAGATTTCATACAAAGAAGACATTCCAGTGTTATTTCGATTTTCGACAAGTACGTTTAATAAATGTTACCTATGGCCCATGACACCATAAATTTCAATTTTTGGCTTTAATCGAAACTAACGATTAATTAATGGTTAAATTTTCAAAAGTTAATGATTAAATTTAAACTAATGGTTAACAGCCCTAAATACGAATATTTTCTTGCAAGGACTTGCAACTCATCAAAGCGTTCTTTTATTTTCTGTTATAATTCCATCCATGGATAAAAACATTTCCGGTTGTACTTCTCGTTCTAAAGATAGACCACGTCTTCTTAATTTTCCCCACTCAGCATCCAGTTGATATCTTTAACTCTTCACAAATTGTTTGACTGATATAATACAGCATTTTGTATTAGCACATATCTTTGTTCCATGCAATTGGTTTCCATTAATTTAAAAAATGACGGATTCCCATAAATTGAGATAACAAAGAAAATAAAAAGATTGCATTGAATTGAGTAAAATTTAAGCATCTTATCTCGTTTGACTAGTTAATTCTTCAGATGTCAATTAAATTCTATGTCTTTTTCGAAATTATTTATGCCTGTTGTGGTGTTTATTAACTTAGAAATTTGAATATTTTCATGTTCTTGTCATAAATCTTAATAATTTTCCATAAAACAAATTATTTACACATTACTTTAATTGCATAGGCGTACCATTTTTATTGAATAACCATATTTTAATGAAAAACACAAATTATTTGTGTTATTTTAATGCAATAAAATCAAAATAAATGTAAGTTTTAATAATGTACCTTACAATAATTTTCTGAAAACTCAAACAGTAATATAAACTACTACTTGCAAGTTCAACACAATATTTGAACCACCATGAGGTGTAGGTACTTATTCGCGCATCTTTCTGTGAATGTCGAAATTCCACGCAAAAACATCGTGGCGATATTAATTATTGTGCCCAGCGAAAGAGAGAGAGAGAGAGAGAAAGAGAGAGAGAGAGAGAGAGAGAGAGAGAGAGAGAGAGAGAGGGGGGGGAGAGAGAGGAGAGAGAGAGAGAGAGAGAGAGAGAGGAGAGAGAGAGAGAGAGAGAGAGAGAGAGAGAGAGAGAGAGAGAGAGAGAGAGAGAGGAGATAAATTTCCTAGACTTGGTTGGTTACATAATCATGTCTATTACTGAACTAGAGGGCAGACAGTTGAGTTGGATTAATTTAAAACATTAAAAAAATCTAGTTTTAAAAGTTCGTTTGTTTTACATTTCTGAATATGCAGAACCAATCCAAACGAAATGTTCGTATCTATCTCTTAATGCCCATGTTTCGTTAAAAAAAAACAACAGCAAACAAAGCAACTCATCGTTAAAAAATCTGCACATGATGTGATACAACTACCATTCCAACAACCGTAAGACTATTGCCAGCGTGGCATTTAAATACACGACCAACCCAACAGACAGCAGACAAATCTACTCGCTGAAACAGCAGCACAGAAATCAAATCTGTTTATCAATCGACACGATCAATATCCGTGTCATTATTTACACACACCTCATTAAGCGCATAAACACATGAGTCTAACGTCTAGAACTCCAAACACCATTGCCATTAGCAGTTTCCAATAATCTACATTAAATTGTTTTCATAAGTAACTGGTCAACATTCAGTGTTTATTTTGTACACCTGGTCCCCATATTTTGTTTACTTATTGATCTTGGTCTCATTAACAAAGGCACGTATTGCCGCACTCGGTGTCAAAGTCCAAAGCCATCTTAGATCAGTAGGCCTAGTAGTACTAATTTATTAAAATCGAAAAAACTGATGACACATTTACAGGTCTTTTTAAAGTATTTAAACTTTAAGAACATTCTGAGCTTCCGGATTTTGTTTCAACCAATGGGCCTTTAAAATATTATATTCTATTTTAACCAATTGTTCTTTTAGTATAAGAATACTTTAACATAGGGCTCTTTAAATATTGTATTGTATAGTTTCTATAACTACATCATAAGCTAACACCAATACCGTATTTTCATAAAAACTTGCGCTGCGTCAGTCAGATATCTGCACGGCGTCAGTCAGATATCTGCACGGCGTCAGTCAGATATCTGCACGGCGTCAGTCAGATATCTGCACGGCGTCAGTCAGATATCTGCACGGCGTCAGTCAGATATCTGCACGGCGTCAGTCAGATATCTGCACGGCGTCAGTCAGATATCTGCACGGCGGCAGTCAGATATCTGCACGGCGTCAATCAGATATCTGCACGGCGTCAATCAGATATCTGCACGGCGTCAGTCAGATATCTGCACGGCGTCAGTCAGATATCTGCACGGCGTCAGTCAGATATCTGCACGGCGTCAGTCAGATATCTGCGCGGCGTCAGTCAGATATCTGCGCGGCGTCAGTCAGATATCTGCGCGGCGTCAGTCAGATATCTGCACGGCGGCGCAGCTTAAAGGGAACATTGGCTGCCACCTTACCAGTAGACTTGTATGTTGGTGTTCAGATAAGTGATGCGTGACTCATTCATCATGCCCCGTACCGGACACAACACCCCCCCCCCAATCAAAACAAACACGCAAAAAGTTGGCTGTGACACGTAAAGTTGTTGAAGGATTGGCTAGAGCAGGGGTGGGCTATTGTTTAGTCTCGGGGGGCCACTTTGTGGTGGCGGATTTTAGCAGAGGGCCGCACCGTTTAAAATGAATGTATTCTTTATATTAACATTATATTTCATTTCAGAAAAAGTTTACATGGTATCTTGGCCGTCTTAATGCATAGGCACGTTGGGCTTTTCCCAGGGGGCCCACGAGCATAGGGGCCCCATAGGAATATGTTTATTTATATAATATGAATATTTATTTCTGAGGGGGAGGGGCCCAACACTATTTCTTTGCCCGTGGGCCCAAAATGACGTAAAGACGGCTCTGCATGGTATCCTAAAAATCAATGGAATAAAAACTTTTAAAATAAGTGGTAGTATTATTAAATTTATTTAATGTGCTAATGTCACATCATCTAGATTCCTAGCTGCTTGAAAATTTAATTATAGAATCAGTTCATTGAGACAGTGCACCCTATCACACTTCAAGGTTGCTTTTAAAAATGTCTTGGCACGCCAAAAAAAAACCACACTAAGTCAACTCTGATATCGTACACAGGGAGTGGGGGGAGTAATATGGTGGGGGCAAAAAGCTTAAAAAGTGTCTTCTTGATGGGGATTTCCCCGCTCTCCCGGTATCGCACGTCATAGTAATGTCATCATTGTAAGAAGACAACTATAAACAGTTGAAATGGTCAAAGTAGGTTATAGAAGAGTGGTTCTTAACCTTGTTGAAGGTACTGAACCCCACCAGTTTCATATGCGCATCCTACGAACCCTTCTTAAAGTACGTCACGCTATTTTTGACCATTTTTAACTCTCCCCCTCCCCTGTCACAAATCTCGGTCACCCCCCCCCCTAAAGTACGTCACACCTTCGAACAAACATAATTTTGTTATTAACAAAATAACTAAAATTTAATATAAACACCGTGACGTCACAAATGGCCGGGGACCCCCCCCCCGTCACACTTTCTTACGCCCCCTCTGGAGCGTGACGTACTTTATGGACGGCCCCTATAGAACAATAGCAGGCTGTTTGTTGCGTAGGGTGCGGTTTTTGTATGACAGGCTCGATTGCAATGTACTTCCCTGTACACAAGAGATGATTAAATAAGTCTCACCCTAGTCAGTATTTTATCATTTCCTATTGGCAGATATGGCTGAGTCATTTATAATTTATACAGTTCTCATAGGTGAGACCACGTGACATGTCAACTACTGCACCATCCTTAACTTGACATGTCAACTACTGCACCATCCTTAACTTGACATGTCAACTACTGCACCATCCTTAACTTGACATGTCAACTACTGCACCATCCTTAACTTGACATGTCAACTACTGCACCATACTTAACTTGACATGTAAACCAGTGGCGTCACTAGGGGGGGGGGCGGGGGGGGGGCAGGCCGCCCCGGGTGACACCTATCAGGGGGTGACACCCGAGCCTAAAATTTTACTGTGTATGATTTTATGTCAGAAATAAAAGATGACAAATTTTTTAATCTAGAAAGAAATTAAGAAATACAATGAAATACGTTAAACGCGAAAACTCTTATTAAAAAAATATCAGTTAACTTGCAATAATAAAAAAGTCCCAACACACAAACAACATTAAAACATATTAGGAAAAAAGAAAATAAACATTCGCAGCAGAGATATCTTTAAAAATGGCTGGAATGAAAGAGGCAGTATGTTATGTTTTAAAAGATATAAAGCCATTTTGGCTTGGACGCACCGACAGAATGGACGAATCCCACCTCACAACTCCCTCCACCACAGTGGGGTGGGGGGATACGATTTTTATCCCCAACCCCCCCCCCAAAAAAAAACAACCAAAAAAAAACACACCAAAAGATGGGTTTTCTTTGTTGATGTTCTTCTTGAGGAAAATTATGATTTCAATGTCTTTGGGTTAATATTTTGTTATATATTATATATATATATATTTATTAAAGGCGTGAAAGCATAGATATGCATGTTTATATACAGGTAGTCCTCCGGTTATGACGGTCCCATCCCGACTTACGCTGTTTCGTGGTTACGAACGCGCCCCCATAAAGAATAATATTACGCGTTATTCCGTATTTTAAAATATTTTTAAAATATTTTTTTTCACGAGGTAACGAATTGTTTTATCTAATTGAAATAACAAAAATTATTGAAAAATATGTATGATTATTATTTCAACCTAAAACTTTCGTTTGCAAATTTTTCAAATGGCGAACTTTTCAATCAAGTCAATAAAGCTGAGTAAGCTTACAAGTTCCTTTTCAATGCTCATTAGAGAAGAGAGAGCATATTCAGTCTTTTTTCCCCATGCAAATTCAAACTCATTATATATTCTTTTCAACTTTGAAAAGGATCGCTCTCAGCTGCAGTTTGATGTCATCATTGAAAGATAGATGCGAAGTGCGATGTGTACATTTGTAAAGCACTGTGTGAAATATAGCTCATTCAAAATCAGCAAATTTATTAGCTCTGTGCACGTTTTTTGAGTTTCGCTTTGTGATAATTCCTTTTCCTTACCCTGAGCCTGGGGCTGGACAATAACTTTTTTAAGAGTTCTGAAAATTGGACTAATTCTGAAGGTAAGCAGTCTTCGGTATCACTTGAATGTTCTTCCATTAACTTGGCTGCTGCCCAACGGGTGGCGAAATTGCTGAGCTCAGTTAAGTCTGTAAGAAAGCCAAATTTCTCATGGATGTCTTTCTATGCGCCTAACCGATGTTGTAGGGCTTAAGAAAGTTTGTCAATGATGACCAGAAATACCTCAATCTTGAACTTTTGTCTCGAGGAGAGTACTGGTTTGTTGGTGTCCCTTTATCAAACTGACGCTTTCTTTTTGTTTGATAGTATGATAGTTTGATTGTTTACACTGTTTTTACCACGGACTTTTCCTTTCCTTTGTCTTCATAGGAATCAAATTAAGAATGCTATCTTTTAACAAACTTAATGAGATACTTCCCTTCTAAAATTGTTTCCCAAATTTCAAGTAAAATAGCGACTTCCAGTTGTTCAATTTCCTTTAGAAATCCTTCTTCTTCAAGTCGAAAGTCACGTGGCTGATTTTCATTTGTTGCTAATTCTTACAGTGCAGCGATATTCTCATGGTATAAGTTATTAATAGTCCTTGCAGCATCATGTCAGGCTGACCATCTTGTGTCAGACAAGGCTTTGTTAGCATGTATCAATTTCATGTGTTTTTGAAGTACCTGTCAACGATGAGTAGATGCAACAAGTCGGGTATAAAGATTTTGCAGAAGACAAAAAAATCTGACCGCAGCAGGACAACATGCTGCTCTTTTCCCAACCAAATTAAAGGAATGAGCTGTGCACGGCATATAATGAGCTACAATGAACTTCTCACTAAGAATAGCCTGGTTTCCGTTATACTTCCTACTCATTTGCAGCATTGCCGTATGACTGTCCAAGGCATTTTCAGGGATTCGTACAAACATAATAGCCTGCATCTTTATTATACACTATAATTCATAATAAGTTTTGGGTCCTTAAAATATTGGGGGCTTTAGCCCGTTCAGCACCCCCCTTTTAATCCGCCATAGGGGGAGTGTCACGCATCTGTGACGATGTGGTACGCGGAGGGGGGTGTTTGAGAAATGTGACGTAACATCAAAAACGAGCAACTTTAAATAAAAGTTCCACTTAAATATTTGATTGTTTACCATTTATTTAATTAAGTTTTCAATGGCTTCACGCGTGTTACGATATTAGAGTGCAGACCTACCCTAAATACATATTTAAATGAAAACCAAGTTTTTGACTATAAATCCTTTATGTAAGAGACTTAACTAAAAGAATGTTCATTATAATACGCAGCGCAAGACATCCAAAAATACAAAATTGCAGTTGTGTCGTAAAACATGTTTAATATAATGCGCACCGATCAATAATATGTTTATAAAAAGTGTTGTCAATAAAATACGCACCTATTGCGCGACAGAAAGGTTGTTCAATATAATGCACACCCTTACACTCTATCTCAAAAATTAACATGATACATAGGAATAAATAAAATAATCTAAAAAATCAATAATTTAATTACGGTAGATGTGATCGATCTGAAATTTTGATTCATTGTTTTTATCATCGGTACGAAACTGCCTGCAAAATTTCAGCTCGCTAGCTTACGAGGAAATGGGTTAAAAATTGATCCAAAGTTTTGGCGACAAGCAAGGGCGCAATGGTGCAAGCAAGCAAACAGACACCACGAGTTAATATAAAGGATTTAAAAATAATTTGCAACATGCTAATTTTTATTGAGAAAATACGGCTTGGGGGGGGGGTGTCAAAGCTTTGTGACGTCATATCGTAAAAAAGGGGTGGGGTCTAAGTTTTTGTGACAAAGTATGGCGCTGGGGGAGGGTGGGGTAAAAATCGGCAACCTCGCGTGACGTCATTTATGGACGGTCCCTTCAGTCATGAAGGGGTGACACCATGAGCTACCGCCCCGGGTGACACCAACCCTAGTGACGCCTCTTATGTAATATACTGCACCATCCTTAACTTGGCAATTTTGCAGGTTGAGATTTACGGTGGTCCGAATCAGTGGCTTAGCTAGGGGGGGGGCGGTCCGCCCCGGGCGGCACACATTTTGGGGGCGGCATTTGGGGGCATTTGAAAAATACAGCCCTTTCGGACAACAACCCTTTTTCTTTTGAAAGAAGAAAACCCGGGTGAAAATAAAATATTCGTACTTTCGAGTCGTAATTAACGGATTCTCAAGACATTTTTTATTACACACTGTTTGTTATAACTAACGCATAACCGTTAAGAAATTTAAAATCGCTTAAAAATTGTATTGATTTGTTTTGAAAATTAAGCGGATAACATCACAGATGACACTTTTATAAGAAAACGACACAAAGAACACATCACCGCTGGACCGAATATACTATTAATATCGCCACGACAGTTATTGCGTGGATTTTCGACATGCACAGAATGATAAGCGAACAAGTACCTACATGGCATGGTGGTTCAAATATTGTGTTTAACTTGCAAGTAGTAATTTATATTACTGTATAAGTTTACAGAAAATTATTCTAAGGTAATTTATTAAAAATTAATTATATTTTTTTCCCCATTAAAAGGAGCACAAACAAAATTTGTGTGTTTCATTAAAATACGTTTATTCACTAAAACTTTTACGCCTATACTATTAAAGTAATGTTTAGATACTGTAGTTTGAATTGGTCCATTTTACTGAAAATTATTGCGATTTTTGACAAGAAAATTTAATCGCGATTGTTGTTTTTTTCTCCTAGTTTTGCATAATGGTGAAAATTTGTTAAGATCGTGGATGGTGTATTCACCATTGAAAAAATTATATACATTGTTCGTTTTAAACTGTTTGTTGATCTTTTCCAATCAAATTTTAAGACGGAAAAATGGTTTTAACAAAAAGTGTAAATCTCAAAATAAGTCATCACGAGTTGAGTCTACTGCATATTCGACCATTTTCCCAATGGAAGGAATTAGAAATAAGAATTGGACAAGGTGCAACTTTTTATAAACTACAACAACAGAATATTGATAAAGAAATAAGAAAAAATGAAAGCAAAAACTCACAATACTTGATATAATTAGATTCTTAGCAAAAACAATTGGCGTTGAGGAACCCTCGTGAAAGTATTCATGAGGAAGACATCAATTCATTTGAAAATAGAGGAAATTTTCTAGAGCTTGTTGACTTGTTGGCTAAGTACGACCAACTATTAAGTGAACATTTAGTAAACATTAAGATGCGTAATAAATATAGTGTCTCCTATTTGTGGAAAATGATTCGAAATGAATTCATAGACCTATTGAGGGGCGTAGTGAGAAAAACAACTATGGACCAAATAAAGCAAGCTAAAAACTTTTGTATGATATTTTACAGCACTCCAGATATTTCCCGTAAAGTTTAAACTAGTCAAATTAAAAGATACGTAGTTATTGATATCAGCGAAGTTAAAGTTGTAGAATCGTATATTTACTTTGTAGAAAATAAAGGAAAAACTGCTGAGGAAATCACAAATGTGATTTTAAAGAAATTAGAAAATGTTTAGATACAAAAAAGTTGCAGAGGAAAGGGTTTACGATAATGCTTCCGTCAATCTAAATGCAGTAGCATGAACACATCATTCATTCACATCCTTTTGGAACTATCGAAAAGTTGTTTTTATTTTTTTAAATTCTTCCACTCGTCAATGGGAAGTTTTACTTTATGTTACAGGTGAAGGTGTCAAACGCAGCGTTGAAACTCGCTGGAGCGCTTGAGCAGAAGCAGTAGGCTCTATCTATAGTAAAAAAATCATTTTTGTTTACATTAAGCGCCTTGGAAAAATTGACATCTGAAGAAGAAAATAGTAAAACGAGATCACTTGCTGAAAATTTTCTCAATTCAATGCAATCTGTTTCTTTTCTATGTTGTCACAATTTATGGGAACTCTCCTTTTTTGTAAATTAATGATGAGCAAAAAATACCTTCAAATAAAATGTTCACCAATGCCATATAAAACTACATTCTTTGCAAACCCATTTCATGGAAAAAAGAGATGTGCTAATGGAAAAAGCTGTTATAGCAGCCAAAAGAATGTGTGAAGAGTTGGAGACATCGACTGAACGCCAAGTTAGAAGGGAAAAACAGAGTGGGGAAAATTCAAAAGACATGGTCTTATCTTTAGAACATGAAGTACGACAGTACGACAAGAAATTTTTTAATCCATGGATCGAATAATAAAGGAATTAAAAGAACGCTTTGATCAGTTGCATGTCCTTGTAAGAAAATATTCGTGCATATATCCCATGTAACCTACTAAATGAAGAAATTGAATGTCAAATAAATAATTTTATTGACATTGATAAAGAAAATTTTCTAATTGAAAGAAGAATGACCCAGGTTTCATGGCTGTACCTATACCACAAAAAGAGGCATTGCGTTGGGAAAATGGAGGAAAAGGCCCCCTTGATCTATTAAAATTTATTAAACAGTATAGATTTCAAACTTCTGTACCCAGCATTGTAATCTTGCTAAGAATTTTTTAAACAATTATTGTTATTAGTGTCGCTAGTTGTGAAAGGAGCTTCTCCAAACTGAAGTTGATAAAAAATTATCTTCGTTCCATAATGAGTGCATGATTTAAGACAGGGGTCGGGAAAACATGGCTCGCGAGCCAGATGTGGCTCTATTGATGGCTGAATCTGGCTCTCTAACAAATAATCGATTATTTTATTAAAAAACACGTTTATTCAGATTCCTTTGAATTGCATATACAATAAACAGCATAACAATGATATTAAAAATAATTCAGAGACATAATTAGGCTATGGTACTTTCAGTGTTGAAATAACACAAAATGCACACATTTACTTGAATTTTTAGTTACATAATGTATGGCTCTCACAGAATTACTTTTCAAAATATGTGGTGTTTATGGCTCTCTCAGACAAAAAGTTTCCCGACCCTTGATTTAAGACTACAAAATCTTGCAATATTATCCATAGAACAAAATATAACAAATTATTTAAACTTTGATAGCATAATACACGAATTTCTACTATGGAAGTTAGGAAAATAAATGACTAAATAATATGTTTACATACTAATGTACACAATTTGTTCATAAAAAATAATTAAATCATTTATTTATAAATACAAAATAAAAGCATACTAATTGTGTTTTTTTGGGTGAAAATTTGGAATACGTTTATCTGATTGCTTCAATCTCATTAACTTTCTTGTAACCTTTCAAAAAAGTATCTTGAATTGTCCGTAATTCTTATAAAATATGTATTTATAGGTATAACATCTTATTTGACCTCTTTATTGCCGCTTACTTAAATATGGCATTCAATGGTAAAAATGTTCGCCACATTTACTTTGTTTCAATTACAATTATTTATTTATGTTTCTTAATTTATAAAAACCATGATCCTATTGACTTACAAAGGGCGGCAAATCGGAGACCGCCCCGGGCGGCAAAAGGTCTAGCTACGCCACTGGTCCGAATACTTGGTGACAAGAGGCCTTATTTGGCTTTCAAATAATAATAACACAACATGAAATAATATTACTGGTGCAACAAGACAAAATCTAAAATAGAAAGAACACTCAGAAGATATTGTTATAGTATACAAGTTTATTGGCCAATATGAATGAATTTATTTAGAGAAAAAAGTGTGTGTATACATATTATATATTGTAGAAATAAACATCTGTAGTGGAATGTTCTATTTCATGATAAATCAGACAAATCCAATCGATAACAATTTTAAATGTATAAAATGAACATAACTTTCGTTACAGTGAGAAATTTTGAGAAACAAAAGTTGTAATTTTGAAAATGTCTTGGTAGAAATACTATCAATCAAAATCATAGTTGTGAATCAGTTACCAGAAAACATGTGAACTTGACCCTAGGCATGATCTTTTATTTCAGAACAAGGCTTTATAAATTGATCTAACAAGGTCCATTCCAGATATTCTAATTTATATACCAGTACTTCAAGTCTTAAAAAATATTCCACTGTTATTTAAATAATAATATGAACACTAATTTGTCCAGTAAACATTAAACTATGGGAATATAGGAATGGATTTTCTCAAATGTCTTAAAATCCATTACGGTAAACACTCTTATGTACAAGGTGGCTTTCAGAATTAGAGACATGGATTATATGAAGAGGAAAAAAAAATAAAGATCAATGAACTCATAGGTAGAAGAAAAAATTGTCTTACAGGATTTTTTGAGCAATGAAACTTTACAATGAACAACAACAATCCCTCATTGGCTTAAATTTCATATTTAGGTAACAGAGACTTCAAATGGGCTTGTTTAGCCTCTGACTAAGGTTTCCCAATCAGAGCAACAATCTAAATCACTTTGTCCTATTTAATATTTTTAGAAATGTATTTTTATTCCTCTTAAATATGAAGTCTTGCCGTAGCAGTAACAATTAGAAAATGGAAAAAAGTAGGATGAAATAAGTGATTTCTTCAAATGAAAAAGAACTACCAACAACTGTTTTTGAACTAAAACAATGAGACAAAAGTAATGAAAATCTTCTATAATACTATAATCGATAAAAATAAAAATAGTTTATAACTTTTAAAAATTATTTCATTACATTTTTAAAAAATTAATTATTTATATGGTTAAAAAGTAGCATTGAATTTTAAGAAAAAAAACCCCAAACATTTAGTACCAGCATTGATATTTTAAAATGCTAATTTTGTGACAGAAAAAAATGTGAAGCTCACATTATGTGAACATTACACATTACTGAATAGAAAACAAGTAACCAAGTTCTAAAAAGAAATTTAAAGGAAAGGGAAGAAATGTTAACTTAGAAGTTACTGAAAACTTTCCAAATTTATGAGAATTATACTTAACCATAAAATGGTTTTACTTTAAAAAAAAACAACTTTTTAAAAACCATGTATAAAGTCTGAGGTGATTTTTTATTATAAAAGTGGCAAATGGAATGTGGCTAAATGACTCAACAAATGAGCTGCAAGGATAAGTCAAGTTTCAGAATATCTGAATCTACCTGAAAGATGACCAAACAATAACACTGCTTTAGGCCTTAAAAGTTTCAGCTCTGGAATTATTGTTCAATGGATTTTCACAAACATGTTTATTGAAATGGAATGTTGGCAAGCGTTTTTTTAAAAGTGAAAAGCAAGTATACAGCTTAAAAAATGCAGTTAAGGAACGTTAAAAACTAGTGGCTAGCTAAAGCATATAGTACTGCATAGTAAAGATAATGATGAGCAGATAACATACACAAGTTGTCATGGTTACAAAATAAACATCACATTCTGACACGCTTTGCATAAAAATCAAATTTAGAGAAAAAAAAACAAGAAAAACAATAGTGAGCATGTAAAGTAATCATTTCTCTTATCTTTAAAAAAAAGGGGAAAAAAAAAGAAACCCCAAACCTAATCAACTACTCAATTGTTAATGAAGAAAAATCTCATGAACTTTGATAGCTGTAAATAAGAATTCTTACAAAAGCAGATACAAATTTCCTACAGTTCACCCCTGCAAGTTGAAGGTATATGAGAACAAAAAGAAATAATACATATATTTATTAAGTACATATTTAGCACTTGAGAGTCTTGACTGATATGAATGCAAATTCTAACTTATCATTTATTCATATTGTCCATGCATGCAGACCAAATAAATTAGTGTGATAATTTAATTGCTAACACTGTCAAACCAAAATCTTTAAAAATAAAATAAAATTGAACAACAACAATGTCTTGGATTAAATTCACGCCTAATCAAGCATACATAAAAAAAATGATCACGTCACACAAATAATAACATTGAAGTGGATTTTCTTCATTATAACTCAATGTAGGTAATGTCCAATGATATGACATACTAATAAAAATCTCATATATGATTAGGAATAGGCTTATTAACAGAATCTCAGTTTCAAAAGGCATTTCCATATCTGATAAATGGACAAGAAACTCATCCACGTGCTATATTTAAAAGGGTAAGTGCTAAATAAGTTATTTTTTTACCCTTCCCATGGTATGAAAGATTTGTCTCTCTGTTCGGCAAAATTGTTACAGGGATATAAAAGAAGTTATTGAATAAGGTATGGTTAAGTCTGGCAAATACGCAAAAAATCAATGCATTGTTTTGTTGTCTCATTTTCTGGTTTTCCCATAACATATTCAATTCAATAACTTATTTCTACTGAGCCCTATTGCAGTCCCACTCAAGTGTTTCAATGTACAGGGACAGCTGCACACCAAGTGTTTCAATGTACAGGGACAGCTGCACACCAAGTGTTTCAATGTACAGGGACAGCTGCACACCAAGTGTTTCAATGTACAGGGACAGCTGCACACCAAGTGTTTCAATGAACTGGGACAGCTGCACACCAAGTGTTTCAATGAACAGGGACAGCTGCACACCAAGTGTTTCAATGAACTGGCACAGCTGCACACCAAGTATTTCAATGAACTAGGAGACTGTGATGGACAGGGCAAGAAAAGGTGGGAGAATCAGGAAGAATGGGGATACCATCAATAAAACATTATAATTATAGACTGCCTGCATTGTTCTATTCCAGAATTTTAAAATCAATCCATGTTATTTTACTTAGAACTAGAACACACGAAAATCCTCCAATTTTGAAAAAAATTTAGGAAGCGGCGTCAATAGAAATAAAATAGAAACATCTTAATAGTGATGCTAAGATCTTTTCTCTAGAAATTATGGTGCACGATGACTCAACAAAATCAGACAATAAACAAAGTTATTCAATTAGTTGAATAAGTAGTTCTGAACTCTTGATACCAAAAGGTTAATAATGACAAGAGAATAAAACACACACAAATAGAGGAAATATGTTAAAAACAAAACTGATTATGCAAGGTATGAAATATAAACAAGGTCTGTTGTTTAACACAAGCATTATTATTATTAAAATAGTTGTAGGCACCCATTTAAGAGAAGTTACAATCCAATTAAAAGAAAGTGTAGTGCTGATTTTAAAACTTATTAAAAAATATAATCATTTTCATGTTGAAATATCTACAACGTGCTATGGTAACTGGTAATATGTACACTTTAAAATGACAACATGGAATTAATCCTATTGTTAGTACTGAAACCATTTGTACAATTTATTTACAGTTACAGTCTCATCTCAATTTAATGCCTGGTAACAATTTGTTCCTCATAGAAGCTTTAAAAGGAAACACTTTAACATATTTATAGATCAGATTTTATTTGATAGTTTGCTTGTATTACTATGCAAGAGCTAAAGTAAATATTCAGGGTAAACATATAAAACAATATTGTTCGCAAGGATAAATTTATTAACTTTAAGGAATGCTCAGGTTATTGTATTTATAATACTTGAAAAAAAAAGGTTACTTTGTAAATAAAGAATGGTTGTACAAATTATTATAAGACCTATTTACTAAAAATTATTCATTAAAAAATTTGATGTAATCATTTGATGAATCCAAATATTGTCAGACTCGATAAAATATTAAAATAATTATTGATGTATACACTTTACGTGTTGAGAAGTAATTACAAGTTATAAATCATTAGCTGCCGAGTAAATCAACACATGACCAAAAAAAAATGAAATCTCCTGGTCCTGATAAAAAAATCTTGTATCTTTTGTTAGCTTCTTCGTAGTTACATTTCCAGCTTTATTACCCCACTTATCATGAGAAATCGTGTAACTTCTATAACCCCTTTTATTTAAAGTTAAACGTATAAAAGGTTAAAATAAAAGATTTTATATTGGCTCAGGTCTTGGTTTAGATGGAAGTACCCATGTTAGGATCACCAAATCCCACCTGGGGATCCCTGTTGTCTGTTCCGTCATCAGTGCTGTAGTGACGTCCTCTGTCACGATCCTCATAGTCCTTGCGTGGAGGTTTGCGGTCATCACGGTCCTCTTTATCTTTGCGATCACGGCGATGACTGTCGCAAAAAAAACAAACAAACATAATTAAACATGGAAATGAAAAACCTAGTCGATTATATTTAATGCTATTTATTATTTTGTTAAAAACACCATAAGTCGGGCAGGTTCTTTTGGAAACAGTTGAATCCCAAGATGAAAAAACAAAAAACAACTGAAGCTGAAATACAGGGATTAGAAAAATCTGTGGCATGAAGAAGTGTGCATTTTACGACTAATCTCTTTTTCTTAATAAAGAAGCCTCTTGAAATTTAACCAGTAAAGAAAAAAATAATTACCGGCGACCATGTCCTTCATTCTTTTCATTCTCATCCTCATAACCTTTGTTGGAACGCCCACGGTGCGTCTCCTTCTCATAGCGAGGCAGGTCCTCACCATCAACTGTGTTTATATATTGAGGAGGTCCTCTGTGGTCCTTGGAGTCATCATAAGAATTGTCCAGTGCTTCGTTGGTGAATCCTTTGTCAGGTCTCTAGAAATGAGAAAAAGAGCAATAACATGGAGAACGGCTATTTTAAAGTTAGTTGGGTTGGAGCCTATAAAGCAGCTGTAAAATATGATCATGAAAAGAAAATGTTTGAATTAATTAGGATTACTGCAATATAGCTGAAATTTTTCTGTCAGTCACATGTACAGAAAATTTGACTTATACATTTAAACAGATACTTCTCCTCTCAACCTCCATGTGATGTAACAGAAGTGTACAAATATATTCAATTCGGCTCAAAATATGCACGTGGGGTCATCTTAGGTACAACATGTGGGTGAGAATGCAATCAGGCTTATAGATATGTAGATGGATAACATGCAAACAGAGTATGTATGAGTATGAGCCTGACAAGATGGAATATTTGCTGTCTTTGGCTCTGGATTTCACCACAGCCAGGTTTTAATTTCTTTGTATTAGTTTTATTTATCCATCCAATATTTAACAAAGATGGGCCTCTGATTTCCTGAAGTTGACCATTAATGAATTGGCAAAATTGTATACTTCTAGTTGACCCAAAATTTCTTTTGGTTTATAACATTAATGAAAAGCAAGCATAAGGGTATGCCTTTATACTACGCGAGGGAAATATTGTCAAATGAGTTGTTTAAAAATGATTAAAATGATAACTTGACTGGATGTCTTCTTCAGCAGACCTTACACAAAACAAGTAACAACAAAGAATTTGAAATAAAGAAAAGTGTTTGAAGATGTCAATTTGGGAGAGAAATAGCTTACTATTTAAAAATGGAACAGCTGTGTTAGAGATTGTTCAAAACTAAATCATTTGTTACATTTACTTACTGAGGACAGTAGATGCAGTTAATGAATGCGCGTTTAATTAATTAAAAATTTGTAAACAATAAAATATGTGAGAAGAAATGGAGGGAAGTGTAATGACTAGAACGAGAACGATTTATTGATCCTACAAAGTAATTAGATTCAGCAATATCTGAATAATTACTTTTTTTCATCCAGCGCACTCATGTCACTGATCAATAAGTTACAAAGGAGCTCATGAAATTGACTGTTGGGCTTTCAATTTATTTTAAAATAGTAGACCAACTAAAACCAGACATTGCACCCATAAAGGACTTCTGATTATTCAATCTGAAAAATTTGCTGAAATGAAGTAGACTATTTTTGGGTCTATATTTAAAAAAAACTTAGTATCTCCAGACTTTTTTAAAAACAGTTAATACTTTAGACACAACAAACAAAATATATGCAAAACACAAAGAGGAAATAATTTTTAGAAATAAAAATTTGTAATTGATTGTATATTTTTTTTTCTTTGCATGTCATAAAATGCCTGTACAAATAAATACACCATAAAAAGAAAGCTATTGCAAGACATACTGTATATCTATATATAAAAAAATGACTACTTGGGGTCCAAGATTTCCAACTCACTGTCCATTGAAGACGATATAAACAGTAGAATTGGCAAAGCAGCTACCACAATGGCTAAACTAAATAAACGGGTTTGGCAAAACATCAAGCTAACGGAGAAAACCAAACTGTGTATCTATCGAGCCTGTGTCATCAGTACGCTGCTATATGGAAACGAGACATGGACCACTTTTTCATAACATGAGCGCAAGCTTAATAGCTTCCACTTGAGGTGCCTTCGTCGCATCCTTGGCATTAAATGGCAGGACAAAGTGCCAAATAGAGAGGTCTTAATATGTGCCAATATCCAAAGCATGTTCTCAATCCTTAGTGAAAGACGCCTAAAATAGCTAGGACATGTAAAAAGAATGAACCCTGGTCGTATCCCCAAGGACCTCCTATGTGGAGAACTGGCATCGGGAAAGAGGAAGACAGGTCACCCACGTCTCTGATTTAAAGATGTCTGCCAGAGAAACATGAAGGCAGCCAGAATAAACACAAGTGACTGGGAATGCAAAGCAGAAGACAGATCTACGTGGTGCACAGTTGTCAAAGAGGGCGTCATAGCAGGCGAGGAACGAAGGAGGCTACAGACAGAAGAGCTAGGAGAAAGGAAAAAACATTGGGAAGCACAGAACTCGTGTGCAAAAGCTGCGGAAAAGACTGTCACTCAAGTATAGGACTGCACAGCCACACGAGGAAATGCAACCCAACCCAACGGTGATGCACCATCGCCTCTTGAGACGGAAGGATGCCGATATATATAAAAATGAAAGTATGTATGTATATATGCACGTCCTTTATAGCTGACTAAACCATTCATCCGATCGCCATGAAACTTTTGAGTACACCCCTGGGATGGTCACTGGCAACTTTTTTTGCTAAATTTAACACTCATGGGGCGCCGGGGGCCCATAATATGATTTTGTTCTTATATGAGCTATATAAAAATTAGTTTAAGCGTTAACTATTAGGTAAATTGATGAATCTTAACCAAACTCTGTACATAACAACTTGGTAGCCAATATTGAAATACTATAAGTATAAGGCACTAATTTCCTAAAGTACATTTCTTCGGGACTTGGGGCCCAAAACGTTTTTTTTCATAAACGTTTAAGATTTTATTCCCCATTCAATTATTAAAGATCTTGAGAAATATAGATAAATATATCCACGATGAAATTGATAGAAATAAACAGGTGTTTTGAACTTGACATCTTGCACTAAATGGGCCATGGGGCTTTTAATGTCATATTTTGCTTATATGAGCTATATACAAATTAGTTTATGCGTTAGCTACTGAGTAAATGAATGGATCTTAACCAAACTTTGTATATAAAAACTTGATAGCCCATATTAAAATAACAAAGGGCACTGCTCTTCTAATGTCCAATTGTTCAGGGCGGGGGCCCCAAATGTCTTTTTTTCGTATTTGTTTTGAGATATTTATTTTCCATCTATTTTAACGATCTTGAGAAATATATCCATGATGAAACTGAATTTAAATGAACAGGTTTTAAAAATGTTCATCTTGAACCGAATGGGCCCGGGGGCCCCTTTATGTATTTTTTCCTTATATGAGCTATATAAAAATTAGTTTAAGTGTTAGATAATGAGAAAATAACTGGATGTTGACCAAACTTGGTATATAAAAACGTAAGAGCCTATATTAAATTATTGTAGGGCACTGAACTCCTAATGTCCATTTCCTTCGGGCTGGGGGCCCTGAATGTGTTTTTGACTAACCTTTTAATATTGTATTCCCCATTCAATTTTACACGATATTGAGAAATATAGATAAATATATCTATATATTTGTTATGAAATTGATTGAAATGAACAGATTTTCAAACTTCATATGTTAAAATGATGGGTTCGGTGACCCTTAATGTAATTTCTTTTTTTATCTATATGTATTCCTTTCTACTGAGATCGCTGCAACGCACGACGTGTCTGGTAGTAACCACATAAAGGTCACACCATTTTATATAAAATTTTTTTTTAAAAATCAGGGGTGCAATGTAACCGCTTGACATAAACTATCATGAAAATTTGACAGTACTTGATCATATGCCCAGTTTTTATCTATACTAATAAAAGGCAAAGCCCTCACTCACTGACTCACTCACTCATTCATCACTAATTCTCCAACTTCCCGTGTAGGTAGAAGCATGAAACTTTGGGAAGTTGTCGAGTAGCCTCTCGCGACGAAAATTGGAGTAAAAGAATTTTAAAAATAACACTCATGGGGGCCGGGGGCCCAAAAACGTTTTTTTTCCTTATATGGCCTATATAAAATTTGAAAATCACCAATTCTCCCATTTCCCGAGTAGGCAGAAGCATGAAACTTTGGGAAATTGTTGAGTACAACCCCGCGATGGTAATGGGAGAAAATACATTTAAATTATCACTTCCTGGGGGCCGGGGGCCCAAATGAAGTTGTTTCCTTATATGAGCTATATAAAAACTAAAAATCACTAATTCTCCTATTTCCCGTGTAGATAGAAGCATGAAACTTGGGGTGGTTGTTAAGTTCACTTCCGCAAAAATAACAAGCACAAAATATATTTAAATTATCACTGAATGGGGGCCGGGGGCCCAAATGTAGTTTTTTTCTTATATAAAAAAATGACTCATCACTAATTCTCCAACTTCCCGTGTAGGTAGAAGCATGAAACTTTGGGAAGTTGTCGAGTAGCCTCTGGCAACGAAAATTGGAGTAAAAGAATTTTAAAAATAACACTCATGGGGGCTGGGGGCCCAAAAACGTTTTTTTTTCCTTATATGGCCTATATAAAATTTGAAAATCACCAATTCTCCTATTTCCCGAGTAGGCAGAAGCATGAAACTTTGGGAAGTTGTTGAGTAGAACCCCGCAATGGTAACAGGCGAAAAAACATTTAAATTATCACTTCCTGGGGGCCGGGGGCCCAAATGAAGTTTTTTCCTTATATGAGCTATATAAAAACTAAAAATCACGAATTCTCATATTTCCCGTGTAGATAGAAGCATGAAACTTGGGGTGGTTGATAAATACACTTCCACGAAGGTAACAAGCGAAAAAAATATTTAAATTATCACTAAATGGAGGCCGGGGGCCCAAATGTAGTTTTTTTCTAAAAATAAAAAAACTGACTCATCACTAATTCTCCAACTTCCCGTGTAGGTAGAAGCATGAAACTTTGGGAAGTTGTTGTGTAGCCTCTCGCGACGAAAATTGGCGTAAAAGAATTTTACAATTTACACTCATGGGGACCGGGGGCCCAAAAAAGTTTTTTTCCTTATATGGCCTATATAAAATTTGAAAATCACAAATTCTCCTATTTCCCGAGTAAGCAGAAGTATGAAACTTTTAGAAGTTGTTGAGGACAAACCCGCAATGGTAACAGGCGAAAACAAATTAAATTATCACTTCCTGGGGGCCGGGGGCCCAAATGAAGTTCTTTCCTTATATGAGCTATATAAAAACTGAAAATCAAAATTCTCATATTTCCCGTGTAGGTAGAACCATAAAACACTGGGTAGTTGATAAGTACACTTCCGCGAAGGTAACAAGCAAAAACAAAATTTAAATTATCACTTAATGGGGGCTGGGGGCCCAAATGTAGTTTTTTTATTATATAAAAAAACTGACTCATCACTAATTCTCCAACTTCCCCTGTAGGTAGAAGCATGAAACTTTGGGAAGTTGTTGTGTAGCCTCTCGTGACGAAAATTGGTGTAAAAGAATTTTACAATTTACACTCATGGGGGCCGGGGGCCCAAAAAAGTTTTTTCCTTATATGGCCTATATAAAATTTTTAAATCAACAATTCTTCTGTTTCCCGAGTAGGCAGAAGCATGAAACTTTGGGAAGTTGTTGAGTACAATCCCGCAATGGTAACGGGAGAAAAAAATATTTAAATTATCACTTCCTGGGGGCCGGGGGCCCAAATGAAGTTTTTTCCTTATATGAGCTTTATAAAAACTAAAAATCACTAATTCTCCTATTTTCCGTGTAGGTAGAAGCATGAAACACTAGGTAGTTGATAAGCACACTTCCGCGATGGTAACAAGCGAAAAAAATATTTAAAAAAACACTTAATGGGGTCCGGGGGCCCAAATGTAGTTTTTTTTCTTATATAAAAAACTGACTCATCACTAATTCTCCAATGTCTCGTGTTGGTAGCAGCAGGAAACTTTGAAGAGTTGTTAAGTACACTTCCGCAATGGTCACAATCAAAACAAATGTAAAATTATCATTCACTTGGGGGGCGGGGGCCAAAATGTAGTTTTTTTCTGATATGTGCTATATAAAACAGACTCATCATTACATATATAACTTCCCGTGTAGGTAGGAGCATGAAACTTTGTGAAGTTGTTGCGTACCCTCCCGCAATGGTAGCAGACAAAAAAAATATTAAATTATCAGCTCGATAGGATCGCGGGAAGAGTGTCATTTTTTACTTTTAGCTTTTGTTTTTCTGCGGGACTAGGACAGACAGACAGACAAGACGGTGAAGTTAATATATGTATTATATCCATCATGATCCAGATTGAAATCAATTGGTGTTTTGAATTTGTGTTTCACGGATTCTCAACGTAACTGAGATACTAATTTCCGCAGCGAAGCGGGGGTATTTTGCTAGTCCTTAATATGTAAGAGAAAGAATTATAAAGTAGTAACAGGACTGTAAAAAAAAATATATATATACAATGTATATATATATTTTTTTACATTTTCACTGATTAAGGATTGTCTTACGTAACCTGTAAGTAAGGGACTGTACTAGACTTGGCCACAATTTTATTAATCATGGGAATGTCTAACTGTTAAGACACTAAAGATTTTATCATCCAATTTTTAATAATTAAAATGGTTGAATCTGACTAAGAAAAGGGAAACACAAAAAAAGCATTTAACTTTTTCAAAATGGTTTAAACATAGGAAGGATGGTCAACTAGAGTTCATCCCACATGTTGATGGACTGGAGTTGGAAAATGCCCCAGATTAAAGTGAGACATCTGTGGGTCAAACACACAAAAACTCACATGAATGACTCTTACTCTTAACTAGTGGTACAGCATTTTTTCCACTGACATAACCTATAGTCGAGTACATACAGCTTATACATATATGATGATATAAAATGATACTTGAAAATATATCATTTAAAAATACCATTACAAATAAAGTCTGGAGCAGATTATAAATTAAGTCACAGTCAAGAAAGATTACTGGTTTATATTTGAAGGATATTCAAATCTAAAGATAATTTTTCTGACTACAAATGTGCATTCACATTCAATGTATGTGTTACAATTTTTAATTTCATAAAATTTATGGCAAATGCAAGGTTATTTGCTAAAATATTGTAGGTGTATATAAATTGACCATAATATATACATTTCTATAAAACATAAGTTATGAATGGCTTGAAAAATGTTACACAGCGCATCTGGAATTTACTAACAATCACAATTGTTAAATATCTGATGCACTTGGAATGAATACCAGTTTTCCATATACTAAAAAATAAAAAAAAATATTTAAAAAAAACAACAAAATACAGGTTTTGAAGTTCACATAAAAAAAAAGCTAAGTAAAAAGGTTAATAATAAAAGGACATCAGCATTAAAATAAATGTACTGCAATGAAAAGTTAAAGAAAGATGTAACATCAAAAATTTTTTAATAATAAACAACTATTAGAAATGCATGGTGTAAAAACAAAATAAATAATTGAAGAAAAAAATAACAACTGTTAAATGATATGTAATCTATGTACATAAGCACCTAAAATGCTTTGGAATAATCAGGAATGACCCAAGTATCACAGTGACAGGTATTTTCACAGTGACAAGTATGTTCAAGTCTTCCAAATGCGTGTAGATAATTTTGCCAATAATGTCCTTGCATTAAAAAAATCATTTTACAAAGCAAACAAATTAAACAATTAATTAAATTCCAGTATATATTTCATTATGTATATCTATGAAATTAAAAAAAACAAAAAAAATGCCCAAAAACAATATTAAAAACAATTAAATAAAATATCCATTCAGATTATGTGTTAGGCGTCAAAACATTTTGCAAATTTAGTAATATTTTCTAAAGTTTGTAATTTTTAATGCTATGGTGAGATAAAACCATAAATTATTTAAAACCCCATTTGAAATTCTGATAGGAATTATATAGCAGTTTTGATGCATCAAGTGTGTCATTTGATAAATTTATATAACGGAATGATTTAGGAATGTTCCAAGGCACTAATTAGGAGAAAAAAAAATCAAAATGTTTACTCATAACAACATTGATTGATTAACTAAATAAATAAGATTAAAATAAAATTACAATCATAAGGTAACACGAGATTATCATAAAAATATTAATATGTCTATGTAAAACTTGTAGGCTATGGACCACTGATCAGTTTGTATAGTTTGCTTTTGCTTTTAAAAGACTTCTATTTGTTGGGTAATCTACCACATTAGTGTGGCTGGACAAGTTGTTCCAATTTAAAAGACTTGATTATTATAGGTTCCCATTTTGTATAGTATAGTACAGATCAGCGGCTTCTGCAATTATAAGTCAGTGCAACATGTATCTAAAAAAAAATATTGTGGTCCACCATCAAAGTTGTAACATTTCCTATAACCCCTGCGTTGCAAAATTTAGCAAATATGTTGTTGTGTGGAAAGTAAATTACAGTCGAACCCACTTATCTCGACCTCGGTTAACTCGCCAACCCTATTAAGTAGACGTTTTTGAAGTGGAAACGCCAAATTCTCTTTGTCTTAGCATTTTCTCATCAGTTATGTCCCTTCTTTTATATCGCTGAACCCTATTATCTCGAACACAAAAGAGGGCCAAACTTGCCACTTAACGATGTTTATCCCAACCCCCATGACCAATCACCAGCTTTTGAAAATGTTAGTTATCGATGCCACTTCACCATCTCACATCCGTATTTTCACAGACGCGTGTTATACAAAGTTTACGATTGGTTAAGTTTATGCTAACTAACCAATAAAATGGATCGTACTTGGTTCACTGCGCATGTGCTGAGTTCACATAGCATGTGATCACGGTCCGTATGGTCGTTCACTCCAATGACAGTTCACTCACTCACTCTTGTTGATCTTGTCTGCTGTAGCTATTCTGTTTATTTTTTCCATTCTAAAAACAAAATAACCGCAACGCTGTTGTGTAAAAAAACAACCTCCAAAAACACCTGCATGTACATTCTCATTTATTAACGCACATCATGCACATAAAGAAATTTCAAGCACATGTTAATATTTTGCCGCCATAGTGGTTTTCGTTTATCTCGATCATCGGTTATCTCGTTGCTTCTTGGCAAACCCCTAGGCCGGCGACATAACTGGGTTCAACTGTAGTCTATTTTCAAAACATTGTCTTTTATTATTAATGAAAATAACAACGCCACTCACAGTCCCTTTCTATAACTATGCCATTGATAAACCAGTAGCCCTTTTTTGAATCCTTTATATTACCTCGTGGTGTCTGGTTGAACCCTTGATTGCTTGTCGGTAGCCAAAACTTTGGATCGATTTTTAACCCACTTCCTCGTAAGCTAGCGAGCTGAAATTTAGCAGGCAGTTTTGTGGCGATGATTAAAACTATGTATCAAAATTTCAGATCGATCGCATGTACCGTAATTAAATTATTGAATTTTTAGATTATTTTATTTATTCCTACGTAACATGTTATTTTTTTTAGATAGAGTGTCGCAGTGCGTATTATTTTGAACAACCTTTCTGTCGCGCAATAAGGTGCGTATTTTATTGACATCACTTTTTATAAACATATTCCTGATCGGTGCGCATTATGTTAAGCATGTTTTACGACACAACTGCAATTTTGTATTTTTGGATGGTCTTGCCCTGCGTATTATAATGAACATTCTTTTAGTTACGTCTCGTACATAAACGATTTATAGTGAAAAACTACGGGTTTTTTTTATTAACATATTAGATAAATATAAGAATAAATATTTAAATAGCACTGTAAACTAGGACAGCACCAATTTTGAATAGCTGACACTTATGTGCTAGATAACCTTTTATAGCACAGAACAACAGTGTTCAACTTTTTGGTTAAACTGAACAGAAAAATTTAACGCTTCTACAAAATAAAAATATAATTTCTCCAAAGCCTTCTAAATTTCAAAAGATATACTGCTTATGCTGTCCGCTATAAACAGATTAGGAGGAACTATCTTTATATATATATATGTATATGTAATTCACCAGAAATTAGGACAAACAAGACGACGTGAGCAAGTAAGCATGAGGAATGACCCTCCCTAGGATCTAGCAATCACAGTTTATGGTTGGCAAGCGAGGTGGTGCGCGGCGGCGGCACGGAAGCTCAACCACAGTGTTCACGTCTTGAGCCCAACAGTGCGTTGGCGGTCACCCCGACATTCATGCACGTTGTTTTCATTTCTTCGTGCTGCTGTTTGTGTCCGTTCTTTGCCCCCTTCTTTGCACTATCTTTGAGCAAGTCTGCGACATATGCTATGCCGCGGGTCATATCTAGTGTTTTATATTTAGGCTGCACTTCATTAAATTATTTAAATGATAGGTTTCACCTATTGACTTACTTCTGGAAAAAAAAACTCTTAATTTTTGTCTAAATATTTCAGGTCAGAGTGCATCAACATGTAAAATGATATCTTATGACAATAAAAATTTTGATGAGCATCTAGCTTCAGACTGATTATTTAGCTCCATAAAATAGATTTTAAAAAAATTAATATAAATCCCAAAAGCAATGCTGTTTCTATTTTCAAATATTAGTATTAGGACATATCTAAAACTTACAAAACGAGACAGCTTTCCAAAAACTCATAATTTGCAATTTTTAGCTTCTGACTAGTTTAATTTATCCCTGAATACCTCATGGTACATAGTATCTACTAAAATGCTGATTTAAATTACACAGTATAAAACCTAGACAGTAACAATTATATTTATAATGATTAAAAAATAAAAAGCAAAAAAAGCAAATCATAAGGCTTTTGAAGAGTTACAATTAAACATTCATAAATTGGTGAGGTATATTAGAAAATATATTTAAAATCCTGAAAGCACAAATAAAACAACAAAATTTGTACATCAAAAAAATCAAATCAAAATGTAAGTCTTGTAAGTCACTGAGCCTTATGATTTTTTAATAATGCATTTTTATATGAATCCTTATTTCTTCATTGTTAACAACAATCATTTTAATCACCCACATTTTTAAGGGATCTTTAAACCTTTTTCAAAACAAGATTAATATTGACAAAAATGTTATGGATAGGGATTTTTTAAAAATATAGATATGATAAAATAATTGTAAAAAATGACTTTTCTAAGCAGGGACCATTGATCTATTGTGTATACAATGTGGGAGAGAGAGGGTGTTACTTGGATTTAGGAGATACTGCTACGGGCAGGGTCTTAACTCAAAATGTGTGTAGGCACAAAATAATTTGTAGCCAACGTCTTGTAAAAAGACATTTGGCAGAAGGATAGTTGAAATCATACAAATCAATTTGAACACAATTACTTTCTCATGGGCATGACATTTTTCAAGAGAACGATCGACAAGCTTGCATTTGCTAAAACACATGACTTTGTATAAAATTTCAAAACCTGCCACATGACATCGAGGACAGTGTTATGCGTGAGAGAGGGATGAGGGAGATGGACAAGGGCCGAGAGAGGAAAAGGAATCATGTGGAAGTTGTTTTGACCATTCACCATCTAGCTCTTAAGGTTACAGGGAAGAAATAGAGATAAACTCCTCTGTAGTAATTATGGAGATGATTGTTATATACATCTCTTTTAATAGAAAGTCAAATAAGAATTGAAACGTGGGGAAACAATGTTCCCTTTAAGCTGCGCGGACGCGTAGATATCTGACAGACGATGCACAGCAGTTTAGAATTACAGCACAGAAAATTTTGTAAAATATTGCACAACAATGGATGCTGTTCAACTTTGCACATGAGTTTTTTTACTTTGCATTCAGACCAATTAACCTTAGACAGAACATTAGTTGGAAAACAGGATAAGAGAAGCCCATTTGGTAACCTAGAGTTAATTCACTGAACATAAATGTGATATGTGTGTAACACTATTGATGTATAGAGCTGCATTTTGCTATTTTAAGGGATTGAGTAATCAAAATACATGGAAGGCCCCACATACAATAGACCTCTGCACAACAAACATAAAATAACAAAGAAACTAGAAATTGTACATCAAATAATTGTTAAAAACAAATAAAACCTAACCTGATAAAAAAAAGCACTTGATTACACATTAATAATTAGCTTATTAGCTGAAAAGTGCAATTTTTTATATTCAAGTAGCCTAGATAAGGCCAGTTAAAAACTGGTAGACAAAGAATGTAAACAATTAGAAACTGTATTGGGCCCAAGGATAAACAAAGTATTAGTTTAATACAAGTAAAAATAAGATATTAACAAATAAAAAACATTTGAAAGTTAAGTAACATTCATTTACTATTTGAAATGCAAAATCTATTCTTAATATTTAAAAGAAATAAAAGTTTGATTAAAAAAGGAGTTCAAAATTATATTCACTTGAAACTTTAAAGACCATCTCTAGCTGTCTATACTTTCCACCATCAGGGCGTTTTTTTAAATGCCAGAGCAAATTTTTTAACAGTAAACCAAACCCAAAATATAATTTAACAACCCATTACAAACTATTAAAATTTACAATTTTATCTGTCAAAATTAGAATGTTGCTTGCAAAGCGACTTTTTTAAATTTCATCTCCATTGAGGAACCAGTCTTTTCCTTAAACCTGTAACTCAGCATACTGCACTGGGACGTCCTTATATTTCCTGTTTCTCTCAGGCTGCTCCACCATTCTTGGTTGCTGAATGTCCAACACTGCATAATGGAGTCCCTGCTTGTTTTCCATCTGATCTTTGGTGAGTGTTTTTTGGCTTCTTGCCTTGGGCTTCGGTTTTTCCAAGGGCACATCAGATTCATCCTCACTCTTCGACACGTCTGTGCTGGCATAATGGTTTTCTTGCATACTGGGGCTGTCTCCCATATACGAGGGATTATTATGAGCGGAATTTTTCTTGCTCTTATGACCACCCCTGGAATCTTGTTGAAGATACTTATGTTTGTCATGGAAATCCTCATGATTGGTGTGTGGTCTATTTCCCTCATAATTAGGTTTATCCCAAGATGCTGTGGCATTTGAAGTCTGAAAGGCAGAGGCAAGAACATGACTATTAAGTTCGAAAGTCTGGCAGTTCAAAAAAGCTTTGCATCATGCAAGTTTAAATGCCTGCAATTTGTGTTCATGCGTTCTAAAAACTGTCCCACATGGTGTTTACATGCAATAGCATAACCATTAAATGTCATGCATTTGATTGAATTCCTTTTACAAGCAAAATTAACTCTTTCCCTCAGGTATTCACAACTGAAGATAGCAAATTGACGTTTTTAATTTGAATTGTGAATTTTTCCACTCGTAATTCATTATCTTCCTAAATTAAGTATTAAATATAACTTGAATAGGATTATTCGCATGATGTACACATTTAAATTGTTTTGATCACTATCAATATATATTATCTCTTGCCATTTGCCTTTCAAACATAGGGTCAAAATGACACATACAAATTTACATATTAAAGAAACCATAAAGGACTAAAATCAGATAATGGTTTTAAAAAGAAAGCAGCACATAGTATATAAAAAAAACAACCCTATATTCCTCTATATCCAAACACCAATGTAAAATACAGCCACTTCTATGCAATACTAATAAAGCTGGAACAAACAAGTGTTGGTCTATTAATGATTGCATTTAGACAGTATCAATTTTCATATTATAAAATTTGCTAAATCCAAAACAATCCCCATTTACTAAATACTTATATACAATTTTAAAATTTCACAAGCCATGAAAAAACTTGACTTTACATATATGAAAATTAAATTAATATCTTTTCTGAAAAGTTTTTAACACCAAGAAAAAAAAACAATTACTCACTACATACACGACTTGTTATGAACAAATATATGTATATATTATAAAGCTGTAAAATCGTTCCAATGTGTTGATTAAATAAAAATAAGCTTAATTTAAAGAAATACTTTAAAATAAAGCTTAATTTAAAGAAATACTTTAAATTAAAGGTAGAATTAAAGGGAATTTAAAGGCAGTATAAATGAAACACATAACCTATCAGACGATTTATAAAATCATATATAAAAAAAAACATTAAAAAAAATAAGTGTTCTGAGCAATTTTGATCCTAAAAGATGTGTTGTAAAACTTGGGCTTTAAAATTGCTGTTTATGTGTGTGAGTGTACCCAATTTCTGGGTTAACGTACATCTAAGTACACTAGCAGTACTGGTAACATTGCCTCGTATTCAGCTAACAAAATTTTATTGAAACTAGTACTGACCCATAGTTAAGCTGACACAGCATTTTAGAATGAATTTATGACTAAAATTTCATGACTGGTACATGAGTATATACGGTACAGTATATAAAAAAGTTGTAAGCAAATTGCTAGAATTTTAACATAACAGCTACTATATTTAACGGCATATAATAGTTGGGTTTGTATATAATATGGGAAATTGAAATCTTCTTTACAAGGCTAATCTCCTCCCCATGCTCACTAGCCAAGCAACAACAAAATAAGAGATAGGAAATAGTTGGAGTGCTGTACTGTACCATCAATACAGTGTATTATAGCTTAAAAAGCTTGCTTAAGATGGGATGCTGAATGTGGATGGCTGTTGTTGTCTGGCTACCTTCATGGCCATTCAGCCCAGCTGTTTCTCTGCAGGGAAAACTTTGAAAATGAGATAATCCCATTGTCATGTGCCTGTACTTTGTTTTGAACTAGACCCAGTGCTAGATTTATGTATAGGCTACACAAAAAGTCCCACACTTTCTTGGGGCCCACCAAAAATTGTCAGAATTAGCAATTGTCATATTTGGCATTGACAGAATATCTGGATTTATAAAAGGCACCATATCTTAAATAGCTTAGGGCCTTTTCAAGTCTAAACCGGCACTGACTATTCCAATGGTGGCCAAATGGCGGCTCGCGAGCCGCATGCGGCTCTTCTGTGTTCACATTGCGACTCGCGAACAATTTATGAAATAAAAATTTTCATTTGAAATGCATAATATCGAAAATTAATGAATTAAAAAAAAATAAAAAAAATTAATCTTTACCAAAACAAAGGTTTGTAAATAATTTGGTCTAGATCTAAAGAAAGAAACAGGACAGCAAGTTTGCAGAGTTAAGGTCTGAAATGTGTCCGCAGAAGACACTACTTTCTGTTTCAGCAAAGAAAGTGCCACTTCAACCGAGTCAAGTTATACATTTGCTTCGAATATTTCTCATGCTTAAAGACCTTATTCTGATGGGGACTTCATTAAGAAGAATATTGAGGACGGAATTTTAATAGTAGATCCAAAAAGTTCCAGATTTCGGATACTGGTAGCACGAATTCCAATGTCACGCCTCACCACTGAGTGTCGTATAGCAGACATTAACGCTGGTATTGAAAGAAAATGATTAACGATTTAAAGAACCGTGTAGCATTCAGTTTGGCGCTTGATGAATCAACAGATATTCAAGATACGCCACAATCGGCGGTGTTCCTTGGTACTGTTTCAATAGACGTGGCTATAAGAGAGGAGCTACCAGTCTCACATGCCAAAATCACACAGTAGCTGGAAATATCCTTAACTTAAATAGCTAGTTTCAGACTTATATCCGTTTTCTGTATAACCTACTGATGTACTCCCCAAATCAAAGCACAGAGCAGTAAATAGCAACCAGCCTCTGACAAAACTTATTCGCACCACAGCTACTAGCTACCACAACTACTAGTTACCACAACTACTAGCTACCGCAACTACTAGCTACCGCAACTGCTATCTACCGCAACTACTAGCTACAACTACTAGCTACCAACCAGATTAAAAGAAACTTGCTAGTTCAAAAGCTTCTCAACAGAATCATAAAAATTCAGGTTCTCTATATTTATGGGTCTAAATCAGGGTATTTCTATTCAAAAATTACATATTTAAATATGTGTCTATCGTGTAGCTGTAAAGCATATATTTCTTCAATATACGGTTAGGGCTAAAACAATTAAAATGTTTAAACCATTAAATCCCAATAAAAATACTTTTTAAAAAATCACAAATGGAATTTTTCAATGCGGCTCTCGACAATTTTTTAAACTGCTAAAATGGCTCTCGGTTACTACGGGCCTGAACACCCCTGGACTAGACCATTTTCATGGATGAAATTTCCACTCAAACTCTATGTACATTCCAACAGGACTATTGTCAAATAATCTAAAAGTCTCAATAAAAAAACACTACCATGAAAGGACTCACTTTACAAAAGTTGTGCCCTGTTGAACTAAGGCACAAAACTGCTGCTTCTCTCAATGGTTAAATGAAAAACAGCTTCAAGATAAAATTACTAACAGGCTTATTTGCTCCTGTCAAACAAAAAGACTGGATGAATGAAAATGAAATGAAGCTGGGTTTACAAAATGTAAGGTCCAGATTAAGGTTGTTAAGACCGCTCGTTTTTGAGGACCGGTTAGCCGTTAAAAAAAAGACCGGTTAACCGCAATATGCCTTATGTTTTGAGAACCAACGAGAGAATTTTTTTCACCTCGCGTCGTCTGATGGTGGCATCAGAGCCCGCTTCCCCCGCTTGCATTCAGTCCTTTTTCGCGATGCCCCCAATTCAGCGAAAATGCAAATAATGTAAACAGTGATGGTTAATAGTCAATTTAAAATTTTTTTTTAAGACTCGTGATTAACCGTTCTAAATAAGAGGACCGGTTAAACCGTTCGTTAAAGTTAGCAAGGTATTTTTCCTAAGTTTAAAAAACCCACGCCTCGCCTCATCCGTTGGGACGTCGTGTGACTCTCTTGTGTCTTGCGCGTGATGCCGGTCAACTCGCGAATTAAAATTAATAATAAAATTATAAAGCTTACGGAGTAAACAGTGATGATAAAATGGAATTTATTTAAATACCATATTATTTTTCAATCGTCAACTCGCCAGAATTATTGAATTTTGCGGCGCACACGGCGTCATTTTTTAAGTTCCAATAGTAATAGGGTTTGAGCTACACTCGCGGTACTCCCCTTCCAAGGCATAACAATTACATGTTTTAAAAGAAAATATCAGTTTTGATATTAGTATGGTAAGCTTACATCAAATGCATTTGACTTGCAGGAAAACTCACTAAATGACCAAACTCGAATTTGAGGACCGATTAATCGCCCGGTATCTTTGCTACGTCTATCAAATGACTCTCGTAGGTACTTCACTAAGCGGCTCGCGCTGATCATTTCTTTGGATGTGGGAAACAGACTATAAACCGGTGACCAGAGAATCCCGTTAGGTCACGGGGTCATATGGTTTTATAGCTTTCTTTGTCTTTATAAGAAACCGACTATAATTAATATAAATAGAAACAGTCGCGGCCTTGACTGTTGTTGACATCAAACGCGCTCAGTGTGTTATTGTTAGCTTTTGTACAGTGCCCAGACAACTAAGCAAATTAAAAAAAAACAAAAAAAAACATTCCTTAGTCGTAGGCCAACTAAACTAATAGTGATGACGTTTATATTATTTATATACCGGAATATGGAGAAAGCGATTTGATGTCACCATCGCTCGCGTTAGTCTCATATGCTGCCCTGCATCTTAAAAGTACAGTTGCGGTTAACCGATCCTGATTAAATAGGGCCGGTCCTGATCTGAGGACCGGTTAACCGGCTAACCGTTAACAACCTTAGTCCAGATAGTCATGGTGGACATTAGGAAATTCCTCTCTTTTGGTTTGGGATCAGTTTAGAGCACACAGAACTGCAATAAGGGTGGAAGGTTGAAAAAAAAATCCCAGTTAGCTATCATTCCTGGTAGCCTGAAAAACCTAATTGCAACCTTTAAATGAGTATGAAAATAATCCTAATAAGCGAAACATGTAATATTAGAACAGGTGGATGAGTGAGCCACAACCTAACATCACAACCACAGGAAAATTGAAGAGGCCCATCATTGATCATTGCAAAATAAGTGAAGAAATCTTACATTTGACCTGAAATTATTTGAAATTCTCTTGAGAAGCTTGACATCAGCAGTGCCTTTAATGACACAGGAGGCGATGCCTTTTATGAAGTCAGTGATTCCACCATAAGCGACAAAGATTATATTTTTTCCATTATGAAAATTAAGACTTTTTGTTATTATAAAATGATTTGAAATATTTCCCCATTTTCTTACGATGTTTTAGTTGACCATGCAGTGAAAATTTCTTCCCCCCTTAATCTGACCTGCTGATGTGAGGGTGCATATTATATACTGTCAACTTTGGTTTAAAGAGAAGGAAAATAACTCACCACACCATCTCGTTCATCTTTCTTTGTCTTCTTTGGCTCAGCATAGAACACAGGTGGCGGGGCATGTGTATTGTCCATGGCACCACTAAAATTGATTTTAAAATCACTTTGAGGGATTGAACGAACTTCTTAAAAACTCAGTTTATAAAACCCACTTTACTTAAATCATAATGCAAACTCTGGGATATGAAAATCTGCTATAAATTCTTACAGTACAAAATAATTAAAAAATATGAGAGAAAAAAAACGACAACGTAAGAAAAAGAAATCTGTAAATGTTTATATTTCAGAATCAATTCATGCAAACTTAGCCTTATTTTTATACATATTTCCATGAATAATCATGCAGTTGCATGTTAACATCTGAAGATGTATTGAATTATCTTTGTTTTGTTATTTTTTGCATTTGTGGTTCATTTATACATATTTTTATGTCAATTATTGATTTTAAAGTACTTGTAACTAAGATTCTTGTATGTAATTTAATGAGGGGGGGTATAGAACTTCAGTATCCTATTAAAAAAAAGATGAATTTTAGGGGGAATGTCTTATGATTTTCAAACATGAGTCAGCAATGCTATGTGCATAATGTGTTTTATAAAACTAGTGATAACCTTATTGACGCATATACATTAAATTAAAAAGTAATGTCTTAAACATTAACTAAAAAGTTTATATAACTAAAATGTAATTTTCTTTGTTAAAGCTCAGTCTAATATAACAAGGCTGTCACGGAATTCCCTACATAAATAGTCAAACTAAAGCAATTTATACAGACTAAAATAAATTGAAAGGTAAATTCTGGATTTAAATATATTTACTTACACTTCTTTGTCGTTATCTGTGTAAGACAAAAGATTATTAATACTATTTCTCTGCAAATACTTAATAAATTAATTGTAATTAAAAAAAACAAAAAAGTAGTTAAAACAATATACTATTACATGTAATACTAAATCATAATATTCCAAATTACCAGAATCATCAGTTCTCTTGCGATACCAGCAGAAATAAACCACAATGACTATGATGGCAATTAGCACCAATCCTCCAATGACACCACCAACAATGGCACCAACATTTGCACTAGATGGGTCATTAGATGATGGACCTTGGTTAGGAGATGCTGTGGCTGCAAACCAATAGAAAATTAAAATGATCAATAACATATATATTTTAAGTAACCTTATTCCCAGCTGTTAAAGCTTGAAAAATCTGTTTAAGCAATTTACTCAACACACTTCAGCCATATTGCTATAACTATAAGGTAAGTTAAAAATATTCTTGTTCCTCATGATTTCCAGCATAAATATTTTTCTTAAATATTAGTAATGCACAAATTATTATTTAGGCTGATGGCTTATTATCCATGTGGTTTTTATCTCATTTCGAAAAGATATAAACTTATTTAGCAGGGAGTTTTGAGCTATAGTTTTATTCGTCAGATTCATAACAAAATAATGTAAGAAATGTATAACCCTGAACAAGCACTGACAGCTGTGTATGACGCCATTAAAACTCATTATTATCAGCATTAGCGCATAATTAATAGGTAATATTTAAGCCTGTACACATTTATATTACTTTTAAAAAAAACAAAAATTTCAGAAAGATAAAAAGGAAAACAACTATTTAATTTTTTTTTAAAAAGTGATACAATTTGCACGTAGGTTATTGATTTAAATGATATGCTGGTTTATGCTTAATTCTTAAAAATTGAAATAATTACACAATCTCAAAGTTCATTATTTTATTTCTATAGTTTTGTATCCAAACATCAGAATGATCTGAAACAGGCAAATGTGACTGCTTGTTCAGATGAGTAAGTTTCATTACATGGTAGTTACATTGCAAATGATGGCCTCCATATTTATTTACTTAAAAAGAATTGACCTTTAATGACTATTGATATATGATATTACAACTGATTTTTCATTGAGAAAAATTAGTTAAATCCGTAAATAAAATGTTATCAATATTAGTATAAAATGAACGTGAATTCATTTCTATTCATTATTTTATTTCTCTCTCCATATCAAAAGTCAGTCATAGTTTATAGTTGATGTTCTTTCAGTCTAAAGTGATTACTAGATTAAAAAGTGAGAGCAGTCACAAGTCACAACATATTTATAACTGTGAGAGCAGTCACAAGTCACAACATATATATAACTGAGAGCAGTCACAAGTCACAACATATATATAACTGTGAGAGCAGTCACAACATATATAAATCTAACTGAAAAAACAACCTGACAAGGATATAAATTTACCACTATCATAAAAAGTTTAGCATGAGCTTTGAAAATGCACTTTTGCAAATGCAATTTTGTTTATATTTAAACTAGCAGCCCGTTCAAGGACGGGAATAAGTGTAGGGAGACCTGTGAAGTTCATGGAAGGACATCACTGCATTACCCACACCGCGGTCTATCGCGAGACCCGCCGTCTCGACCGGCCATACATGTGTATCATGTCAAAAATACTATACATTATAGTTATAACGACATTACCCACCCCCGTCTGTCCAGAGACCCTACCTCCCCAACACCGTGGTCTTTCCAGAGACCCTACCTCCCCCCCCACTCCACAGTGTGTCCAGAGTTATAATGAATAACCTGTAGATACAAAGTTTTTTTATTACAAATCCCAACGCGCACCGCTAAAAATTAACTCTTAGAAAAAAAATATTTTTCAGTTTCTTTAAAATGATTCTTTTTCATTTTTAATATTCCTCTAAGATAGAGGACAACTGACTTAAGTGCTATGGATTTAAAGGAGTGCATTGGGAATGACTTATTTTTGTGACCATCTGCACTGGAAACTGAGTAGGGACTAGAAGAATAATGGATTTTAAGCATGTTCAATAACTATTAGTTTATTCTAATTTATTCAATTATAAAAAAATCTATGTGTATGTATATATATATATATTATCAGAACAACTATTGTTATGTAAACAAAGACTAAAAATTATTTATCATGCAATCTTTGAAAGTTTCAACAAGAAATCTGCAATGTTTCCTTTCAGTCTCGGATTTCAGTGCGAGATAATGCTCACGTATATTCTTTTTATATAAAAGAGGATAAAATACATTGTTTCGAGTGAGTGTTGGCTCTTGCTCAATTACATTAAAACAGTGCTTCTCAAATAGTGGGGCGCGCCCCCAAAGGGGGCTCGTTTGACCTGGGCAAAAACTGTCGTATTGGATGTCCAGATCGGATTATCCGACTCACTCGCAAGCGGCATACCACACAGCGTCGGTTGCCTAGAAACTCTACGGCCGGAGAAAGGGAGCAGCGCGGCGCGATCACTGGAGATTGTCCCAGCGCAGCCCCAGTAGATAGACATGACGCTCTATCCTAATTGGCCAAACCCGCCGGTGTGACTTTTAGACCTGGAAATCGGTCCTCTGTACAGAAACATGCCCAAAAATAAAAAACCCTGTAAAAACAAAGTTTTTGACTATAAATCCCTTATATACGAGACATAACTAAAAGTATTGATTATGTTAAAAAGTGACAAACATTTACAGACTGAAACCGAAATTATCTCCCTTGGCTTTAAAACTAGGTCAAAACTCTAGCAGACGACGACTAAACATTCTAAATAGTGATTTATATAGATAAACTAAAAAATGCATTAATTTAATTATGGTACATTAGATCGATCTGAAATTTTGATACGATGCATTGTTAGGTGAGACGGGTCCATGTGCCAAATTTCAGCTCGGTGGCTTCACTGGAAGTGGGTCATTTTCGACTTTTGTTTTTCCGCGGGCGGACGGGCATCGCGGTCGAGGGACGAACGGTTGAGGGACGACGAACGAGACGGCGGTGAAGTTAATATAAGGGATTTAAAAAGGCGTTAAAAACATATAAAAGGGGACACCGCCGATTCAGCCAAAAAAAGGTCAGTGTTCTGATGAAAAGGCTTTTATTTTGCTTTGAAACGTGTCAATGTGACCTGAAAGGGGCATTCATCCATCTATGCATGATTGCCATTGCTCCACAACAGATGTAAGTGTGGCTCATTTTTATGCCTTTAATCTTTGTAGTTTACAAATTTCTAACAATTAAAAAGGATCATTCTCAGTTGCGCCCTCTTCTCTTTGTAGACACCAAGTGTAGCAGACCCTCAAATGACATAATGAAAAAATTCTTTTAACAGGGATGAGTAGACAGGCATCACTGTGACTACGGTGGGAGACGAGGAAAGACTGGTGTGCTTACTATGTCTAAAAATGTTGGCAGCGGATAGCATGAAGCCAAATAAATTAAGTAGTCACTTAAAGACATTACACCCCAATCACGCTAAAAAGCCGCTTTCAGCAAAAACGCGCCGAATATTGCAAACAATCATCCAGCTTTCTGACGCTACTTCTGTAAACCAGCGAGCTTTTTGGCATCATATAAGGTGGCGTACCAGATTGCTCAGTGCAAAAAGCCCCACACCGTAGCAGAAGAGCTGATACTACCTGCAGCATTAGACATGGTCTCTGTCAAATGACACCGTTGCTTGACGTATAAATGACATTGTTGACGATTTTTACAAAGAGCTGGTAGATAAACTCAAGGATAAACGTTTTGCCTTACAATTTGATGAAGCAATTGACAGCAACAAAGACTGTTTGAAATGACAAATTCCCTGTGTGAGGATCTACTTTTTTGTAAATATGTCAGAGACAGAGCCACGGCTGAAGAGCTATTCGAAATGTTAGACTGCTTCCTGACTGAGAATGGGCTAAAGTGGGAGAATTGCATGGGTGTTTGCAGTGCTGGTGTACAGACCATGGCAGGGATGAGAAAAGGACTTCGGACACTCATCAAGAAGGTCTCACCTAATGCTGAGTGGACACACTGTATTTTACATAGAGAAGCACCGGCATCAAGGCACCTCTCCTCTGAATTAAAGAGGTTTTGACTGACATTATAGGAGTAGTCAATTTAATAAAGACCAGCCCACTAAAAACAAGAGTATTCTCTGCTATCTGTGAGGAGATGGGAGCTGAACATCAAGCTGTGCTGTTACACAGTGAAGCAAGGTGGCTGTCACAAGGAAAAGTGTTTTTGAGCTCAGAGAGGAGATAAGAATGTTTTTGGAGCAGGAGTACAAGTATGAGTACAGTATGACATTGCAAGAAAGTTCAGTGAAGTGAACTTTCTGATGAAACTTGCTTACCCGAGTTATATATTTGGAAACTCAATGAACTAAATCTACAGCTTCAGGGGAAAAATCAACACCTCCCTCAGGCCACAGACAAGATCAACCCTTTTTTCACCAGAAAACTTGCAATGTGGGGCAGGCGACTTGATGAAGGAAGTACCGTGTCATTTGAGAACTTGCAGGAATTTTTTGACACTACTGACTATGATGCCATCTCAGTGATTCCATATTTTAAGCAGCATATTTCAACACTGATAGGATTCTTTACAAAGTACTTCCCTGAAAACATCCAAGACACTGAGTGAATTCTGGCTGAGTGTGGAGAAGCAATATCCACTGTTAGGACAAAGAGCCGTGCACATTCTTCTTTCATTTGAAACTTCTCACTTGTATGAAAAAGCAAATACAGGTCTCGGCTACACAATGTATCGAGACCAACAATGGTCCTTGCGTTTCACTTGCATTGTTCCTTCAGACTAACTTTAGATTCGTAGTGTACTGGTTATCACATCCGCCCTATACGGTGAAGGTCCTGGGTTCAAGCCCCAGCGAAAACATTGTTTTTTTTTAATTTTTAAAAATATCTGCGCCCGTTCTTTTACCCCTTTATTGCCAAGACTAGCTGACCTGCGGCGTAGCACACTCCGCTTTTTTCGGCGTAGCATACAACCGCTAATGATTTAGTGACGGGTGAAGACTTCCTGAAAGACAGTAGTCAAAATTGGGTGGGTTTGGGCAAACGACTGTGAGTGAATGAAAAGAATGAACTCTGGAGAGACCCGTGGCGTAGCATACGCCAGAGATTTGCTCATTATCGACTAAGGTTGTTAAGGTGGCTCGTTTTTGAGGACCGGTTAGCCGTTCAAAAAAAGACATGTTAACAGCAAATCCCTATATGCCTTATGTTTTGAGAACCAACAAGAGAATTTTTTTCACCTCACGTCATTTGATGGTGGCATCAGAGCCTGCTTCCCCCGCTAGCGTTCAGTTCTTTTTCGCGATGCCCTCAATTAAGCGAATTTAAAAAAAAATATATTAAAAAATAATTTTAAAAAGTAAACAGTGATGGTTAATAGTCAATTTAAATTTTTTTTTAAGACTCATGATTAACTGTTCTAAATAAGAGGACCGGTTAAAGCGTTCGTTAAAGTTAGCGAGGTATTTTTCCTAAGTTTAAAAAACCCACGCCTCGCCTCGTCCGTTGGGACATCGTGTGACTCTCTTGTGTCTTGCGCGTGATGCCGGTCAACTCACGAATTAAAATTATAAAGCTTACGGAGTAAACAGTGATGACAAAATGGAATTTATTTAAATACCATATTATTTTTCAATCGTAAACTCGCCAGAATTATTTAATTTTGCGGCGCACACGACATCCCCCCGCCCCATTTTTCCAGTTCCAATAGTAATAGGGTTTGAGCTACACTCGCGGTACTCCCCTTCCAAGGCATAACAATTACATTTTTAAAAAGAAAATATCAGTTTTGATATTAATGTGGTAAGCTTACGTCTAACGCATTTGACTTGCAGCAAAACTCAATAAATGACCGAACTCAAATTTGAGGACCGATTAATCTCACGGTATATTTGCTACGTCTATCAAAAGACTCGTAGGTACTTCACTAAGCGGCTCGTGCCGATCATTTTTTTATGCGGGAAACAGACTATAAACCGGTGACCAGAGAATGCCGTTAGGTCACGGCGTCATATGGTTTTATAGCTTTCTTTGTCTTTATAAGAAACCGACTATAATTAATATAAATTAGGGCTGTTATCGATTAATTTAAATTTAATCGTTAACTTTTTAAAAATTATCGATTAATTAATCGATAATTTCGATTAAAGCCAAAATTAGAAATTTATGACGTCATTAAACTGAACATTTCAAGGGAAGTAAAAAAACAGGTAATTGACTTTTTTATTAATTTTATTGAGTTATTTCCCCTATTTCCCTGCGTTAATGCCGTCAGCCATGTTTAGTTTAAGTCTGACGGTCCACATAAACTAATAAAATAAATTTTAATATTACGCGGGAGATGTTTGTACATTTAAAAAAATATAAATTATTATTAATAATTATTTATTAATAAAATTAAAAAAAAATATTATAAATATTTTCTTTAATTTTAATCGAATTTTTATGGATTAAAATAATTTTAATCGATAAAATTTTTCTACGATTAATCGATAATTTCTGCAGCCCTAATATAAATAGAAACAGTCGCGGCCTTGACTGTTGTTGACATCAAACGCGCTCTGTGTGTCATTGTTAGCTTTCGTACAGTGCCTCGACAACTAAGCAAATTATTAAAAAAAAACATTCCTTAGCCGTTGGCGAACTAAACTAATAGTGATGATGTGTATATTATTTATATACCGGAATATGGAGAAAGCGATTTGATGTCACAATCGCTCTCGTTAGTCTCGTATGCTGCCCTGCATCTTAAAAGTAAAGTTGCGGTTAACCGATCCTGATTAAATAGGACCGATCCTGATTAAATAGGACCGATCCTGATTAAATAGGACCGGTCCTGATCTAAGGACCGGTTAACCGGCTAACCGTTAACAACCTTATTATAGAGAGTGCAAAGAACGGTTGGGGGTGGGGTGGGGGATACAGTGTTATACAGAGGCGTTCTTATATAACAATTTTATAGACAAATGATACTATTTACATTTGCGAGGGGGGGGGGTGGTTTCTTCTTCCTAGCATGACAGAAAATAATTGAGAAGCACTGCATTAAATCAATTTGATATAATGTTATTTTAAATTTATAAACACAAACTGAATAAATTGTTTCACTCAATACAGTAACCAATTAATTTTCAAAAGGGAACCTAAAATATAACAGGTGGACAGAATTTAAGCTGCATGATTATCAAGATTAATAAAAAGAGTAGAAATTTATTACCAACGAATAAGAGTAATAGCATATTAAGAAAAAATTGGGAGCTTCAAAGCACAACTGAGTAATGAAATGAACAAAAAGATTTAATAGACCAAATGAAAGCACTTAGCCAATGGAGTAAAGATGATGATATTGAAGGTAGAGATAAATATTGATATGCAATGGACCTAGCAGGCTCTGGGTTCAAGCTTTCACTGAGCAACTGTTTAGAATTGTACTTTTAAATTTCAAGTATAACAAAGCTGAATATATAAATTATCAGTTTAAAATTACTCTATCTAATGAACCAACTGTGAAATAAATTACAATTATAACAACAAATAATAGTACGTGATTAGTAGAAAATTGTTCATGCACTTGCAGCCAGTAAAAAATTTTCAAAGGCCAGAGACCTAACCTAAAACAAAACCTAAGAGATGAAAAAGACATAAAATTAGATTGTTCAGAGCTAACAGCCTGTCAAGTTCATGGAACAAGGTTTTGAATATTGTACTACAAACAGATATAGGAAGTGATTTCGACCTAGGTCTAGACAAGGAGATGATTTATGGTCAGCATAAGATTTTACAAACAGCAGACTGCCAAATGTAAATGCATAAAATAAAAACAGGGTATTAGTAGGCCTGACAGGACGTAACACAACAGCGAACGTTTCGGCAAAGAGCCTTTTTCAACGGACAAATAGTACACAAATGAAACGAAATAATAGAAAAAAAACACTTAGCTGCGGTGAAATCCAAGTAGTCCAGTAGATATTTAAAAAAAATAACTTAGAGATAAGATAAGACAAGCCTAAATCGCCATTTTTAAATCCCTTATATTAACTTCACCGGCGTCTCTCTCTCTCTCTCTCTGTCTGTCTTGGGCGGGCGGAAAAACAGAAGTCAAAAATGACCCACTTCCCATGATCCGATCGAACTGAAATTTGGCACATGGACCCGTCTAACCTAACAATGCATCGTATCAAAATTTCAGATCGATCGAACGTACCGTAATTAAATTAATGCATTTTTAGTTTATCCTTATATGAGGTATGTAATTTAAATTCACTGTTTGTTATTGTTTTTTTCCCACGTGAATGTTTGAGTTGTCACGACCCATCGAATTACCGCGTGCTGAGCTCAGTCCCCCCCCCCTCTAGGGTTATGAAGCAAAGTTGAGTTAAGAGTTAGAAAATACTGTTAGTTATGTCTCATATATAAGGGATTTATAGTCAAAAACTTTGTTTTTACGGGTTTGTTATATTTTCCAATTTTCTTTAAATGAAAAGGGAGGGCATTTTCAAGACAAACAATAATAATGAGTCAAAGCCCCTCAAAAACTAGCTTATTAAGTTAAACAGCTTTTATGTTAATGAACGAGTAAACCTAATAAAAAAAACAAGATGATAAAATAAAATACTTATGAGAAGTTATTGTTATATACACATAAATATAAAAAAAACAACACCAACCATGCTCAGTGAAATAATGAACTCATCACCTACCTTGCGTATTACCAATTGTGAAATTTCTCCGCATGACTTCAATGTTGTTGTCTCTGACCACACAGACATACATCATATCTTGAGATTCTACAACTAAAGTCAAGACAGACTCATAACGAGCTGAAGTACACATATCAGCATTCCCTGTTGTAGGATAAGTCTCTTTGATATCATTTTTAATGGGATAATCAGTCAAGGACATTATATCTGTAGGAGTGGACATCCAGGTTAAAGTCAAGCCTCGTGGGGGACCCTGAATGAAACAAAAATAAATTTATTAGAATAACTTTAATTTCTTGCCACTTCTGTAGAGTTTATAGAGCCACACTTTTTTTTAACATGTGATTCTTTTCAGTATTTGATAACCATTTGCTTTGTGTCAACAAGGGGGGCACACCTGGCTCGCTGAACAACGACAGCGTACAATTATATCTGGCATGAAGGAGGTCCTGTTGAATCTTGAAGTACTAGTTTAACCATGACTTCAATTCATCCATACAAATTACTTTATTACCTGGAGTACATTTTTTGGTGTGTCGTCTTATAATTTTGTATATGGTAAGGTTGTTAACGGTCAAAATGTAGGGCAATGTACGAGAGCTAACGCGGGATCAACAGGAGGCCTGTCAACGGGTACCCGGGACCCGGGTACCCGTTGCCGTGTGATTACCCGGGTAATAAAATTCCGCTCGGGTACCCGTGAAAATGTGGCTTGAAGGTCTATAGGCTATATTAACCGTAGGCCAAACTTCGGCTCCCGTGCGGCTTTTTTGTGTTTACATTGGGGCTCGCGAAACAATTTATCAAATGAAAATTTTTGTTTCCAAAATATGCTTAGAAGTAGATCTAAGGAGAAATATCTGTCAACGGTCACTACAAACTACAATGTATTTGTTAAATCTTTTTTCTCTCAACGTGAAACAGAAACTGAACAACACAAAAAAGGTATGGTTCTTTAAAAGAATCATATAAAGACAACAAAAGTCCTCTGCCAAAAAAGGATGGACTGCTTAGAGATGCAAGACGCTGTTTTTTAATTAAAAAAAACACCCCTGCTTTCACTAACTTTGCTTTGAAGTACGCCGATTGATACTAGCTAATGTTGTTATCTACCCCTCCCCCTCTCCTCCCTTCACTCCTATAACCCACACCCTTTCATTAGCTTCTACTTCTTGTGTTCAATAACACGTACTGACCTAGAAACACAGATGTTAATAACGAGTACAAGGTCGTCAGTATTTAAATTTAATCAATAAAATAGTTACTAACAGTGTAGGATGGGCAGGAGTCGGCCGTGAGGATGGACTGCACAGAGATGAAAGATGCCGTGTCTGGTTTTTTTTCTAATAAAAACACCCTTGCTTTCAGACTAACTTTGCTTTGAAATAGCCGACAGTGGGAGACCGATTGATACTATCTAATGTCGTTTTTCTACCCCCCCCCCATTTCTCTCTTCAATCCTATAACCCAGTGCTTCTCAAACTTTTTAGTATGGCGGACCGGCAGGAATTTTTCCATTGCACCAGGAACCTGTGCACTATTTTCCCTGTACTTCCATGGAAGCGAAATGTATTTTATTTCCTTTTATTTCTTTCATTTATTAGCTTATTGTAAAAAATGACAAATTCTATAGGGGTAGTATTATTGGTAGCAATTGGAGGATTATAATTATATTTCTCTCTCCTTTCTTGATAACTTCCGCGGACCACCACTTTGAGAAGCACTGCTATAACCCACACTCTTGCATTCGCATGTGTTTCTTGGGTTCATTAACACGTGTTTGCCTAGCCCAAAAATTGATATACACCTAAAGTTGTCAGCTTTTATGGTTAATAAGATGGGTAAGTGTGGAATCATGCCAAGCGAGTTGACAGTGACACTGCAAAATGCAGCATTGTATTGAAATTGTGTCAGCGAAGGGTGACAACCCAGTGCGATAAAACGCCATCTGAAAGCTATTCGTAAAATTTATATTGATAAAAAAACCGCTGACCCACCTATATCAGAAACTTGTTGGTGTCAACAAAAGCAGTACCATTGACCAAAGCACGATCACTTGAAATTTACCGCAGTATAGCATACGTCATCGCCCTTAGCATTGACTACCGACGCCAAGTGGATATTAACATTCAAGGTATGTATGACATTGAACGTTACGTCATTCTGTTGATATTGTGTTTGCATGTTCAGTTTACTCTAGTTTTAGTTTATGAGTATGACGAATGCATTTACAGCAGGAATTGAATAAAAAAAATTAGTGCATTGTAAATTGTAGTTAATTGTAGTGCATTAGTAATAGTATGTTACTGGAAGCAAGCCGTTGGCTACTAATACTGTGTGAAATGAGGTGCATGGATGGTGGCTAGGTTCCATTGTATAGCGGTCATGACGGGGAAAATTATACGATGTTTAGAACGGTTAACCCGGGTACCCGTTCGATATTTTCACGGGTACCCGGGCAGCTTTTTTCAACAAAATTGACAGCCCTAATCAACAGTGACACCAAACCGCCTTCTTAATATTTGAAATTTAAAAATAATATTTAGAAAATTTAGGGATGTGGAAATTATCAATTAATTAATCGACTGATCCTTAAAAATTTTAATCGATTAAATTTAAGAAAATAATGCTAATATTTTTTTTCCAAATTATTAATAATTTATATTTTTTGTTGTTTACATACTTTTGTCTCATATTATTTTTATTTATTTAGACGCATTACGCAACCAAAATGTTTTTTCTTCCTTATTTCTTGCATAACAGAAGGAATTTGCTGTGTTACACCACAAAATTTGGGAGCCATGGAATTACCGCGACTTGACCGATTTTGCGAAATAATGAATTGTGATATAACGGGATCTATATATGTTATACAAAAATAATAAATGAAAATTAATCGATTAAATTTTTTCCCGATTAATCGAACAAATATTTTAAAAGCAGTACCAGCCCTAAAAAAATTACATGCCACCACGTTAGTTCGCTTCATAAAAGATTTCCCATGCCCCACTTGAGTTAAAGGCATAGTACAAAGAACTAACATGGTGAAGGGGTGGTGACATCAAAACGCCTTTGATGTAAATAAGGGATAACACAGCATTTGTTACTGTTATTAGAACAAATTTTTAGATGTAGAAAAATACACATTGCTACTACTAGTGGATAGTTAACCAGGACTCAAATTCTAACACTGTTCTTAGTTTTTCTGCTAAGTGCCTGCATGTCAAAGAAATAGAATTAAAATTGCGATCACATCTGATGTTTCTTAAAATTTATATTTGGTGAGCATTGAAAGAGGGGCAGTCTTTAACAGTAATCACAGACCAAACCCTTTGTTTTCTCAGGAAAAGTAGGTAGTTGTCTTATATAATATATGCTGGCAAATACAGTAATTCCAGGAGAATAATTTGGCACCAAAAAAATCCTTTATTATCATCACTGTTTACAGTTTACTGTTTTGTTTTTAATTAGATGAATTGATGGGCATCACAAAAGTAAGGTAAAACCATGTCCCTAATGGATTAGGCGTGGTTAGAGTTGCTAATGATGTTACATTCTCTTTTGGGTTTTAAAAATATGCCAATGCTGCTAAAGGGATGTTAACCAGTCCTCATAAACAGTCTTAACAACCTTTATTTTAATACACCTGCAAAATTTCAAAAGAAAATAACCTAATTAGCAGCTTTGCCAACAGTTGGGTAATCAGAGACCTTATTCGCTTTGATCAGATTAGGTGAAAATAAAAGTTGTGCAGTGAGTGAATGTACATTGTTGCAGTAGCTCAGTATCTTTTAGTTGCTTGTTTACATTACAGAATACTTTAAAAAATTGTCAATAAAAAATGTGGGTAAATAAAATTCAGTTTCATGTAAAAAGATGAACAAGCTGAGAATAAGTTAAAATGATAAATTGTGATACAACACACACACACATAGAATTTTAAAAAAATCATTATCAAAAGATTATAATTATTAACAGGTTTACTGTAATATGTCCGTATTAGCATTTTACCCAATTTGAATTTTTGTATGCCATATCTTAAGACAACCGTTTAGTTTCATCTAAAACAATTCTGGCATTGAGAATTGAAAAATATGTAATAACATTAAAAAAATATATTCAATTATCACTATTTTCTATTTGGCTTACAAATTATTTTGCATTTTTAAATTACGTAATTGACGGAAGTAACATCAAAGTGCCTTTAAAGTAAGCAGTGGAGGACAACATAGGGTACTACTACAGCTGTTGGCCTGGTTAAAAAGATAAATTTCTCCTCTAACCAGTTAGCCTTTTGTTTTTTTTATTAATCAATATAAGTGGTACTTCAAACCTTAATTAATATGGCTTACCATGACGGAACATGTTAACGTAACATTTTCTCCTGGTTGATTTTCAGAGTTATATGGGTCATTGCCATTATGAAGATTTAAGACAATGTTTTGGTCCATTGTTTTTGCTAAGCAATAGGAAAAAAAGAAACAAAAATTAAGAGATTTAATAAAGTCTTACTTTTATGAGATAAGATCTATAATTAATAGTATTAAAAAATTAATTGCTAACTCTGGTATAGACTTGCAATTGAAGTACAGTGTGCATTATAATCTGTATTTAGTGTTAGATGGATAATGTTCTGATGCTGGAGTACACATGTTTAATTAGGATCATTAACTGACCCAATATGCTGTAAGATTCTATTCAGATCATTACAAAAATGCCTAAGTGTTTCATGAACTTTTGGTATGATGCCTTTGAGATTAATGTTGGGATTGACAGAATTCCGGCAATAAGTCTACAATAAAATTATAAAATTTCAGGAGTTTTCTCCAAAGAAAAAAATAGATAAATCCAGGATATTAGAAAAAAAATTAAAGATTATAGGACAATGGCCCAAAATTGATATCTCACTAAACTAAAAGAAGAAAAAAGTAATTATGAACTGTACATTTTTCCATCCAAACCTAAGTAAAAAAAAATTGTAACTCAATGAGTTTTCTAGGATTAATATTGTATTTCTTTTCCAATTCCATGAGATATTGAGGACATGCTGGAATTACAGGAGGCTGTAGGAACACTGGATAGATCAAAGCTAATAAACTAAACACATAACTTTCTATGGGAAGGTTTTACATGTCTCATTTGTAATTACCAAATTAATACATTCAGGTATTTAACTTCTAAAATAATAATCCTGATTTTTAGTTCAGTTTTTAGATCAAGCTGCTTTAAGCACTGTTATAAATTTTTATGCCATCAAGAAGCAGTGTATTTACTGCCTCAGCAAATAATAAAAGCTAAATTTACATTGTAGATGATAATTCCTTATTGAAAATTTTAAACCTTAAAAGTTAAAACAAAATCATATTGATTCTGTTTGATAATACCATTAGATATAGGACAATGTCTGAGAGATGAAGAAACTTCCTTAAATGCCCTGTTAGAGGACATTATATGTTGATCTCATAACCAATGTTCCCATTAAACTGCACATATATATGAATGACGCTGCACGGCAGTTTAGAATTACCTAGAATTACAGCGCAGCAAATTTTGTAATATTTATCTTGCAAAAAAAAATGGATGCTGTCAACTTTGCACACAAGTTTTTTTACTTTACACATGGACCAACAACTTTAGAGGGACAATTTCTTACTCATATAACAAAATGCATTTGATCAAAATCCACAAGTCATTAAAAATTTTTGATGAAAGCTCACCTTTTCCAGAGATATTCTGCATAAGGTTAGTTAATGAACCAGAAGAAATTGAGCTATGAGTAGCATTACACCTGTACACTCCAGCATCAGAACATGATCCATCTAGAACCAACAATTCAAGCCTCATAGTGGTTTTGCTGTTACCTTGACCAGTGATAATCCATTGTCGGTTTGATACTAGAGGATTCTGAAGAAGAAATATCAAATAATCTGGAAATGTGAATATTTCAAAATCATCAAAGATTTAAAAGTAGAAAGCGCAAAACAAAAAGTTTACAAAAAAACAACAAAAAAAACCCCATAATTTTAAATGTTCTGTTACACATCTTTAGTGTAAAGTTGTACTAAATGTAGGTGTTTATTTAACATTAATTCATGTAAAGTTTATACAAAATGTATTTTTCATAAAGTTAAGTATTTCATACGTAGTAACGTAATGTTTTCTCCCCTACCATCGTCTTCGCCACATGGCCTCACTTGAAGGTAAGGGTTCACAATTGTTTACACTTTATTTTTCAGTTATTTTATTTTCATTGTTTTATTATTACCGTATATACTCGTTCGCAAGCCGACCTTTTTTTTTGACAAAATATAGGGGAAGAAAAAGAGAGGGGGGGGGGTCGGCTTATGAGCGGGTCATAGGTGATTTCTGCATGGATATTGAATATCGCTGTTGTTATTGTAGATTATCAATGTCCTTTTCTACATTCTACAAGATTCGACTGCTCTATCAGAAGCTATAATATATTATTAAAGATCGACACTTACAGAAGCTATAATATATTATTAAAGATCGACACTTACCTTATTTATTTATTTATTTTTGTGAACGTTTTAATAAATTGTTTTACAAATTTTGTTTTCAACCACGGATTTTAATGTACGCGCTTTCTTCACTGTTTACCAAATGAACTTTAACAAATGTAATAGAGATATAAAACTAAAATGCTACCTCACTTTGGTGAGACCTGCACTAGAATATGCATCTTCTGTATGGGACCCATCCACCAAAGAAAACATTGATAAACTAGAACAAATTCAAAAAAGAGCTGCCAGATTCATTACTGGAGAATATTCGAAACTGACAAGAGTAACACCATTAGTTAAATCATTAAACCTTGAAACACTAGAGGATAGAAGAACCAAGAGCAAAGTAGTAATCATACATAAAGCAATTAATTCTAATTTAGAAATACAACACAAAGATAACTTAATACAACCCTCAGATAGACATAAGGATAAAAACACCTTTCTTATTCCGTATGCAAGAACAAACACATACAAGTTTTCCTTCTTCCCGTCCGGAATTCGGGCGTGGAATGGGTTGCCTGAAGAATCCAGGAAAACCAACACTTTATCAACATTTAAATCTCTAATAAAAATGCAGGACTAAACACAAACCATAGATAAGCGTAGGACGCAATAATCTTCTGTATAGAAGGAGCGTCTGTAAACAGATAAGATAAGATAAGATTACCAAAAAAAAATAAAAAAAAATACTGGTAACTCGTGCTTAACAAAGAGCAGAAAGACAAAGATAGGCAGTACAAAGTAAACAATCATAATGACCGATTTAGCTTGTAGTTTAAAAAAAAATATGTACCATTTTTTACTATTATTTTTGGGGGGTCGGCTTGCGATCGGGTTATACACTTATATATACGGTATTTAATAGATTTATAATGTGTACTTTTAAGGATTGAAGAATCCTACTTTGTTTTTCTCTTTTTATCCATATTTACAATTTTTAGTGTTGTTACTGTGTGGCTTGGAATGGATTAGATATTTTATATTATAAAACGTAGTTCGAGATACAAAAAATCCAAGATATGAAAGCCACCCTGGAACTGATTTTAATTTCATATCTTGATGTACCACTGTATATATAATATATATAAGAATTGGGAAACATTCTTGTAAAATAATACAAAGTGAGTTTTGTGGCAAATTAAATAACACTCAAATTAAACAAATCAGAAATGTAAATTTAAAGGATACTATCCTTCATCCTTTTTAAGTTTGAATATTAATGTTGAAAGAATTAAACTTAATGAACGATTCTATGTAAAACTTATTAATTTTTGAAAGCAGTATATGAACTCGTAATTTTGCATTGGAATGCAAGAAAAACAAGGAAAACAAATGGTTTTGGCCCTATTCCTCTCCATTTTGACTCACTCAAAACACATAATTAATCTTCAACCTCCCCTCGGTACATATGACCCCACCCCCATGTTAAAGAAAAGCCACAAATCTCTATAAATAAGAATTATAAACCTTTGTTATGTTGGGAGTTTCAAAAGGTGAGTAGCTTGCAATGAAGAACGACTGTGTTGGTGTGTAGAGAATTCTGTCAATACTCAAAGAGAAAATCGTATTCACAGTTTGTGGAATATTAAGACGTGAGGCATCACATGTTATTGTAAAGGGGCCCCCATCAATCTGAGTTATGTTAGCCAGTTGTGCTGATGCTGAAAAACAAGAAGAAGACTGATGTAGTATTGAAAAGAATTATAAAAATTTATTTTTATTGTTTTTTAAAGCTTATAGGCATTATTAAACAAGAACTATGTCAAATTCCTGACAACAATCTATCCACACAAACATGTTGATGCATCAATAACACAAATTTTTGTAAGGGTCAACCTAAGAAAGTCTAAGTAAAAGACCCAGGATCTTAAGAGTAAAGAAACGATGTTTTATAAACTTTTTAACTAACATAAACATCAGGAGCTCTATAAAATAATATTTCTTATCTACTTTAAGAATATATTTTAATTTATTTTCACATGTATGAATGGTGAATTCATTTGATGATTTATTTATTAAACACGGGGATACGGTGGTCGAGTGGCAGCGCGCTCGACTGGCGTACCGATGGTCACGGGTTCGAATCCATGGGGAGCCAAGGATTTGCTCCCAGGGCCTAGGGCGTCCCCGAGTCCATCCAGATTCGAGTGGGTACCTAACACTAGTTAGGGAAATAAAAGGTAATGTGTGGAACCCTTATAGCCATGGCCTGTGAACGCTGCATCACTTGCCGAAATCAACTGCTGCCTTGCAGATGGTCTTGGCTGACCAAAGGCTATGGAAGCACATCCAGATAAAACAGCAGGCTGAAGTCGGAGACCACTGGCCAATTGGCGCAAAACTCGTAGGCACGCAAAACTCAAATGGAGAACGAAGAAGAAGATTTATTAAACACACATAAATTTAAAAAGCTAAAATAAGTTAAATGTAAAAAAATCCTTTTTTAAAAAGGACACGCTTTTATTTACATATAGAAATTGCACTAAATATGTATAATACAAAAAACAAACAATTTCCCCTAACTGAAAATTGAACCTCGTACCCCCATGTCGGCAATCGATCACGCTTATATTTCGGCCAGCAAGACTTGATGTTGATAGTACTTTTTAAAGTTATAATAATTGTATCCCTCTAGGGCGAATTGAGGCATTGTTCATTGACGCAAGTGATAATATTTTATATAGACAAACACTAAAAACTAAAAGTGCAATAATTTCAATACGGTACATTCGATCGATCTGAAATTTTGATACAATGCATTGTCATCCAAGATCTATCTGTGGTAAAATTTTTAGATCTCTAGGACCATCAGAAGTGGTATAATTTTACGTTTCAAGTTTTGAAGGAAGGATGGATGGAAGGAAGGGTGGATGGATACAACATACAAACATTGTGACTTAAATAAAAGCGCGTAATTACAATAAATTAAAATTACATTAAATATGCATTACAGATGTAGCATCATACAGCCAACTGAGTACTTTTACAATGTACCTAGATAATCTGAGTCATTGCTTAAATTAATATACATGTATAGCAAGGAGAGGTGTTATTTACAATTTCAAATTATTTGTGTTATTGCACAAGTTCACAAAAATTCCTGGGATTTTTATTTCACCTATGAGAATAAGTTCAAGTAGGCCTAGTAAGTTGCTCTGTGGTCCATGCAGCAATAAAACAAAATGGCAAATCGTATAAAAACAAAATCCCTTATAATAGTTATAAAGAATCCATAGTCAGCAGTTGTGATCAAAGTATAAATGGAGACACAAGTTAGAAACAGCTACACAAAATATGTGATATACATTGATTTGAAGGGAACTATTGGATTGGATGAGGATGAAAAGTTATTTAAGTTTAAGAAATGTTAAGTCTTATCTATACAGACGCTCCTTCTATGCAGAAGACAGTTGCGTCCACAGACCATGACAGATGATCTGTTTGGCAAGTGATGCAGCGCTCACAGGCCACGGCTTTGTGGGTTCCACGCATTACCCAGCCGCCTAACTACATGTAGTGTTAGGTACCCATTCGGAGCGGGGTGACTCAGGGACGCCCTAGGCCCAGGGAACAAACCCTTGCCTTCACACGGATTCGAACCCGTGACCATCGGTACGACAGTCCAGTGCGCTGCCACTCGACCACCGCGTCCCCAAGAGTCTTGGCAAGAGTAAAGATCAAGTTAATAATTTTGTATTAATGTCACCAATGAGCCTTCATTTATAATTGGTTTGAGTTTGAATTAAATTCAGTTTACCTTCTCTTAAATGAGTCCAAAATTACTTAGTAATAGTACACACCATTGGGGTGCTTTGATAAGTATTTTATTAAAATTTTTATGAGGAAAATTTAGCTCCATCCAGAAGCTTGTCTTCATTCGTTATTTGGGTTAATTATTTCCCATGCATGACTAATTTGGATGGAATGACTGACTCATGTCTATTTTGCTTTTGCTTAAAAAAACATGCCTATTTAATTTTAAAATTTGTATTTATATGTTTTAATTTTAAAACGGAAGCCCATACTGTACTTATTTCAATAGTATACCTGTCCCATTCAGACAGGTAACAAGAAGTCACAGAATCTTTTAGTTTTTAAGAATAAATTAAATTATAAGTTTAAAAGTTTTTAAAAAAATAAGAAGCCTATTTAAAAGTTTAAATTTAAAGTAAAGGCAAATGCCTTACTTACTTAATGATATTCATAGAGAAATAATAATATAATATTCAACAAGTTTGTGAAGTAAGCATACCCCAGTGTCCCTTACTAAATATTTTCTTAAACCTAAGCCTAAGTTGGCCTAAGACAAGACTAACTACTTACTAAGTTTAAGTTAAGTTAAGTATTTAAATAGTAATATTATTGGAGTAATTTTAATTTAAAATGATAATATTAACAGTGTTTAGGCCCTTTTTTTAAAATTAAAAAAGGCAGGGCCTAAACACTGTTAATATTATCATTCATTAACTGATAGGTAGCTATAATCGGATGTCTTTTAGTTTTATACTATCCGCTGGTTAACAAAGCCAATAATGTAAGATGCTTCCGGGTTTCCCACATAAGGCTTGAGGCTTTTGGCCACCTGAATTGAACACTGTACTTGTACTATGAATACACAAGAACTACAAAAACATGCACACAAATCCGTAGTCATTTCCGCATTCTCCAAGCGATTCGTTGATTCAAGTTAAAGATGTAACAAGCACGTTGCCTCACTTTGAAACCTTGTAATAAAACTTTAAACATAAAATTGCCACTTATACTTATAGAAAAATAAATGCAGCACAAATGTTACAATGCCTGAAATGTCTTAGCAATATTCGAACGGAATCGCAAGTCAAGTTTACGTCCATGAAATTGAAATGAATGGTTGCTGGAGATTTCGACGGCAGCGTGTATTTCTAATTGTAAAAATTAAATTGATAAATTTCCAACTTACTTGCCAAGAAAAAACAAACACTTAAAATCGCTCTAAATAACTCCATTTCGGAATATTGACAAACTCATGAAAACAAAAGTATTTGATAACTGTTGGGAGTCAAAGCAATAATGGCTGGCGTCCTCTCTCCTAGCCCGTTAACAACGTCTTGTCACCTGTCGTGACCTACTTTTCGTGTCACGTTGTATATCAATACGCGTTAACGGATTGGTGCATGGAGGGAGAACTTTTTTAAAACTATTTTGCAGCCATAAGGTAAAAAAAAATCGCATCGAATTTGAAAATGTTCACATTTACTATAATGATAATATTTGCTATTATAATTGTACATTTTTAAAAGGAATTTATGTAACAGATAAGACACGACAGTCGTATTGTCCTCTTATTTAGACTATTAAACGTCTTATTACAAAGCAGAAATAATAAGGGTCCAGCAGTGCTGGATTTTTCATTTGAAGTAATTGAAGTTGAACCGCCCCGTGTAAAAGTTTAATAATATTTCATATAGACAAAAACTTAAAACTAAACGTGCATTAATTTAATTACGGTACATTCGATCGATCTGAAATTTTGATACAGTGCATTGTCATCCACGATCTATATGTGCTAAAATTTTGAGATCTCTAGGACCATCAGAAGTGGTTTAATTTTATGTTACAAGATTTGAAGGAAGGATGGATATAACATACAAACAGTGTGACTTAAATAAAAGCGTGTAAAAAATATTGCGCCCCTATGTTTTTACAATATAACTATTCTAATAAAATGTCTGTATAAAAAGATTTAAAAAAAACACGCTTTTGAGCTTAAAAGAAGAAAATAAAAAATTTCTATGATTTCAGGAGAAATCCGTGAACATATCCACTGCTAGACTGCACATAAAAACGTGGGGCAACTCTTTATCATATACAAGGCTGCGAAACATAAATACAAATTTGTATGATTATTAAAATACAAATTTGTATGATTATTAATAAACAATAAAAGTTTCCACAACTTTGATCATATACATGCTACTATCATATTAATTAGAAATATTTATCTATATGCAAAAGAATAGTTGCAAAGAGAAATGAGTTGTGATGAGCGCCCCACGCTTTTATGTGCAGTGGATAGGTTCACGGATTTCACCTGAAATCATAGAAAAATTTTATTTTCTTCTTTTAAGCGCAAAAGCGTGTTTAATATATATATATATATATATATATATATATATATATATATATATATATATATATATATATATATATATATATTAGGGCTGCGGAAATTAATGATTAATTTCTCATTTAATCGTTAAAATTTTTTAACGATTACATTTTTTAAACGATTAATCGACCCACCACTTATAAATGTACTGGAAGTAAAAAAAAGTAAAATATTTCGGCCGATAAATATAAACTAATTTCCGGACGATTACACGAACATTTTGGTTTTAAACTATTGGCTGGCGTGAATGTTCAAAATGTTGATAAAAAGGTTATTGTGTCCATTGAGTAAAATCGTTTGCCTACCACCAGGGCCGTCTTAACGCATAGGCCCGTTGGGCATGTGCCTGGGGGCCCACTAGCATAGAGGCCCCATGGGAATATGTTTATTTATATACATTATGTATATTTATTTTTTATTCCTGGGGGGGGGGAGGGGCCCAACACTATTTATTTGCCCGGGGGCATAAACTGGTGTAAAGACGGCTCTGCCTACCACGCAATGTTCCCTCTAAGTCTAAGCTTCGTTGGCAAAGTTTAAAAAAAAACAACTCGTGTGCAATGTTGCACTACGTCAATTTTGTGTGCTGTATTTTAAAAAATTTGCTGCGCGGTGATTCTAAACCAGGGGCACCCACAGCCTTGAGAAAAATGGACGCACACCTTCCCGTCTCCTATAGTCATTGATTAGCCTTTCTTAATCATATACTACCAAATAAATGTCACCACATGCCATGACTCACATGTCACATATTAGCAAAAGTACTCCAGCAAAACATAAAGCAAAACAGGCGTATTTTTAATCATTTATTCTATTTCAACAATATTTCAAACATTTTACGCAAAGAACGGGCTACAAACATAATCAAGCCCATGGGCGTAGGGAAGGGGGGCAAGGGGGATTTGCCCCCCCCCTACATTTGAGAAAAAAAGTTTTTAATTTATTAAATGCATTAATAAATGTTGTATTTTAGCTATTATAACACTAATTTGTAAGTCTTATTAATTTCTAAGGCTTTTTTCAACCCTTATTTTATACTGAACTTGAATTTAAGAGAAAATTGTACCTGTAAGGCATTGTCAGTTAAAATAAAAAAAAGTGGGATTTTTTTGCCCCCCCCCCTGGAAAAATTCCTAGCGACGCCCATGATCAAGCCTGAGTATATTTACCGTCATATACCTTATGTAAACACGTTGCTTGGCAAATCAGTCACCACTTTCAAAGGCAAACACACAAAAAAATATTCTACGATGTCCTGTGGCATCGAAGTCTTTTATGACTTAGTGGCGTCAGGAAAAATGTTGGTGTGAACATGCAGCAGCGCCAGAGCTGATAGTCGTTCTGATACCATTGTTGAACGCATATAACTCTTGAGACGGCAGAGTCGCGAGAAGCTGCGTTCAGCTGTGGCGGATGTAACAGGCATCGTTAAAAGTACATGCAAAACAGTGTGCGAATTTGGGTATAAATCCTTCGTGAGTAAAAAACTGTCTTGCAAAGACACGGCAGTGTTGCTGACTTCTCCTTCACGCGCAGAAAGTTTGAACTTCCACCTCCGAATCTCTACATCAAGATCATCTAAATTAATGAATGCCACACAAGCTTCCCGAATTTTATCCATGTCATCCTGTCACGTGTGAATCGTGAGTTGGATGACGGAGAGGTCACGTGAGTGAAAGCGTGGAAGAAAGTTCGAGGAGTGTTATTCAAGATGGCTAGAATGTAGTGATAATGTTTCCACGAAGTGTGCATATTAAAGTTATTTTGTTGACAACAGTATTTCAAGGATTTATTGCAAGAAAGTTTGCGATATGTGAGAACGCCTACAATAAAACACACATATAAAAACAACCATTTACATAGGTATCAGAAGAAAATTAATATTACGGATGATTCTATTATCACGGTACAGAAACGAGGTCATTGTGGAAGTGACAATTATTTTGTTTTCAATAAATGGAAGTATTCTTCATTAAATGAAGAAATATTTTGAGCCATCGTAATTTGTGAATATTCAAGGCCGTAAGCAGCAATGAGTAAAATTAATATAAGAAGTTTTCAAAACTAACTGGAGAAGCATTTGAAGCTTACAATAGTATAGCCAAAGAAGACAAAAACATATATAAAATGTCAAAAAGGCACTTCTATGTCATTTCGGGAAGTCAGAAAATGATTATAGAAAGGAATTTCATGAGATGAGAATCAAGATGGACAAAGATCCACAGATCATAGTACATGAAGCACAAGTTAAATTAACAAAATGGCTGGAACTTACAGCAATAGATACAAGCAATCCAAAGGCCATACTAGACATGGTGTTAATTGACAAGTTCTTAGAAAATGCAACACCAGCTCTATTCACATATTTAACTGATAAGAAAGTTCGTACTCAAGCAGAGCTAACAAATGCATTACGCACATTCAAGGACTCTCATCCAAATGTAGAAATGGATAAAAGACAAGATATCTTTGCAGCAGTACAAAATAAAACCAAGAAAAAAGACAAGGAATGAGAAACCAGAGTCTGCCAAACCAAGGCAACAGACAAACTATTTGCTGGTACTGTAACAAGCCAGGACATATGGCGAGGCAGTGTTACCACAATAAAGGACAACCAAATAGGGTGTCACCTAATGGCAGCCCTATCAAGAAAGAAAACAGAAGAAAGATCAAGACAAGGTCACTTTGAAAGCAAAGGTAGAAGATCATGGAGAGGCAGATATAATCATAACTCCAGATACAGAAATTATGATCAGCCATGGAGAAGGAATGACTACCAAGATGTAGATGATAAAGGAAAAATGAAACAAGAAGAATCAAGATCAAGTGATACTGTGGCCACTATTAACAGTCATGGAAAGCTGAAATTCTACCCAGTTTACATCAATAATAGAAAATGTATGTGTCTTCGTGATTCAGGATGCACAACGATTGTGGTACACAGCAGGATGGTAGAAGAAAAGAATATGATGGTCAAAAAGACACACTAATAATGGCTGATGGCACAAAGAGAGATGTCCAACTGCTACTCTTACCATCAACTCACCCTGGTTTCAAGGTGAAGTTCGAGCAAGAGTTTTGAAAGATGCCATTTGTGATCTCATCATAGGCAATATTGAAGGTGTTGTTGACAATTCTGAGGAATATTCAAAGCTTGGTGTGACAACAGCTATCAATTATGTGCTACTGTACAAACCAGAGCCACCACAAAAAGAAAAGAGAACATAGACATTGAAGTTGATGAGAAACTTGAAATAGGAAGCCAACTAATGTCAAAACAAAGAATTCAAACAACTACAAGAAGAAGATAACACAATAATGGAAATAAAAATGAAACTCATCAAAGACAATGAAACAGGCCACAACAAAAATTACAAGCTAGATAAAGGCATATTGATAAACATTGCACAAGCAGGTACATGCAAAAGAGTGGTTCTTCCTAAAAAGTTACAAGAAACCATTATAAAAATGACACATGACAGTCCTTTAGGTGGACACATGGGCGCCAAGAAAACAATTGCTACCATAGCAGAAAACTTTTACTGGCCTAAAATGGGCTAAGGCAGATAAAATGAATACATCAAGAAATGTACAGTGTGTCTACGACATAATCCCAAAGATGGAAAGCACACAGCGCCAATACAATCATCTGACTAGGCAAACTTCTTATTCGAGAAAATTGCCATAGACCTAATAGGACCATTCAAAAAGATGTCAAAGAAAAAACATATGTATGCTCTTACCATAGTGGACATAGCCACCAGATGGGGTGAAGCTATTCCACTGAAAAGAATAGATGCAGAAAGTATATGCACTGAATTACTCAATGTTTTCAGCAGATATGGTTTTCCTCAAACCCTTCTTTCAGACAATGGCAGCCAATTCAAGGGACAGATGACACAAGCTATTATGAAAATGCTAAATATTACGCAGTACATAGCACAATTTACCATCCACAATCAAATGGAGTGATTGAAAGACTAAACAAAACCATCAAGAATATGCTATTAAAGGTTACAATAGACCATGAAGACAAATGGCATGAATATTTACCTTTAGTACTATTTGCATACAACAGCAGCAAGCATGAAAGCACAGGTTTTAGTCCTTTTGAGTTAATGTTTGGTCAAAACCCTGCAAGTCCTTTGAAAAATTTCAAAGAAAGACTGATAAGCAAACAAGATGCCATACAGGACAGATATCAGCTGATGTCAGAAACTAGAGATAAAATACTCTACAGCAGGGGTCGGGAAACTTTTTGTCTGAGAGAGCCACAAACACCACACATTTTGAGACGTAATTCCGTGAGAGCCATACATATTTCTTACAACTAAAAATTCAAGTAAATATGTGCATTTTGTGTAATTTCAACACTAAAAGCACAATAATTATGCTCTGCAATCTTTTTAATAACACTGTCATGCTGTTGCTAAAATAATCAATAATGAGTATTACTTACCATTAATGCGACTTATGGTGCTGCATGGATTTACTTATTGCTTTGTAGTCTGGTTGATACGTGGTGAGGTTAAGCTTCATGCAGGCGCTGAAACTTCCATCCGTTAAACGTGATCAGTGGTTGGTCTAGATGTTCTTTAGATGTGAGAAAGACTGCTCGAATGCATACGTAGAGCCAAACATTGTCAGTACATCAATACTAACACGCTGAAGTGTGTTGTATGTGACGGGTAGCGCGTTCCAAGTTTTGACAATCAGCTGGTCTGCGTGTTGAAGTTTTTAAATTTCTGACCATTTGTGTTGGCTCGCCAACTCTGCTTGCTGTCGTGCAAGTCTTTCCGAATCTTCATAACGTGACTTGAACTTATTCATTCACATGTCTGAGGCCTTCAGGTCAGCAGCTTGAAGCTCAAAATCTCTGATGGGGACTCCGAGGATGCAACTCAGGTCAGTGCTGTCCACTGCACACTCGTGTGGATGGGTGATGAACTTAAAAAGACGGGTGTGCTCACGAAATTCTCCAAAGCGCGCTTTAAATGACTGCACGAGATTGGACGTGAAGCCTGCTAGCTACTGAATATTAAGATGTTGAGCAGGGTCACTTGATGTGCACATATCTTTGAACTCTCCCAGTTTTTCAAAGTGTAATAAACGACCTGTTTCAATGTCAGCGATGAAGAGTTCTAGCTTGTTTTCAAATGAAAACACTGCTTGTTGCAGGGACAAGATTGTATTTCCAACGCCTTGTATTTTCACTTTGAGCCGTTTTAGATGTTCAGTCATGTCTACGAGATAATAAAACTTCAGGAGCCATTCAGTGTCAGTTAACTCGGGATGCTTGACATTCTTCATATCAAGAAAAGTCCTAATTTCGCTCAGACAAGCCGCAAATTGGCTGATGACTTTCTCCCTTGACAACCAACGCACGTTGCTGTGCAGAAGCAGACCATTAGTTAAATCATTAAACCTTGAAACACTAGAGGATAGAAGAACCAAGAGCAAAGTAGTAATCATACATAAAGCAATTAATTCTAATTTAGAAATACAACACAAAGATAACTTAATACAACCCTCAGATAGACATAAGGATAAAAACACCTTTCTTATTCCGTATGCAAGAACAAACACATACAAGTTTTCCTTCTTCCCGTCCGGAATTCGGGCGTGGAATGGGTTGCCTGAAGAATCCAGGAAAACCAACACTTTATCAACATTTAAATCTCTAATAAAAATTCAGGACTAAACACAAACCATAGATAAGCGTAGGACGCAATAATCTTCTGTATAGAAGGAGCGTCTGTAAACAGATAAGATAAGATAAGGATAATTATTCCCAACCTCATCAAGCAGTGATTTAAACTGGCGATCATTTAATGCTCGGGCAACATTAAGTTACCCGAACCACCAGCGACATCACCTCACCAAGCTGCTCGCCACACATCTGAGCACAAAGCGCCTCCTGATGTAGGATGCAATGAAAGCTTAGGATGCGTCTGTTTTCATGCTCACAAAGAAGAGCGACAAATACTCTGTTTTTCCCGACCATGCACGGAGCACCATCAGTGCACACCGAAACAAGTTTATCCATCGGTAGATTTTTTTCTTTAGCGAACTCAGTGAAGGACTCGAATAAATCCTGCCCTCTTGTTAAGCCCTTCATAGACAAAACAGAAATACTTTCCTCATGTAATGTTTCACCGACAACATACCTTGCAACCACGCTGAACTGGGATAAATTACTTATGTCTGTTGACTCATCCAAAGCGAGAGAGAAAAACGGTGCCGCATTTATGTCCTTCACTTGCATATCATCAATTTGATTTGACATCATGATGCTACGATCGGGAACAGTCTTGCCGACAGAGGCATTTCTTTTATCCGTTTAATTATTTTGTTCTTATTGGAAAAGTCATCAAAAAGTTCATTGGCAGCATCAAGCATGAATGATTTGGCATACTCACCATCTGTGAATGGCTTTCCGTTTCTTACAATAGCTAAAGTGCCAGCAAAGCTAGCCGAATTCCAATCACCTTTTTGGGTCCAAACACGGATTTGCTGCTGACCAGCTTGCACTCTTGATAGCAATTCTTGACATGCTTTCTTTCTGCTGTATCCCTCAGGATATTTCAATGCAAATGTAGAATGGCGTGTCTCGAAGTGTCGCTTTACATTTGACCGTTTCATAGACGTAATTTTATCACTGCAGAACCCGTTCTCTCCCTAAAGGCAAATTCCTCCGTCCATTCCTGCTGAAAAGTGCGATACTCATTGTCTTTCTTTCTTTTAGCCATCTTGTCAAAAAGGTTTCTAAAATTAGTTAGCTTAGAACGCGATTAAAACGAAAGTTTACTTTCTGATCCGACTACAATCATTTGTGTGGACCCTTTTACACATGCACACATCGTCCACTATTTTCGAAAGCAATATACACCAACCCCACTTGAACAATGTATCAATATACACCAACCCACTTGAACAATGTATTTTTGCCACTTTTCCATACAAATCACTGATATCACTTTGATCCCGAATTCCAAAATCTTTCTCCCTTAAATAGCAAGCTAACTCCTAACGTTACTAACCCCTGACCTTGATTATTTCATGCATTCTATCACGTATGACTCTCCTCATTACTATTCGGATATAATTGATTGGTCAATCAACATGCGACCTCCAAAAATTTTCCCGCTTCGAAACTTTCTAGAATATTTTACATCACGTAAGCCATAAAAATATAAAATAATTAGTAAGGTTATTGACTTATGACGAGGTGTTTTTTCTTCTTCTTTTTTTATATTCAATTAATTTAAAAAAAAAGAATTCGTTCCAAAAATTATTTAGATCAAAGTAGTCTGAAGAAACATTTTTTCTTTATAATGAACATTTTTCTGCGAGCCATATGCAGCCATCAAAAGAGCCATATATGGCTCGCGAGCCATGGTTTCCCGACCCCTGCTCTACAGTATTGAAACAGCAAAAAAAAAGACTAATCAAGCAAATTACAAGACATAAAGAAATCAAAAATAAACACAGACAATTAAGAACATTTGAGCCAGAACATCAAGTCTTTAGTATTTTTGCCAAACGCAAAGAATGAAATCACATGGGACAACATTGAAGAAAAACTTAGTGATGTCACATATAGTGTCAATATAAAAGGACATGTGAAAAAATTACACATTGATAAACTAAGAGCATATGGTGACAACAAAGAAGAAAAACAAACAGTAAATATCATCAGCTAAGAACATGATGAAAATGACAGTACAATGAAAAAGAAAAGCCCCAACAATTACAACATATTTTCTGACATACCAGATAGTATGAAAGATAGAGTGATGACAATTTTACAAACATATAAAGGTGTCATCACAAAAGAAACAGGAAACACAAAAACTGTGACTCATAAGATACAAGTATTAGAACGTGAACCTTTCAATACTAAAGTATACCCTATTCCAATGGCATATAGAGACACAGTAAAACTAGAAATTGATTACCTACTCAAAGAGAATAAAATAAGAAAAGCAGTTGAAGCTAACTATACTTCACCTACTGGCATAGTCAAAAAGAAGAATGGAAAAATTCGACTATGCTGTGATTACAGACAGTTGAATAATATAACAAAATTGGACCATGAACCTATTGGAAACCCAAGAGACATTGTATAAGACAGAATTGGCAATTCCAAAATATTTACTACATTTGACTTGAACAGAGGTTTTTGACAGATAAACATGGATCCTGATTCTGTCAAATATACTGCATTTGTAGCTATGGACGAAGTATATGAATAGTTAGTGATGCCATTTGGATTAGTCAACAATACAGCCACTTTTAGCAGATTTATGAAAGTGATGTTACAAGGCATTCCAAATGTGATACATTACGTAGACGACATATGTATCCACACTAAAGATTGGGAAACACATATCCATACACTTGAGCTGTACTTCATAGGCTCAAGAAACATAATGTAACAATCTCATCTAAAAAGATTAACATTGGAAAGAAATATATTGATTTTCTGGGATACAGAATAGGAGGTGGTAAAGTCACTCCCCCTGCAGAAAATGAAAACAAGATCTTTAACTTGTCAGTCCCAAAATCAAAGAAACAAGTTCAAGCTCTACTGGGACTATGTAACTTTTATAGACCTTTTATTGCAAACTATGCAGAAATTATTCACCCACTTACAGAAATTACAAAACACACATATGTTTGAAAAATTCAGTTCTCAGGAGATTGTCACGATGCATTGGACAATATCAAGCAAGCGTTTAGGAAGAAACACATCTTGGTTACACCTCAATGGGACAAACCTTTCATTGTTGCTACTGATGCATCGTCTATTGCATTAGGAGCGTGTCTTATGCAAGAACATGATGGTATCCTCCATCCCATTCAATATCTGAGCAGAAATTTGACAAAAACAGAATGTAACTACAGCACCATAGAGAGAGAATGTTTGGCCATATTGTGGGCTCTACAAAAACTACAAAAAATACCTTCTAGGTAGAAAATTTATTCTACTGACAGACCACAAACCACTTGTGGCATTCAACTAGAAGAAAATAAGCAACGCCAAAATAAATCGTTGGGATATGCTATTAGCCGACTACAAATTTGACATTAAACCTGTTAAAGGAAAAGACAATGTGGTTTTAGACCACAGGGGTAGAACAGGGGTGGCCAGACGGGTAGTAACTGAGAGCCATTTTAACAAGTAAACAGATCGTTGAGAGCCACATTTAAAATGCATTTTGTAGTTTAAAAAAATATTTTAAGTCGAATTTAATGATTTACGATAATTGTTTAAACCCTAACCGTATGTTAAAGAAATATATGCGTTACAATTACACACTAGAAAAGATTAAAATATGTACAATTTATGAATAGAAACACACTGCATATAGACTCATATTAAAAGTTAACATTAATTGGTATGATCCTGCTAAGCAGTCTTTGATCTAGCAATGTTATCTAAATCAGGTTGGTAACTAGTAGCTGTGCGAAGAAGATGCTGCTGGTTATTAGTTACTGCTCGATGCTTTGATTTTATTAACTTCATTTTGGAGTACAAAGATTGACAGCAGTGGGTTTAACAGAAAATGGATATAAGTATGAGTCAACAACTATCTCTCTTAAGTTCAGGATTTTTTACTTCTGGCTCGAGCGAGGGGTATATTTCAGTGCAACTATGTTAAATAGCTCTTTCTTTACTACTACGTATAATTAATATAACGAACTTCTTTAAATCGTTAATCATTGTTCTTTCAATATCAGCGTTAATATCTGCAATAAGTTTCTCAGCAGCATAGGTGACATTGGAATTTGTGTTGTCGCCGAAGTCTGGAACCATTTGGATCTACCATTAAAATTGCTTCTTCGATATTCTTCTTAATAATGTCCCCATCAGAATGAGGTCTTTTAGCACGAAAAATATTCTAAGCGATGACATAACTGGCTTGAGATGAAGTGACACCCTCTGTGCTCAAAGCAGTAAATAGTGTCTGCTGCTGGCACATTCCAAACATTAACCAAGCAAGCCTTCTTTTATCTTAATACAGATTCCAGTGGATACCGCAATGCAAACTCTTCATGGCGTTTTCATTGTGTAGCTTCAAATAGCTAGCTTTGTAATTTGTTACCGGTGTTTAGCAGATGATGTAAATTGGCCTTATCGATAATTGTAAAGTCACCTTTCACATCTGGTAGAAAACTTATATTTTCTTCTGATATTTCCATTCCTTGCAACTTTTTGCCATATTTTATTTTAACTTTTAAATAATAGGTTATTAAAATTATTGGGCCTAACAGTAACAACTTTGATATGCTCATTTTTACCGTAACCGGAATTTTAACAGTTTACATCACCAAACAATCAGAAACTAATGCTCCCTTTACTTTAACTTTTATATTTTAAATCAAGCCCATATTATTTTCAGTCATTTGTTTGGGTCAAGATTTTTTTAAAACTTAAGTTTATTTTTGATGTCATAAATTTCAAAAGAAAACTTTTAATTTCATAAATTTTTCGCGAGCCGCAGTGTGAACAAGGAAGAGACGCATGCGACTCGCGAGCCGCACTTTGGCTACCGTTGCTGTCGTGGATGTTTGGTTTGCATGTGATATGTAGGCGAAGTGTTAGAACCATGGTAGCAATGTTCCCTTTAAGCAGCGCTGCTGCGCAGATATTTGACCGACACCATGCAGGAGTTTAGAATCACCACGCAGCAAATTTTGTAAAATATTGCACAAAAATGAACGATGTGCAACTTTCCACAGAAAGTTTTTAAAAACTTTGCACACGGACCAACGAAGCTTAGACTTAGAGGGAAAATTGCATGGTAGGCACTCTCAATGGACACTTAACATTTATCAACGCTTTGAACATTTACGTTAGTCAATAGTTTAAAACCTAAAAGTTCGTGTAATTGTCCGGAAATTAGTTTATATTTATCGGCCGAAATATTTTACTTCCTGTACATTTTAAGTGGTGGGTCGATTAATCGTTAAAAAAAATTTAATCGTTAAAAAAATTTAACGATTAATCGAGCAATTAATCGTTAATTTCCGAAGCCCTAATTTTAATGCGATATGCTCAAGGTCTAAGTCGATAATTATCGACTTATTTCATACATTTTCAGTATTGAAGAGATGATAAAAACTGAATAATCTATCTATATATATAATTCTCTTCGTGGTCGGAACCTGCGAGACACCAATCTGCAAGTATGTTCAATAGTTACTAATTTTAGAAAGCAGTGCACCAAATTACTGCACCAATGCATCAAAAGGTGTGCAAATTAAATATGCGCTGTAAAAAAATTATATGACATCATTGTTTTCGCTAATATTTTAATTTTGTAAAAAGGGAACAATGTAAAAAGTTATAAAATACTTTGTGTACATTTCAGAAAGTTTAATATTTCGTATTGATCAAACAAGGACAAGTTAGTTGGGATTTTGAAAAAGTGCATTTTTTCAAAATAAATAGATTTCAGCTGAACACTTTCGTCATTTTTTACGGGTGATAACGCCGCGGGTCTCTCCAGAGTTCCTTCTTTTCATTCACTCACAGTCGTTTGCCCAAACCCACCCCATTTTGACAACTGTGTCTTTCAGGAAGTCTTCACCCGTCACTATATCATTAGCGGCGTATGCTACGCCGCGGGTCAGCTAGTTCAAAATAAAACACAAAAATTAGCAGCACAAGACTACTAAAAAATCGTTTAATTAATTTTTGTTTAGCTGTTGACGTTACAAAGCTCTGCATACGAAAAAAATTGTATACTTTGAGAAATCAGTAAAGTTTCAGCTTAATTTCGTCAAATAATTTTATTGATACAAAATTTCTATATCCAAACCAGGGGCGGATTAAGACTGCATGGGGCCCCTGGCTGCAATTCAAACTGGGTCCATATCCAGCCAGTGTACCTTTAGATAAAATGATAGCTAGTAGCTAATTTAAGACTGTAACTTGTAACTATTCAGCGAAATAGCTCTAAAATTGTCAATTTACGATATATAAGTAGTACTAGCGTATCACCCGTCAAAAATGACTGAAGTTTTCAGCTGAAATCTATTTATTTTATAAAAAATGCACCTTTGTTAGGGAGCCTACGGCGCCGACCTTTTCAAAAGCCCAACTAACTTGTCCTTGTTTGATAAATACGAAATATTAAACTTTCTGAAATGTACACAAAGTATTTTATAATAGGGGTTGTAGGGTGCCTACGGCGCCCCCTTTGTTTTTTTATTTTATAAATAACCATCATCAAATCCTCTTTTTACATTTATTCCTTTTCCAAAATTAAAATACATATATGAGCGAAAACAATGACGTTATATAAAAATTTTTTACAGCGCATCTTTAATTTCCACACCTTTTGATGCATTGGTGAAGTAATTTGGTTTTCCCTGCTTTCTAAAATTAGTAGCGTCACGGACAGACATTGCAAATTATATTGTTTAATTCTTAAATAATTTCTCTTTGTGAGCCTATCAAATCAGGTTTTTCCGATTACTATTTTAAGACTATTATATCGGAATAGAGATGAGATTGATAATAATAGATATGATTTTAATAATTTGTTTAATTTATCTAAATTTCAGTGATTCGTGTAAACATTTGTCCATTTTATTATAATATATACTAAATTTGGGGGCCCCTAAATCATCGGGGGCCCCTGGCTTTAGCCCGTTCAGCCCCCCCCTTTAATCCGCCATAGATCAAAACCCATGCTTAGAGTCGTTTGTATATTTTGCTACTTACTACAGCATTTAAAAGAAAATAATCAGTGGGTATAGGTATTGCACTGATTGGGTGGTTCTTGTTGTTATGAGTCCTGTTTGAGGCCCTCACTAATCGGAGGCCCTAGGCCGCTGCCTAGTTTGCCTACGCCTAATGCCGGCCCTGCTGGTGGAACTAGTTTGTAATCAACGGGATTCGCCTCATGTTCTTTATTCCATTTAAACGCAAACACGCACACACACACACACACACACACATGCACGCACGCTGCTTTAAGGGAACATTGCTACCATGGTTCTAACACTTCGCTTATATATCACCTGCAAACCAAACATCCCCTACAGTATCAGAAACTTCAGCTGAGACAATCTAAAGCTATGTGAACGAATGTTCAGCTCGGCTTGTTATATTGTCAATAAGACCCGCTCATCACTTGAACCAAATAATTCCAATACACTTGTCTGTTTACGTAGTTGGTCAAAAGATATCATATAAAGAAGACATTCAGTATTATTTTGATTTTCGACAAGTATTTTTAATAAATGCTACTTATGACACCATAAATTTCAATTTTTGGCTTTAATCGAAATTAACGATTAATTAATCGTTAATTTTCAAAATTTAACGATTAAAATAAAATTATTTAAATTAATCGTTAACAGCCCTAATATATATATATATATATATATATATATATATATATATATATATATATATATATATACTAGACGCCCCGCGCCGTAGCATACGCCGCAGACTTGCTCATGGAGAGTGCAAAGGAAATGGAGAAAGAACGGACACAAACTACAGCACGAAGAAATAAAAAAAACGTGAGTAAACGTCGGTTGACTGCCTAACAAAGGTGCATTGCTGGTTTCGAGACATTTGCAGGCGAAATTCGGTACATCCCTAACTTCTATGAAGTCAGCTATAAAACGATAATCGGTTTAAAATCAGAGTTACATAATAGATAATCGGTTTAAAATCAGAGTTACATAATAGATAATCGGTTTAAAATCAGAGTTACATAATAGATAATCGGTTTAAAATCAGAGTTACATAATAGATAATCGGTTTAAAATCAGAGTTACATAATAGATAATCGGTTTTCCAACCCCCCCCCAAAAAAAAATAAAAATAAAATCACGCAATTAACAACCCTAAATATGACTAACCCTCGCTAGGGTCGGCCAATCACAGTTTATGTTTAAGGGATGGTAGTAATAAATGGGAGGCTGGTAACAACAACCTCAGTGTGCATGTCTTCACGTATACTCACTATTTTTATGACTAAGTGCTGCTTTTTGTGTATATACTCTCACCCCTAACCGTTCTTTGCACTGTCTATGATGAGCAAGTCTGCGGCGTATGCTATGCAATAAAGGGGTAAAATAACGGGCACAAACAGACATTAAAAAAAACAACAACAATGTATTCGCTGGGGCTTGGACCCAGGACCTTCCCCGCATGAGGCGGACGTGATAACCAGTACAATACGAATCTCATGTTTTCAGTGAAGGGACACTGCAAGTGAAACGCAAGGACCATTGTTGGTCACCCCTCCACTATATTTGCTTGCCAACCATTAACTGTATTTATTTGACCCCAGCGAGGGTCATTCGTCATGCTTGTTTGCACATACTTGCTTGCGTCGTGGTGTATCGCATGGTCACATGAAGAGAATTATATATATATATATATATTCTTATATAATAAAAGGCTAAGTTCTGTCCCGTCATCTATAGCGATTGGTCTCTCAAACACACATGACTCCTACAGCCAATCATATCAAGTTTACGCGGAAGTTCAAAACGAGTCGTTTTTGGTGCAGTATTTCTTCCAAGACTTTATTTTGAGTTATGCGCGTTGGGATTTATAGTCAAAAGCTCTGTTTTTACGAGTTATTTATTTTAACTATAATGAATAGTATTTTTGACGTGATGCACATGTAATGCCGGTCGAGACGGCTGTTGGAGGGGAGTTACAACATGCCACCGAACGGTGGCGGAACGTCCTTGGACGGGCTTGGTTGCTCGTATATATATATATATATATATATATATATATATATATATATATATAAACTAGGGGCAAGGACCCGGCTTTTTCCCGGGTTAAAATGAGGTTTTCTGTAGAATCGTACAGTACTGTTTATTTGCATGCAATAAAGGGTACATTTAACTTAAAGCAATGTGATAGACAACATTTTTGGCAGTTCCATTTGGAGTGTGTACAAAAAGATTTTTCTCTTTGCCAACTCTGGAGCAGGCCACATACAATTGTCCATGAGAAAAGCATGGTGTCTGCAAGTCTATACCAGCAATCCCTAGAGACTGAGTGATAATTTATATAATTTGTTTACCTGTTACCATCGCCATATGATACTTCACAACCACCGAAAGTTTCATGCTTCTACCTACACGGCCCCCAGTATCTTATATAGATGGAACGAAACATGTTTAAGAACTTTCCCCATGTAATTTTGTGTATGTGTACCAAATTTCACGTTATTTGGTTGTATGGATCTTGAGTTATCAGGGAACAGACAAACACACAACAAATGCGTCTTATATGTATAACATTTGGGCCCCGGCCCCCCAGTAAGTGATTTTTTTTACTGCTACCATCGCGGGAGGGTACTCAACAACTTTCCAAAGTTTATGTTTGTACCTACAAAGAAAGATGAAGAATTAGTGTTGATTCAGTTTTATATAACCCATATTATAAGGAAAAAAACGGTTTTAGGCCCCCGGCAACCCATGAGTCAATTTTTTAAAATTATTTTCGCCAATTATCGTTATAAGAGTGTATTCAGCAAGTTCCCAAAGTTTCATGCTTCTATCTTTACAGGAAGTTGAAGAAATTAGTGTTTAGTCAGTTTTAAATATAAGAAAAAACTGCATTAGGGCCCCCCCCCCGTAAGTGATAATTTATACAATTTTTTACCTGTTACCATCGCCAAATGATACTAACAACCACCGAAAGTTTCATGCTTCTACCTACACGGGAAGTAGGATAATTTATATATTTTTATTTTTTATAGAGCTCATATAAGGAAAAAAGTACATATTGGGCCCCTGGCCCCCAGCATCTTTTATATATGGAACGAAACTGTTTAACAACCTTTCTCATGTCATTGTGTGTATTTTGTACCAAATTTCACGTTATTTGGTTGTCTGGATCTTGAGTTATTAGAGAACAGACTAACACACAACAAATACGTCTAATATCTATAACATGTGGGCCCCCGGCCCCCCAGTTAGTGATAATTTTTTTTCGACTGCTACCATCGTGCGAGGGTACTCAACAACTTTCCAAAGTTCATGTTTCTACCTACAAAGAAAGATGAGGAATTAGTGTTGATTCAGTTTTATATAGCCCATATAAGAAAAAAAAACGGGTTTGGGCCCCACCCACCCCCCCCCCGGCCACCCATGAGTGAACATTTTAAAATTATTTTTCCACAATTATCGTCATAAGAGTGCATTCAGCAAGTTCCCATAGTTTCATGCTTCTACCTTCACGGGAAATTGAAGAATTAGTGTTGAGTCAGTTTTAAATATAAGAAAAAAAACTACAATAGGGCCCCTGGCCCCCAGTAAGTGATAATTTATATATATTTTGTTACCTGTTACCATCGCCAAATGATACTTAACAACCACCGAAAGTTTTATGCTTCTAACTACACGGGAAATATGATAATTTTTTATTTTTATTTTTTATAGAGCTCATATTAGGAAAACTACATTTTGGTCCCACGGCCCCCAGTCTATATATATAAAAATCAAAGTATGTCTCTGTGTGTGTGTGTGTGTGTGTGCATGTCCTTTATAGCTGACTAAACCATTCATCCGATCATCATGAAATTTTTGGAGACTGTTGAGTACCTACCTGGGATGGTAACTGGCAACTTTGTTTTCTAAATTTAACACTCATGGGGCACCGGGGGCCCATAATGTCATTTTTTGCTTATATGAGCTATATAAAAATTAGTTTAAGTGCTAGCTACTGTGTAAATTGTTGGATCTTATCCAAACTTTATATATGACAACTTGGTAGCCAATATTAAAATACTATAGGGCACTGAACTGCAAATAGTCATTCCTTTGGGGCTGGGGGCCCAAAAATTCACATTTCGTAAACGTTTTAGATTTTATTCACCATTCAGTCATTAACAATCTTGACAAATAATGACACATGTATCCATTATTATACAAATTGAAATGAACAGGGGTTTTGAACTTTATATCTTGCACTGATTGGGCCCCCGGGCCCTTAAAGCCTTTTTTTGCTTATCTATATATATAAAAATCAAAGTATGTCTGTGTGTTTGTGTGTGTTAGCTACTGAGTAAATGAATGGATCTAAACCAAAATTTGAATTCAAAAACTTGGTAGCCCATATTAAAATACTACAGGGCACATAACTTCAAATGTCCATTCCTTAGGGGCCGGGGGCCCCCAATGTCTTTTCTTCGTATATGTTTAATGTATTTTCCCCCATTCAATTTTTAACGATCTTGAGGAATATATCTATGAGGAAACTTAATTAAATGAAAAGGTTTTTGAAATCTACATCTATCACCAAATGGGCACAGGGGCCCTAAATGTATTTTTTTATATCTATTATATAAAAATCAAAGTATGTCTGTGTGTGTGTGTGCATGTCCTTTATAGCTGACTAAACCATTAACCCGATCGTCATGAAACTTTTAGAGACTGTTGAGTATGCTCCCGGGATAATAACTGGCTCAATTCAATTATTAAAAAACTTGACAAATAATGGTAAATGTATCCACTATTATCCATATTGAAATGAACAGGTTTCTGAACTTCATATCTTGCCCTGAATTTCGTTTTTTGCTTATATGAACTATAGAAATATTAGTTTATGCGTTAGCTACTTAGTAAATGAATAGATCTTCACCAAACTTTGTATACGAAAACTTAGTAGCACATATTAAGATATTTTTCCTATTCAATTTTTAAAGATCTTGAGAAATAGATCCACAATAAAACTGAATTAAAATGAACAGGATTTTGAAGTTGACCTCTTACACCGAATGACCCCTTAATGTCATTTTCCCCCTATATTAGCTATATAAAAAGTAGTGTAAGCGTTAGATAATAAGAAAATAACTGGATTTTGACCAAACTTAGTATATAAAAACTTAAGAGCCTATATTACTATAGTGTACTGAACTCCTAATGTCCATTCCCTTGGAGCTGGGGGCCCCAAATGTCTTTTTACTGAACTTTAATAATTGTATTCCCTATTCAATTTTACACGATATTGAGGAATATAGCTTGAGTACAATGGCAATAAAAACTATATTATCCATCATTTTGGGACCGGGGCCCTTAATATCGTACCTTCTTTTGTACGCTATTTAATTATTTATTTATTTATCCGTTTGCTATGAAACTTGGAATTTTTTCCACTCGCCCGAGTAGGTTTCTGCATAATTGTTTTTAAACATAACACTCATTGATTTCTTTAAATTTATTCATTTTTACTGAGATCGTTGCAACGCACGACGGGTCTGCTAGTATCTTATATATATGGAACGAAACCTGTTTAATAACCTTTCCGATATAATTTTGTGTGTGTGTACCAAATTTCACGTTATTTGGTTGTCTGGATCTTGAGTTAATAGGGAACATCCAGACGACAGACAACAAATGCGTCTTATATGTATACTAGTGATATACTAGCGCATCACCCGTCAGAAATGAAGGAAGTTTTAAGCTGTAATCTATTTATTTTATAAAAATGCACTTTTTTAGGGCGCCTACGGCTCCGACCTTTTCAAAAGCCCAACTAACTTGTCCTTGTTCGATAAATACGAAATATTAAACTTTCTGAAATGTACACAAAGTATTTTATAATAGGGGTTGTAGGGCGCCTACGGCGCCCCCTTTGTTTTCTGATTTTATAATTAACCATCATCAAATCCTATTTTCACATTGATCCCTTTTCCAAAATTAAAATATGAGCGAAAACAATGACGTCATATAATTATTTTTTTTTACAGCGCATATTCAATTTGCCCACCTTTTGATGCTTTGGTGCAGTAATTTGGTTTTCACCTGCTTTCTAAAATTAGTATAGTCAGCAGTGACAGACACTACTTGCGTGACAATTGCAAATTATATTGTTTAATAGATACTAGCTGACCCGCGGCGTAGCATACGCCTCTAATGATTTAGTGACGGGTGAAGACCTCCTGAAAGACACAGTTGTCAAAATGGTGTGGGTTTGGGCAAAAGACTGTGAGTGAATGAAAAGAAGGAACTCTGGAGAGACCCGCGGCGTTATCACCCCTAAAAAATGACGGAATTGTTCAGCTGAAATCTATTTATTTTGAAAAAATGCACTTTTTCAAAATCCCAACTAACTTGTCCTTGTTTGATCAATACGAAATATTAAACTTTCTGAAATGTACACAAAGTATTTTATAACTTTTTACATTGTTCCCTTTTTACAAAATTAAAATATCAGCGAAAACAATGACGTCATATATATATTTTTTTACAGCGCATATTTAATTTGCACACCTTTTGATGCATTGGTGCAGTAATTTGGTGCACTGCTTTCTAAAATTAGTATCTGTTGAACATACTTGCAGCTTGGTGTCTCGCAGGGTCCGACCACGAAGAGAATTATATATATATATATTATTTTTTTAAAATCCCTTATATTAACTTCACCGCCGTCTCATTCGTCGTCCCTCGACCACGACGCTCGTTCGTCTCGTCCGCGGAAAAAACAAAAGTCGAAAATGACCCACTTCCAGTTAAGCCATCGAGCTGAAATTTGGCACACGGACCCGTCTCACCTAACAATGCATCGTATCAAAATTTCAGATCGATCGAACGAACCGTAATTAAATTAATGCATTTTTAGTTTATCTCTATAAACTATATGTAACGGTCGCTATTGTTTACATTTTACGGGTCACTTGACTTCACGCCAGCCATCGATGACCACATCTCGTGGAGGAGGAGTTCACTCAGTTTTAGGCTTTAAATGTTTGTCGCGTTGGAACATAATCAATACTTTAAGTTCTGTCTCACATATAAGGGATTTATAGTCAAAAACTTTGTTTTTACGAGGTTGTTTTATTAGTGCACTTTTTTTAATGTAAATAAAAGCGTGTCCGTTTAAAAAAAAAGATTTTTTGTAAAGTATTTTATTTTAAAAATGTGGGTGTGAGAAGAGGCATAATTGATAAAGGTAATGTTTTAATATTCAAATGTTAAACACGGGGACAGTGGTCATCGTTGGCTGGGGTGAACTCCGGTGACCCGCACGTGGATGTAAAAAAAGGCAGACGGATACAGATGCTACATAGATATAAACTAAAAATGCATTAATTTAATTAAGGTGCATTCGATCGATCTGAAATTTTGATACAATGCATTGTTATCCAAGATCTATCTGTTTTAAAATTTTGAGATCTCTAGGACCATCAAAAGTGGTTTAATTTTACGTTACAAGATTTGATGGATGCACCATACAACATTCAGTGTGACGTAAAAACAACAACAAACCAAAACAACAAACAAACAAACACAAAAAATAAAATAAAATAGCAACTCAGTAATTAACACAAATACATCTAATACTGAGTGTAATTCGTGAATTTCTTTAACAACCTTTAGTTCAGAGTATTCTCTTATTAATTTAGAAACACCTCACTTGTTATTGAGTTCACGAGCAACAAAGCCCGTGCAAGGACGTTCCGCCACCGTTCGGTGTCATGTTGTAACAACAGCCGTCTCGACCGGCATTACATGTGCATCGCATCAAAAATACTATTCATTATGGTTAAAATAAAAAAAACTCGTAAAAAATAGCTTTTTGCTATAAATCCAAACGCGCATAACTCAAAATAAAGTCTTGGAAGAAATACTGCACCAAAAAAAACAACTCGTTTTGAACGTCCGCGTAAATGGCGTAAAAGTGTTCAATATGATTGGCTGTGGGAGTCATATGTGTTTTAGGGACCAATCGCTATAGATTACGGGACAGAAACTTGCCTTTTATTATATAACATAGGATACTCAATTACTAATATAGTGAGGTCAAACAATGATGTTTGAGATGTCCTCAAATAGTTCTTGATTATTTTTAATTAAAAAAACTACATTCCCCTGATGCATCAGATAGAATAGGACTGCGATAAAGCTTTTAACTTAAGGGACCGTCCATAAATGATGTCACGCGCCTAGAGGGGGGAAGGGGGTCACGCATTTGTATCTATCTGTGCAGTGGTGTAGTGGAGGGTGGGCGCGGGAGGGCTTCGCCATCCCACCTTTTTTGACAGGGAGGGTGCACCCACCCTGCATGGAGGGCATGCAATTTCAATTAACTTCAATCCATTTCAGGCGTTTCAGCGTTACTTTGAGGAAAACACGCCGCGTGAAAAATGTGAAAAAAAGATCCCTACCCCCTCTTTTTTAGGACTAAACAACTGGATGTGTGACGAGTGGGAGGGGGTGTATAAGAAATGTGTCATCACATAAAAAAACGCGCAACTTTAAATGAAAAATCCACTTCAATATATATTTGATTGCTTACAATTTATTTAATGACGTTTTACATGGCTTTACACGTGTTGCGAAATTAGAGTGCAACCTCACACTAAATGCATACTTAAAAGACAAAAAAGTATTTGCAACATGCTTATTTTCAATTAGAAAAGACTGTTTTGTTTCGGGGGGGGGGAAGGGGGGTCAAAGCTTTGTGATGTCATATTAAAACAAAAAAAGGGGGGGGGCTCTAAGTTTTTGTGACAAAGTGTGACGAGGGGGAGGGGGAAAAATAGTCACAAAATTGCGTGATGTCATTTATGGACGGCCCCTAATTACAAAATAGACTGTGGCGATATTTATGAAATCTTAGGGGGCTTGTTGTCTAGGGGCATATATATATATATATATATATATATATATACTAGGGGCAAGTACCCGGCTATGCCCGGGTTTAACAACAACAACAACAAAAACAACAACAGCAACAAAACAACAAAATCAAACAACAAAAACAAAACAACAACAAACAACAACTACAACAACAACAGCAACAACAACAAAGCAACAACAACAAAACAACAACTACAACAACAACAGCAACAACAACAGCAACAACGACAAAAACAACAACAGACACAGCAACAAAACAACAAAAACAAAACAACAACAAAAACAACAAAATTAACAACAAAACAACAACAAAACAACTACAACAACAACAGCAACAACAACAAAGCAACAACAACAAAACAACAACTACAACAGCAACAACAACAAAGCAACAACAACATGAAGGGCATTGTCGTCGCAGGGCAAGGGATGTGGACAACAACAGCACAAAAACAACACAAAAGCAACAACAGCAAAAGCAACAACAACAGAAACAACAACAGCAACAACAACAAAAACAACCACAAAAACAAAACCACAGCAAAAACAACAAAAACAAAACAACAACAAAAACATCAACAACAAAACAACAACAAAACAACAACAACAGCAACAACAACAAAACAACAACTACAACAACAAAAGCAACAACAAAAGCAACAACAACAAATCAACAACAATAGCAAAACAATTATTTTATGGCGATAGTCGCCTTCTTGTTAATCTCGACACCAAAATGTTTATTATTTTGCGTCATTATTTTACGTCTTAATTTTCAATAATTTTTATTTTATATAGCTCATATAAGGGAAAAACTAATTTTGGGCCCCCGGCCCCCAGTATCTTATATATATGGAACGAAACCTGTTTAATAACCCTTCCGGTATAATTTTGTGTACGTGTACCAAATTTCACGTTATTTGGTTGTCTGGATCTTGAGTTATTAGGGAACAGACAGACAGACAACAAATGCGTCTTATATATATAGAGACTAGGGGCAAGTACCCGGCTTCTCCCGGGTTTAACAACAACAGCAACAACAACAAAACCAACAACAGAAACAGCAACAGCAACAAAACAACAAAAACAAAACAACAACAAAAACAACAACAAAATCAACAACAAAACAACTACAACAACAACAGCAACAACAACAAAGCAACAACAACAAAACAACAACTACAACAGCAACAACAACAAAGCAATAACAACATGAAGGACATTGTCGTCGCAGGGCAAGGGATGTGGACAACAACAACAAAAGCAAAAACAACACAAAAGCAACAACAGCAACAACAACAGCAACAGCAACAACAACAAAAACAACAACAGCAACAACAACAAAAACAAAACAACAACAAAACATCAACAAAACATCAACAACAAAACAACAACAACAGCAACAATAACAAAGCAACAACAACAAAACAACAACTACAACAACAAAAGCAACAACAAAAGCAACAACAACAAATCAACAACAACAACAAAAAAATTATTTTATGGCGATAGTTGCCTTCTTGTTAATCTCGACACCAAAATGTTTATTAATTTGCGTCATTATTTTACGTCTTAATTTTCAATAATTTTTATTTTATATAGCTCATATAGGGAAAAACTACATTTTGGGCCCCCGGGCCCCAGTATCTTACATATAAGGAACGAAACCTGTTTAATAACCTTTCCGGTATAATTTTGTGTACGTGTACCAAATTTCACGTTATTTGGTGGTCTGGATCTTGAGTTATTAGGGAACAGACAGACAACAAATGCGGCTTATATATATAGAGATATATATATATATATATATTATATATATATATATATATATATATATATATATATATATATATATATATATATATATATATATATATATGTATGTTTAAGTTGATCTCGCTCACAAGGTATACTTTAGTGATCTACTCGCATACGACAATCAACAAACTAAAAGGTTGAATTTTAACACAATTTAATTTATCATACACTTTGTACAAGGATGGGATTGCTGCAATGCAATGTCCCCTTCACATAACATTAATCATCATTAGGCTATGCTTGCAATTAACTTTATGTTAATGGTGGGTACTTATAGTTGCACTGTGTGCTGTGGGTCGTCTCATCTACTCCGGGTTCCCTCTGTAGCTGGGGCGGGTAGGGGTGCCTCACGAGCTCCACGGGCTGTGCTTAGTACTGATGTTGGCTGCAGGTGTTCTTGCCCCACCCGTGTCCTGTGTAAGGGGCGGGATGGTTGGTTCTGCAAGTCCTTCCTGGCCGATGCGGTTCACTGGCTTCGATAACAATGGGGTCAACTCTGGGTCACCTCGCCCTGCGCCGGGTTCCCTCGGTTGATGGGGCGGACGCAGTTGGTACTGCAAGGTCGTTCCTCTGGCTGGCGTGTTGAGTAAGGAGGTCACTCGGGCGTGCTCCTGATACTCGATGCTTGGGGCGTGTTGGCTATCTCGTCTCGGGTTAAGACGGCATTAACTTTCACAGGATGTGTGATAAGTTATCGTTCGCACTCACGTGTGTGATGTGCGAGCTTTGGGGCACAGCTATGTGTGTGGCCACCAGCTTCGATTGGTACGGTGTGTGACCAATCGGGTATGACGACAAGTCAGCCTGGGTTGGACTATGGACAGGAGTGCGTGTTGCCTCTCTGCACAGGTCCGGTATCCAGGAACCAGACTAAAACAGAAAAGAAAACTAGGGTAGTTTCTCTAATTTAGTCTGTCAGATTCTGGGTTTTGGATGGACTTGTCGGCTCTCTTGACCAAGGATGGGCACAGATAGAATCTTGATGCGAATACTACACTTCGTTTGTTCTGATGCTGTCGTCGTTGGCCGGAAAAGAGAACGAGATCCAGGGGCGCGCTTATATTTATACCCTGAGGGGCGGTTTGGTCCAGTTTTGTCCGATTGGCCTCTAATTATTCTCCATCTCACAAAGAGGTTGGACTCTTTCACCTGACATCCTTGCATATTTAATTGGGTTCCGTTGACACAGGCGAGCTAATCAGGAGTGTGTGAGTTATCCCCCTTGTTTCACCCGTAGGCAGGGTAGCAGATATTTGAGTCACCACAAATTTCGTCACAGAGGCCCTTTTTTTTGAGATGATTCATCTTGATGAATTATCTAAGAGTGGACGACAATTATCTGCGATGAGGCTCCGATCGGCTTCCGCACGTCCCTAATTTTGGTATTGAGTAGAGCATCTAGCATTTCTTTGGTTACGCGACTTCGGTTGACGAAGTAGATTCTTCTTCTGACTTCGAGACGGGTTGAGCTTGTGACTCAGTGACTTCCCCTTTTAGGTGAACTGTCCTGTTCTCGCTCAATCCTGATTGATCCTGTGTAGTTCCCCTTTGGAGGTGGGACGTCACAGTGGTATTCAATCCCGGTGTATGCTTTGGCACGGCGGTTCTCACGTTGTGATGGGACATCACGGTGGCCTTCTCTACATCTCTCACCGAACTGATTGGTGGAGTTATATCCTCGTTTCTTATTTCTCTTAATGAGAGATTTGCCTGTTGCAATTCTCTAAGTTGCTTTGTTAATGACGCTATTTCGTCATCTCTGATTATGAGGGCTTGATTGAACGCAGCGTCCATTAGTTTGTAATTCTTTTCCAGGACCTGGATCCTATCTTTCATTTCGCAAGTTATGGCTTCCCACAGGCTATCCTTTTGGTTAACTGTGTGCTTAGTAACCTCGTTGACAAGTCCCTTTCGAGTGGGGTATGCCTGATGCTTTGGTTCAATCTTACGCTGGTTGTTAGAAAATGTGTTTTCCCTGTACTTAGGTAAGTTAACCGTTGATTGCCGCCTCATCATGGGTGTGCTAACCCTCCCGAAATTGTTTCGGTCGGTTACAGTGGTGTTCCCATGTTGTGATGTGGGGCTTACTACCTTCTTTTCGGCCGTCTGTTTGGGTGGGCCCCTATTATTCTTCTCTTGCCGAATGGCACTTACTTGATTACGGTTTTCCTGATACATGCCCGGATGGTTTCTGCACTTATTCATCCCTGGGTTTACTTGAGGCCTACTCTTGTTATCCTGTCGTAATTCACCATAGTTGATGTTTGCTCGGGACGAGCTGACATGAAATAACGGTGATCCTCCCCTAGCCTTTACCGGTGACGCTTTTCTCACTGTGGTGAGTTCTGGCCTCCATGGTGCGGCTACTCCTCTAGTCGCCTCCGACTTAGCTTGATATTTCCTTCTTAGCGCCTCCACTGTGAAGTATCTACTTCCCAGTATTAGGTCGAATGCTGGTGCGTCCATGACTGCCGCGTGGATTATTCCTTTGACGAAAGGAGTGTCCACCTTAATGCGTGCTACGGGAAATGTCTTCGGATGGCTGTGCCGATCAATGCCTTGGATCCTTATGGTCTGATTGGTCATGTCCCCTGGCAGGACCAATGATCGGTTGACAATGGCTGCACACGAACATCCTGTGTCATATAGGCACTTGATCATCTTTCCGTTGACCACGACTTGCTCACACGATGATTCGATGAACTTCTCATTCTCTCCAGTCACAGGTACAGCAAGTATCGCCCCCACCGTATGTGGAAATGCTCTTGGCTTGGCAGTAGCTTGACTATGTTGCTGGGATTTTCTTCTCTGGCACTCTTCGATGGAATGAGATGACGTCTGGTGATATTCACACCATGTACGTTTTTTCCCGAAGGTACGGATGTCGGGTTGGAATTCTTATTTGGTGAGAATCCAGGTCTCCTGTTGTTCGGGAAAACTGGCGCCGTTCCTCTTTCCTCCCTCGGCATCTGGTCGTCCACGGGTTGGCCGGTGGGTTTCTGTCTAATAGGCTCCTTGCCTTCTCGATGGGCCGTCAGGTACCGGTCAGCCAAGTCCTTTACCCTGTCGAGGTGGGTGGCTCCATTTTCTTCCACAAATATCCGGAGGTCAGGGGTCATACACTTCTTCATTTGCTCTACCAGTATCATCTCCATGACGCCCTGGAATGTATCTGGGTATTTCCCCAGTGTGCGCCATTTATTCAGGTATTTAGTCAGTCTCTCCAGGAGCTGACTGTAGGTTTCAGATTTTTCCAATCTGGCCGCTCTGAACTTTTTCCTGTACGTGGATGCCGTTAGCTCATACTTTACGAGGAGGGCTGCTCTAAGTGCGGCATAGTTCCTGGCGTCTTCCTCAGCCAGTTTCGAATATACCTCATAGGCCTTCCCCTTGAGTACATGGGCTAAGCGAAGATTCCATTTGTCCTCGGGGAGCTCATACATCTTGGCGATCTGTTCGAACCTATCCAAGTATACTTCTATCGACTCTAACTTCTCGTCGAATGGGTCCAGCGGGAACAGCAGTGAATGGTGTATCTGGCCAGTCCTTGAATCCAGGACAAGGTTGCTTCCTGGGGTGGTCGTTCGTTCCGCCTGGACTCTCTCCTTCTCTATCTCTAGCTCGACCAATCTCAGGGCGTGTTCCCTGTCTGCCTGTTCCTTGGCCATCTCCCGTTCCGCCTCTTCTCTCTCTCTCGCTATAAATAAATCGACTTCTCGGTTCATGTACTGAACCAGTTCAGCTCCCTCCAGTCCGAGACTCTCGCCCTCTCGGCGTGCTTCGGCCTTGACCTCGGCCTTGGCCCTTACAAATTCTGCCATGTTCTACCAAACACAGTTCCGGTAAGGTGAACTCTAACTAGGTAATGTGACAACACGGCTTAACTACAAATGCCAGTAAATTTCAATTCATTAATTACTTAAAATGACTAAGTATAATTAATTCCAATTAACATAAGTTATGGCAAGCTAATGATGATTTAACTAAGCATTATGTCAAGATATATCGCATGCGAGAAATCACTAGAACAATCCTACAATCATCCCGGACGAGCCCCCATTTATAGCCTTGTGGTGATATTTATGAAATCTTAGGGGGCTTGTTGTCTAGGTGCATATATATATATATATATATATATATATATATATATATATATATATATATATATATGTATGTATGTTTAAGTTGATCTCGCTCACAAGGTATACTTTAGTGATCTACTCGCATACGACAATCAACAAACTAAAAGGTTGAATTTTAACACAATTTAATTTATCATACACTTTGTACAAGGATGGGATTGCTGCAATGCAATGTCCCCTTCACATAACATTAATCATCATTAGGCTATGCTTGCAATTAACTTTATGTTAATGGTGGGTACTTATAGTTGCACTGTGTGCTGTGGGTCGTCTCATCTACTCCGGGTTCCCTCTGTAGCTGGGGCGGGTAGGGGTGCCTCACGAGCTCCACGGGCTGTGCTTAGTACTGATGTTGGCTGCAGGTGTTCTTGCCCCACCCGTGTCCTGTGTAAGGGGCGGGATGGTTGGTTCTGCAAGTCCTTCCTGGCCGATGCGGTTCACTGGCTTCGATAACAATGGGGTCAACTCTGGGTCACCTCGCCCTGCGCCGGGTTCCCTCGGTTGATGGGGCGGACGCAGTTGGTACTGCAAGGTCGTTCCTCTGGCTGGCGTGTTGAGTAAGGAGGTCACTCGGGCGTGCTCCTGATACTCGATGCTTGGGGCGTGTTGGCTATCTCGTCTCGGGTTAAGACGGCATTAACTTTCACAGGATGTGTGATAAGTTATCGTTCGCACTCACGTGTGTGATGTGCGAGCTTTGGGGCACAGCTATGTGTGTGGCCACTAGCTTCGATTGGTACGGTGTGTGACCAATCGGGTATGACGACAAGTCAGCCTGGGTTGGACTGTGGACAGGAGTGCGTGTTGCCTCTCTGCACAGGTCCGGTATCCAGGAACCAGACTAAAACAGAAAAGAAAACTAGGGTAGTTTCTCTAATTTAGTCTGTCAGATTCTGGGTTTTGGGTGGACTTGTCGGCTCTCTTGACCAAGGATGGGCACAGATAGAATATTGATGCGAATACTACACTTCGTTTGTTCTGATGCTGTGGTCGTTGGCCGGAAAAGAGAACGAGATCCAGGGGCGCGCTTGTATTTATACCCTGAGGGGCGGTTTGGTCCAGTTTTGTCCGATTGGCCTCTAATTATTCTCCATCTCACAAAGAGGTTGGACTCTTTCACCTGACATCCTTGCATATTTAATTGGGTTCCGTTGACACAGGCGAGCTAATCAAGCGTGTGTGAGTTATCCCCCTTGTTTCACCCGTAGGCAGGGTAGCAGATATTTGAGTCACCACAAATTTCGTCACATAGACAAATTGTGTAAAAAAACAAAAAACCTTAGCTTTATTAATTAAATAATACAAAAGTATACGTTTTGGCTAATGTCTTCGTCAGTACTGATAACTAAAATTACACAAGAATTAAAATTATATTTAGAGTAAATAAGACATTTTATATCAAGATATTTAAAAAAGAAGGCAAAAATGTCAATTTAAATTACATATAGACAAGTATTACAACGGTTAAGGTTACAACTTTTTGTTCCAATGTGTGCTTTCATAGCAGGAAGATGACTTCTTACAAGTATATCTTTCAGACTCCTATCTCTCCGGAAAGCTAAAAGGGGAGGTTTTTTTGAAGACCTGCTGGGTTAGATGGTCAGCCATGAGGATTGGTCGGTTTTTGGGAATCACCTGGCGAGCTTGAAAGTTATGAAGATGGAAAGTTAAAATAAATATAGATCGAGTGATCAGAAAAAAATTGATATGAAAGTCTCCAGCCTAATCATACCTTTAAATACTTTAATTCGATTGACATCTGATGTTAAAACTAGCGCAGGATACGACCTCCTTCGAAAAATATACAGCATTTCATTTTTTTTCTCCAAAAAGACTGTCTAATCAGTACAGAGTCTTTTAAGCCTCAGTAGTTGTGAAAACGGGAGAGCATTTTTACAAGATTGAGGATGGGGCGATGAATACATCAGGAAACTATGGCTATTTGTAGGCTTGTAAAATAAATTAAATTTTAAATTAAATTTAAATTTTTACTTGTCCATATGTAATTAAAATTGAAAACATTTCTTTCCCTCTTGAAAAATTCAACATAAAAGATGGTTTAAATTGAACAAGTCGTAACGTGATTTATGCAATTATTTGAAAGAGACGCCTGGGAGATCGGTTTAGAGAACACCTGTACAATATAAATAAACACGCCCTGTGTCCTGTGTGAATACTTCAACGGCGCTGATCATGGCTGGATTTTAAATATTGCAGTTACCGGCATTGTATATGTGAGCAATAACCATGCTAGGATCTACATAGAAAATAGATTCATAAAACGATTCTGTACGTTGGATCAATAGGGATTAAACCAAATTCACAATGTTACATAACTGTTGTATCGTTTTCCCGTTGTGGTTTTCACTGTTACTTTTTATACGTTCTCCCTTTTCTTGTGTCCAGTGTCACTGTTTTCTTTTTTTTCCTTCTAATTTTTTATGTAGCTTACTTTTGAAGATAACTACAGTAGGTCTATTGCCCCCCTTCTCCCCCCCCCCGGGGTAATATTTTTTTTTCTCCGCCTGTTACCATCTCGGAAGTGTACACAACAATTTCCCAAATTTTCATGCTTCTACCTACACGAGAAGATGGAGATTAGTGACGGGTCAGAAACGGCTTTGCCTTTTATTAGTACAGATTACACAATTTGTGTATTTTTTTATTTCCACAGATGCAACACTTATCGGAACAGTTAGTAAAATTCTTAGAGCGATTCTCAAATTTGGCGCACAACTCGTTAAAAAAATGAATTTCAAAACTTCCAAAGGAACTATATCGTTTTTCAATATAAAACACGACTGATAATTCATCACAAAGTTACCGGCTGTTTATATTTGATTATTCTCCATCTGTTAAAAGGGTTTCCAAATCTTTGCAATTTTCCAAAATTTCAGAATAACATAATTATATAACATAAGTAACTGTTGTGATTTTGCAGCTGACAAAATCTTTGATCTAAATACTTGATTGCAGCGTTAACCAGGTGGTAAAAAAATTCAATGTATTTTTTCCTGTGCATCGATTGTTGGCCCATCCTGATTTTCTTCAAATTATCTTTTCCCCCAACGAACTCATTGTTTAGTGTTTTTAGTAGAGCTGTTATCGATTAATTTAAATTTAATCGTTAAATTTTGAAAAATTATCGATTAATTAATCGATAATTTCGATTACAGCCAAAAATAGAAATTTATGACGTCATTAAACTGAACATTTCTCACGGACATTGAAAATTAAGAATATTTTGAACTAAATTTTATGAAAATGTGTTGATACTTGGTCGGATGTTTGTGCTGAAGCGATGTATTTGATCCTTTAAAAGAGAATTGTTTATGGCAGTGAACACAGTAAACTTTTTTACCATCTTCGACTTTGCCATCCGCAGTTAGGGGCCGTCCATAAAGTAAGTCACGCTCCAGAGGGAGGAGGGGGTGTAAGAAAGTGTGACAGGGGGGAGGGGGGATTCCGGCCATGGGTGACGTCACGGTGCTGTATATTAAATTTTAATTATTTTGTTAATAAAAAAAACATTTTTGCTCGAAAGTGTGACGTACTATGGGGGGGGGGTTTCAAGATTTGTGACAGTTTGTGACAAGGGGTAGGGGGAGTTAAAATGGTCAAAAATAGCGTGACGTACTTTATGGACGGCCCTTTAGCTTAAAAACAAAATTTTTGCTCAACTTTCTAGTTATATGTTTAAATTTAACTGCGCTGATGCTGTCAGCCATTTTTTAGTTGACGTCTGCCGGTCCACATAAAGTAATAAAATAAATTATAATATTACGCGGGAGAAGTTTGTACGTAAAAAAATATATAAATTATTATTAATTATTAATAATTAATTATTTATTAATAAAATTGTTTAAAATATTATAAATATTTTCTTTAATTTTAATCGAATTTTTATCGATTAAAATAATTTTAATCGATAACAATTTTTAACGATTAATCGAGATTTTAATCGTTAATTTTCGCAGCCCTAGTTTTTAGTGTTTAGGTATTGAGTTAATTTTAAAAAATCTGCATTTCGAATACCATGCGCCAGCATCAACAAGGATGGCATTTAAAATTAAGTAGATTTTCCTATCTCCTTGTCTTAAAAGTTTATTAGAATTTTCCAAAAGATTTAATGCCAATGTATTATCATAATTTTTGCCCTGCAATGTTTACTAATGAGATTGAAATTATTCAATATCTCATCCCAGATCACGACAGAAGAAATTTTTAAAATTGTTCTATTTACGTAAGTAGTCCAGGTGCTTCATCTCTAACAGAATGAACTATCTACATTCTACAACAGAATGGTCCTTCTGAAAGTCAACAGAATGGTCCTTCTGAAAGTCAACAGAATGGTCCTTCTGAAAGTCAACAGAATGGTCCTTCTGAAAGTCAACAGAATGGTCCTTCTGAAAGTCAACAGAATGGTCCTTCTGAAAGTCAACAGAATGGTCCTTCTGAAAGTCAACAGAATGGTCCTTCTGAAAGTCAACAGAATGGTCCTTCTGAAAGTCAACAGAATGGTCCTTCTGAAAGTCAACAGAATGGTCCTTCTGAAAGTCAACAGAATGGTCCTTCTGAAAGTCAACAGAATGGTCCTTCTGAAAGTCAACAGAATGGTCCTTCTGAAAGTCAACAGAATGGTCCTTCTGAAAGTCAACAGAATGGTCCTTCTGAAAGTCAACAGAATGGTCCTTCTGAAAGTCAACAGAATGGTCCTTCTGAAAGTCAACAGAATGGTCCTTCTGAAAGTCAACAGAATGGTCCTTCTGAAAGTCAACAGAATGGTCCTTCTGAAAGTCAACAGAATGGTCCTTCTGAAAGTCAACAGAATGGTCCTTCTGAAAGTCAACAGAATGGTCCTTCTGAAAGTCAACAGAATGGTCCTTCTGAAAGTCAACAGAATGGTCCTTCTGAAAGTCAACAGAATGGTCCTTCTGAAAGTCAACAGAATGGTCCTTCTGAAAGTCAACAGAATGGTCCTTCTGAAAGTCAACAGAATGGTCCTTCTGAAAGTCAACAGAATGGTCCTTCTGAAAGTCAACAGAATGGTCCTTCTGAAAGTCAACAGAATGGTCCTTCTGAAAGTCAACAGAATGGTCCTTCTGAAAGTCAACAGAATGGTCCTTCTGAAAGTCAACAGAATGGTCCTTCTGAAAGTCAACAGAATGGTCCTTCTGAAAGTCAACAGAATGGTCCTTCTGAAAGTCAATGAAGAAAAAAATAAGTACAATTTTTGGAAAATATAAAAAAAGTTGCCGCTTTCTAGTGGTGATAATTGGTTATATCATTTATCACTACATTAATGGAGTGTATACCACATGATATAAAAAAGCACGAGGGCTGATGTTTCTCATCTTTGCTTGTACCAACGCATGATGTTCGTTCATTCATTTCATGGTCGCCCCATTATCATATCCGTGGCCTCTCGCGTTTTCCAAAGGCAATCTTTCAATCAAAAGAAAGTACAAAATTGTTCATAAATGCTGATTTCCTCCTTTTCATTCGACACATACCTTAAAAACGAAGGCCATTTGTTCTGTTTTACTTAAGTAAGGTGTGCAATCTAAATAATTGAGTAATATTTTTTATTTATTCACTTCATCTAATAGGTGAAGTTTGACATTACGAGCAATTAAGTAAATGACCTCATTTCGAATGGTCTTACTCGAGTATGTGCTTAAATTTTTTTTATTAACAGCCCTTCTGACATGTTCCTCCGTGACAGGCTCAAATTCAGTTAATAGACTAGTTTTAAAAAATAACCCATTATCATGCGATATAAATTTTCATTCCTACATCAAAATACCAAGCAGCTTTCGCATAAAAGTTTGACGATCGAAAATACACGTTGAAGAACAGCGTTCCAATGCTGGGTTTCTGCATTCCAAAATCTTTGAGATGTAGCGTTTGTTTATTGCGAAATTCAATGCAAGTTCACTCAGTTCAAGCCATAAATTTGAGCTCCAAAATGTTTGTAGTTTCATGATTTTTGAGGATTTGTACTAATATGGTGCCAATTTAAATAAACTTCGTTTGCTAACGAAGAAGAAACAGCCGTTGAAAAAAAAACAAAAAAACACCGAATATACGGATGCAGATCAGATTAGACCAAACAAATTTCTATGAATTTTCCCTCCATTGCTAAGATGTCTTGTATAGTTGTCTAATGTGAAACTCCGTCCGCTCGTATCAGTTAAACCCGCCTGTGCTGTGCGCCATTCAGAATAGTTACAAAATGGCACAGTCAGTGGCGTCGCTAGGGGGGGGGGCGGGGCGCCCAGGGTGACACCCGTCAGGGGGTGACAACCAAAGTCTAAAATTTTACTGTGTACGATTTTATGTCAGAAAAAAAGAAGACACATTTTTTTTCATCTAGAAAGAAATTAAGAAAAACAATGAAATACGTTGAACGCGAAAACTTTTTATTTTGAAAATATCAGTTAACTTGCAATAATAAATAATTCCCAAAATACTAACAACATTAAAATAAATTAGGAAAAAAAAGAAAGAAAGAACAGTCACAACAGATAGATCTTTAAAAAAAGGCTGGACATGAATTTGGCAGTGTCTTATGTTTTAAAGATATAAAGCCATTTGGGCTTTGAAACACTGAAACCATGGACGAATCCCACCTCACGACTCCCTCCACAACAGTTGGGTTGGGGGGTGGGAGTGGGCGAATACGAATTTTATCCCCACAAAAAAAATCAAAAGATGGGTTTACTTTGCTGATATTTTTCTCGAAGAAAATTATGAATTCAATGTCTTTGAGTTAATATTTTGTTTTATAAATATTTATTAAAGGAGTGAAAGCATAGATAAGCATGTTTATATACAGGTAGTCCTACGGTTACGACGGTCCCATCCCGACTTACGTTGTTTCGTGGTTACGAACGTGCCCCCATAAAGAATAATATTACGCGTTGTTCCGTATTTTTAAATATTTTTTTTTAAAAAAGCTAGTTTTTCATTTGGTAACGTATTGTTTTCTCTATTTGAAATCAACAATTTATTGAAAAATATGTATTATTTTTATTTGAACCTAAAACTTTCGAATGCAAATTTTTCTCATGGCGAGGTTTTCAATCAAGTCAGTAAAGCAAAGTAAGCCTACAAGTTCCTTTTCAATCAATGCTCATTAGAGAGAGCATATTCAGTCTTTGTTGTCCCATGTACGTTCTAACTCATTTTATATTCTTTTCAACTTTGAAAAGGATCGTTCTCTGCTGCAGTTTGATGTCATCATTGATTGAAAGATAGATGCGAAGTGCGATGTGTACATTTGTAAAGGACTGTGTGAAATTTAGCTCAATCGAAAGCAGTAAATATTTTTAGCTCTGTGCATCTATTTTGAGTTTTGCATTGAGCTTCTTCCTTTTTCTAACCCTGAGCCTGGGGCTAAACAATAACTTTTAAAAGAATTCTTAAAATTTGACTAATTCTGAAGGTAAGAAGTCTTCGAAATCACTTGAACATTCTTCCATTAACTTGGCTGCTGCACATCGGATGGCGAAATTGCTGAGCTCAATTAGCTTTGTAAGAAAGCCAACTTTCTCATGGATGTATTTATATGCGCCTAACCAATGTTGTAGGGCTTAATAAAGTTTGTCAATGATTACTAGAAATACCTCAACCTTGAATTTTTGTCTGGGGGAAAATACTGTTTTGGTGATGTCCCTTTATCAAACTGACGCTTTTTTTTATAAATAGCATTGAAGATTGCTTTTATTCTTTTCTTTTTACCAGGGACTTGTTCTTTCCTTTGTCTTCATAGGAATCAAATTAAGAAGGCTTTCTTTTAACAAACTCAATTACAGACTTTCTTTCTAAAAATTTTCCCCAAAATTTCAAGTAAAATAGCGACTCCCAGTTGTTCAAATTCCTTTAGAAATCCTTCTGCTTCAAGTCGACAATCACGTGGCTGATTTTCATTTGTTGCTAATTCTTCCAGTGCTGCGATATTCTCATGGTATGAGTTATTAACAGACCTTACAGCATCAATTCGGGCATCTTGTGTCCGACAAAGACTTGTAACATGTATCAATTTCATGTGTTTTTGAAGTACCTGTCAACGATGAGTAGATGCAACAAGCCTGGTATAAAGATTTTGCAGAAGACAAAATATCTGACTGCAGCAGGGCAACCTGCTGCACTTTTCCCAACCAAATTAAGGGAATGAGCTGTGCACGGCACATAATGAGCTACAATGCACTTCTCACGAAGAAAAGCCTGGTTTCCGTTATACTTCCTACTCATATTTGCAGCATTGCCGTATGACTGTCCAAGGCATTTTCAGGGATTCATACAAACATTTGCCTGCATCTTTATTAAACACTATAATAAGTTTGGGGGACCTTAAATTATTGGGGCCCCTGGCCTTAACCCGTTCAGCACCTCCCTTTTAATCCACCATAGGGGGACGGGTCACGCATATGTGACAATGTGTGACGAGGGGGAGGGTGTGTTTAAAAAAAAATGTGACGACACTTTAAAAAAAAAGGCGCAACTTTAAATAAAAGTTCCACTTAAATATTTGATTGTTTACCATTTATTTAATGTCGTTTTCAAATGCTTCACGCGTGTTACGATATTAGAGTACAGACTTACCCTAAATACATATTTAAATGACAAAAAAATAATTTGCAACATGCCAATTTTTATTTAGAAAATACGGCTGGGGGAGGGGGCAAGGCTTTGATACGTCATATCGTAAAAGAAAAGGGTGGGGTCTAAGTTTTTGTGAAAAAGTATGACGCTGGGGAGGGTGGGGTAAAAATCGGCAACCTTGCGTGACGTCATTTATGGACGGCCCCTACAGTCATGAAGGGGTGACACCATGAGCTGCCGCCCCGGGTGACACCAACCTAGTGACACCTCTGGGCACATTGGTGCAAGTATGTCACCAAGGTACAGAGGCAAAAAAATATAGTTTATATAGTAAAGTTTGATAAACGTGAAGGGTTGGAACGCAAATTTTACAATTTAAAAAAAAAGTTTTTCAGTAGGCGAAAAATATCCCAATTACACCACTTGCGCCGTAGAAAGAACGGAATGACCTCTCATGATGAAAATTACTGCGGCCCGGGTTTAAATCGACTTTTTGCTCTAATAATATAATAATAATGAATCGTCCATTTCAAAAATAATTTTATTCAATATACTATTTAAAAAAGGACTTATTGACTAATTTTTATGACTTTTTCCATAAAATGAATTTTGCACCACTCGATTTTTTTTCTCTGTGCCGGTATTGCAAAATAAATACTCCCCCATACAGAGTCTCCCCCGCCCGCGGAGAATCTATTTTAAAACAAATCCTCCGGGGAGAACATTTTTTCCTCCAGAATAAAATAAATTCTCCCCTACCCTGTAAAATAATGTCTCCCCCAAAATAAATTCGCCCTCATCACACTTTCAAAAGAGCACAAATAGATCATTTAAAAACAAAACAATAACGAATAATTACATTTTTATTATTGTAAATGTCACACATGTTTACTTGAATACTGTTATAATATGGTAGTGGCGTAGATATAGAGAGATATGAGGGGGTGAGGACCACACCGTTTGACACATCTCAAAAGTGTAACAAAATTAGAAAAATTGCTTAATTACTTATATTACTTATTTTTCCCCTCCGTACAAAGTGACCCACAGGCTGTTGTAAGTATAAGGCAGTTTTTGGGTGTTGTTTTGTTTCATAAAGCAGGGATATTGACTTTCAAGGCATGGTTTTGTGTTGTTATAGGAAAAGGTAAATTCGCACAATCTTCAGGTGTTCAGACGGTGAGAAAGTTTCTTACTATTTAGAGCAGGGGTGGCCAGACCCGTAGTAACTGAGAGCCATTTTAACAATTTAAAAAATCTTCTAGAGCCGCATATAAAATGCCTTTTGTAATAAAAAAATAAATTAATCAAATTTAATGATCTACAAGTTTTAATTATTTTAACCTTTACCGTATGTTAAAGAAATATATGCGTTAAAGTTACACAATAAAAATATTTAAATATGTACAATTTATAAATCGAAAACATACTGCATATAGACTTACATTTAAACAGAGGCGTAACTAGGTTTTTGGCGCCCTTGGCTAAATTATTTTTGGCGCCCTTGATAAATTGACAAGTTTCAGCTTTGCGATTTTTGTTAGAAAAAATAATTGAATTTCTCTTATTTTTTTAATGACAATAATTATGTAGTCTGACATTAACAGTCATACAAAGTGAATATAAAAAATGCATGACAGGAACAATACTAATTTGCAGTTTATTATTGACTAAATAACACCAAATAAATTAGTGGATAAAACGGAATATTGTTGCGTTAATAAAGACAACAGCAAAGCTTGAAGTATCCTGTATTGTATATAAAAACAATTGTGCCCATGTGTCATACTCATTATCTCATACATAACGTTATAAACTCACAATTAAAAGTAAATTTAAGTAACACGCCACCGATCCACTCCTATGTCCTATATCAAAAGTTCAAAGCTTAACTTTTCTTGTTTTAATGTTTGCAAAATTAGTGATTATTTCATTAAAGTTTATTTAACTGGTAAGTTCACTTTCGTTGGAATGAAGAGCTAGAGATGATGTCGATGTGCGTTGTTGACATGAAGTCGATCTCAAGCAATTTTTTATATTTTTAGTTTGCTGAAACTCCTTTCAGCAGTGACTACTGTGGTTGGCATTGTAAGACATGTTTTCAGAGCTCGTTCGATATTCGGGTACGATTCGGATTTTTCTGTTTTGCAATAGTTCAATCATTGGGTGTTTAAAGCATTTTATTTCCATTATAAATTGCTCTTTATTTATTTCAGTTTTCGAGTTAGGAAAACTGGCGTAATAGGCGCAGATTAATCAAGGACAATGTTGATATTGAGAGAAGGGGTGGGGAGGGGGCGGGGGAAACAGCCATAGCGGTTAGAAGGCTTGACAGGAAAGAGAGGCGATGTCTGATGTTTAGCCTTCTAGCCGAAATAGGTGACACCAATCTGGCTTTTTCTCCTGTAGAAATTGGTCGAGCTCTCTTCACAATTCAAAAACTCTTGAGAGTTCTATGCCTCGAGACAACCAACGCACATCATCATGCAGTAAGAGGTTTTTGTGTTTCGCACCCATTTCGTCACATAATGCAGCAAATAATCTTGAATTTTAAAGCATTTGCCTTGATATGGTTTATAACTTTTACAAATTCGCTGAGCACGTTGTTTAGTTCTGTTGACATTTGCTTGGTGGCTAAACTTTCACGTTTAATAAAGCAGTGGGTTAACTTGCAATCTGGTGCTAATTTCTTAATCTTGTTTACAACTCCGGAACGCCGCCCAGTCATGGCCGCAGCGCCATGCATACACACACCAACACAATATTTAAATTCTGACATTTGCCAAAAATGTAATCGTGAATGGTCTTGAATATTTCAGAATTAGTTTTATTTGTTTTTAATGAAGTAGAAAATAAATACTCTTGATTCAAGTCATCCTGTATTGATCGCACATATACCATCTGAATTGCCAAATTGACTGACGGGCATCCCCCAAGAGAGCCTGCGGTGAGATCACAGTCAACTTTGATGTAACCATGAAGCCACGCGGGGGTGAAAATTTGATACATTCTCTTGTTGGTTCTCAAATTTAAGGAAAACTTAAGGATTATAGTTTGATTTATTTTTTATTTCTAGATAACTTCCGCTGACCGGCGGCTGATGGCCCACGGACCGGCAACGGTCCGCGGACCACCACTTTGAGAAGCACTATACTAGCCGGTATTGCTGTTCCTCCCACCCGCTCTCAATATGAACATTGTCGTTGATTAATCGGCGCCTATTACGCCATTTTCCCTAACTCAGAAGTCGACTTTTTTTAGGTTCCTTTTGATTTCGACTTAGAGAGTTCCGACTGTATTTATTTAAATACAAATTTAAAATTTGAGATTTAGTGGTGCCCTTTTGAGCTGGCGCCCTTGGCAACTGCCCCGATGCCAACCCGTTGTTACGCCACTGCATCTAAAGTTAACATGAATTGGTATGATTCTGCTAAGCAGCATTTGAGCTAGCAGGCTTCTCTAAATCAGGTTGGTAGATAGTAGTTGTGGTGCGAATAAGATACTGGTTATTAGTTACTGCTCGATGTTTATATTTTATAACTTTATTTAGGATTACAAAGATTCACAGCCGTAGGTTGAACAGAAAATGGATGTTAGTCGACGACTAGCTTTCTTAAGTTGAGGATATTTTACTTCTGGCGTAAAAAACCAGCACCTTCAATTATGGCGTATCTTGAAGATCTGTTGATTCATCAAGATAAAAACTAAAAGCTGCACAGTTCTTTAAATCTTTCATCATTGTTCCTTCGATATCAGAGTTAATATCTGAAATAAAAGTCTCAGCTGTGTAGCGTGATATTGGAATTTGTGTTGTCGCCGCAGTCTGGAATCATTTGGGATTTAACATTGACATTGCTTCCTCTGTATTCTTCCTACTAAAGTCTCCATCAGATTAAGGTCGTTTAGCACAAAACATATTCCAAGCGATGACATAATTGGCTTGAGATGAAGTAATATCTTCTCCGTTTGAAAGCAGAAAATAGTGTCTGCTGCTGTCACATTCCAGACCTTACCTCAGCAAGCTTGCATTTTCATAAATCAGATTGCATTGGATACCGCAATGCAAACTCTTCAGTGCTTTTTTCATTATTTTGCTTCAGATTGCTATCTTTGTAATTTGTTGTCGGTGTTTTGCAGATGATGCAAATTGGTTTTATCGATAATTGTAAAGTCCTCTTCCCATTCTGGTTGAAAACTTCTATTTTCTTCTTATATTTTCTTCTTATATTTTCGTTTCTTGCAACTTGTCACCATTAATATGTCTTTTTAACGTTTAATTAATAATTTATTAAATTTAGTAGGACTAATAGTCATAACTTCGACCTGTACATTTTTACCGTAACCGTAACCAGAAAATTAACAATTAGCTTCACCAACCAATCAGAAAACAATGCTCCCTTCAACTTTTAAATTTTAAATCAAGCCTAAATTATTTTGTTTGGGTCAAGAATTTTTTAAAACTTTAGTTTATTTTTGATATTGTTTATTTCAAATGAAAAGTTTTAAGTTCATAAATTTTCCGCCAGCCGAAGTGTGAACACGGAAGAGCCGCATGCGGCTCGCGAGCCTCAGTTAGGCCACCGTTAATATAGATATTACTAACAAGATACTACCCGCGGCGTAACATAAGCCGCAGACTTGCTCATGGAAAGTGCAAAGAAGGGTAGGGAAAAAGGTTACAAACAGCATTACGAAGAATTGAAGACAACGCGAGTGAACGTCGGGGGGACCGCCGACGCATTATTGGCCTCGAGACATGCGCACTGCGGTTTTTGTGACTTGCCCCCACCTCGCACCACCCTCGCTTACCAACCATAAACTGTGATTGGTTGACCCTAGTGAGGGTCATTCGTCATACTTATTTGCACACGTCTTGTGCTTGTCCTAATTTCTGGTGAATTATATATATAGATAGTTCTAAACGTGATTTCAGTTTCAGTTACTTTTATTTATTCAAAAGAGCAGTTATTGAGCCTTATTTTCATAACATCCCCATTCACGAATAGAGGTTCTCATCATATCATGAATGTGAAATTATTATTTTTATTTTCAAAGTGTATTATTTTCTATGTGAGAGTGAATGGTACTTTTATGTAGCAATATTATATGGTCAAAATTTCTAAAATATTAGTCAGATTCAGTAAATAAAAAACATAATAAGGATGAACACAAGAAAATAAAATATCACAACTACAAGTTAATCTTTTCTTTTTATTAGGTATAAAATACTTCAAGGATAAGGATTAAACTACCATTGAAATTATAGTAAGAAGAGATTATATTTTTAAAAACATCAAAACTTTCATTACAATAACTACTGTTGCAAGATTTATCTATCAAATCTAATAAAAAAGAAATATTAAACATACATACATACATACATACATGCATACATACATACATACATACATACATAGATACATACATACATACATACATACATACATACATACATACATACATACATACATACATACATACATACATACATACATACATACATACATACATACATACATACATACATACATACATACATACATACATACATACATACATACATACATACATACATACATACATACATACATACATACATACATACATGCATGCATGCATGCATGCATGCATGCATGCATGCATACATACATACATACATACATACATACATACATACATACATACATACATACATACATACATACATACATACATACATACATACATACATACATACATACATACATACATACATACATACATACATACATACATACATACATACATACATACATACATACATACATACAGACATACATACATACATACATACATACATACATACATACATACATACATACATACATACATACATACATACATCATACATATATACATACATACATATACTAAGAGTAACAGTAAATAACACCATCACAGAACAATATCCTGAAAATTCCTGGACAAGAGTCTACACCGATGGCTCCTCAGAAAAAGCCACAAAAAATGGAGGAGCCGGCATTCTTATAGAGTGGCCTAACGGAGAACACCTTGAAAAAGCAACTGCCATAGGAAGTCTCTCAGATAGCACTAGAGCTGAAAGGAAAGCACTAGAGCTTGCCGCAAAAATTGTAACAAGTGACCCCCATTTTAAAAACAGCCAGATTGTCATCCTCACTGATGCTAAGACAGTGCTTCAGTCTCTCAAAAACCCTAACACTTTGATCAATCAGACACTCAGTACAGAACTATTGAAACTGAGCAAAATAACAAAAGAACTTATTCTCCAATGGATCCCTGGACATGTGGAACTTGAAGGAAATGACACTGCTGACGCCTTGGCACAAACTGGAGGCAGTCATAACCAGGCAGAGCCATCTCTACACCACAAAGAAATCAAGGCAATGCTCAAAAGAACTGAATCTGAAAGATGGTCCGAGCTCAAAGAAAACCACCCAAAAAGTGATGCATACTTCAAACTCCCCCGCAAATCACAAAACATCATTTTCAGGCTAAGGATGGGCCACAACAAACTAAGGCAACACATGTTCCGCAAACTTCGAATTGGAGAAAGCGAAATGTGCCCCTGCGGGATAGCTGCGGAAAATGCGGAACATGTTCTCCAAAACTGCCCTCTGTACCACCATACCCGGACAGACATATGGCCCCAGGAAGCTACCCTCGATGACAAACTCTATGGTGGACTGGAACAACTGACAGCCACAGCGCAGCTCATCACAAATATAGGACTTGCTGTCTAAATCCTCTATCAAAAGATTTTGAGAACGAAGAAGAAGAAAAGACATAAAATAATATCGAAAAAGACATACTTTAAAATTTCAAGCGTCTTGGAAACATTGACATCTGAAGAAGTAACTAGTAAAACGAGATCAGATGCTGGAATTTTACTCAATTCAATGCAATCTTTTTCTTTTTTTGTTATCACAATTTATGGGAACCCGTATTTTTTTAAAATTAATTCAAACCAATTTCATGGAACAAAGAGATGTGCTAATACAGAACGCTTTTATAGAGAGTTGGAGATATTATTATTATTAACTGAAAGCCGAGTTAGAAGGAGAAAAGATATGAGTGGGGAAAATTCAGAAGACGTGGTTCTATCTTTAGAGCAAGAAGTACAGCGATAATTTTTTTAAATCTATGGATTGAATTGTTAAAGAAAATTAAAGACGCGCTGATGAGTTTTATATCCTTGTAAGAAAATATTCGTGTATTATACCATGTAACCTACTAAAAGAAGAATTTGAACATCAAATAAATTTCTTTATTGACATTGATAAAGAACAGTTCAATATTGAAAGAAAAAGTATCCAGGTTTTATAGCTGTACACAGGGCCTGTCTTAGCAATTGCCGGGTCCTATGCGGCTTAGTAAGCAAAAGGGCACAATTTGGGTAGGCATAAGGTATTAATAAAAATAAGTGAAAATTAAGATGGATGGGGCCTATGAAAGCGCGTAGCCCACTGTTGTCGCATAGGTTGCAGTGACCTAAGACCAGCCCTGGCTGTACCTACTCTACAAAAAGAGGCATTATGTTAGAAAAAAGGGGGAAAAGCCCCCTTGATCTATTAAAATATATTCAACACTATAGATTGGAAAATTCTGTACCCAACATTATAATTTTGCTAAGAGTTTTTTGCATTCAGTGTATCTAGTTGTGAAAGGAGCTTCTAAAAACTGAATTTGATAAAAAATTATCTTCGTTCCACTATGAGTAAATTAAGACCACACAATCTTGCAATATTGTCCATAGAACAAGATATAACAATTAATTAAAATTTTAATATCATAATACACGATTTTTCTACTTTGAAAGTTAGGTAAGTAAATTTATAAATATATTTACTTACTAATGCATACAAATTCTTTGTTTATAAAAAAAATCATATATTTATAAATAAAAAATAAAAGCATATTAATTTGTAATGTTTTTTGGGTGTACATTTTGAATTTGCTTTTGTTTTGTCTCAATTATTTATTTTTTTTTGGGGGGGGGGACCTGCGACCTCTTGTGGCCTTTAAAAAAAGTATCTTGTATTTTTTATAAATGTGTATTTATAGGTACATCATTTTATGCGGCTTTTTCATTACTGCTTACATAAATGGGGCATGTAATGGTAAAGATGTTCCCCATGTTTACTTCGTTTCAATTACAATTATTTATTTATGTTTATTAATTTATAAAAACCATCATATGATTGACTTAAGGGGCCGTCCATAAATGACGTTACATGATTTTGGCTGATTTTTCATCCCCTCCCCTCTCGTCACAAAAACTTAGACCCCTTCTTCATTATGACGTCAGAAAACTCATAAAACCGGAATTTTCTTTTTGAAAATGAGCATGTTTCAAATCATTGTTTTGGTCATTTAAATATGTTTTTAGTGTAAGGCTGCACTCTAATATCGTAACACGCGTGAAGCCATGTAAAACGTCATTAAGTAAAGTGTCAGTAATCATATATTAAAGTTGAACTTTTTTTTAAAGTTGCGCGTTTTGATGTGACGTCAAATGTCTGACCCCCCCCCCAGGTGCGTGACATCATTTATCGACGGTACCTAAAAGGGCGGCTAATTGGAGACCGCCCCGAGCGGAAAAAGTTATAGTTACAACACTGGATAAACAAAAGTAAAAAGTAAAAAATGACACATTTCCCGTGAAGCTATCAGCTGAAAGTTTGCACATAGACTTGTGTCATCTAACAATGCATCGTATCAAAATTTCAGATTGATCGAACGTACCATAATTAAATTAATGCATTTTTAGTTTATCTCTATATAACATATGCAATTCAATTTCACAGTTTGTTATTGATTTTCTTTCACGTGCCAGTTGAGTTCATGCGTTGACGCCACCCATGGATGTCCACACCCCTTCTCCTGGTTTTAAAGCCAGAGGAGATCAGTCGAGCACATAATCAATACTTTTAGTTATGTCTCAGATAAAATGGATTTATAGTCAAAAATTTTGTTTTTACGGGGTTGTTTAATTACTTTTGTTTTTCCGCCCGCCCGACCAGGACAGAGAGAGATCACGACAGAGATCGAGAGAGATCACGACAGACAAGATGGTGAAGTTAGTATAAGGGATTTAAAAATGACCCACTTCAGGGGAGTTCAGTCACGCACAATCTGTAAATGTTTTTCGCTCGATGCGTATTATATTGAACATTATCTATACTTTTAGTTATGTCTCCTATATAAGGGATTTATAGTCAAAAACTTTGTTTTTACGGGTTCTTTGATTAAATCCCTTATATTAACTTCACCGCCTTGTCTCTCTGTCTTGGGCTCGCGGTTGGTCAGTCGGGCGGAAAAAAAGTAAAAAATGACCCACTTTCCGTGATGCTATCAAGCTGAATTTTTTCACATAGACAGGTGTCACCTAACAATGCACTGTATCGAAATTTCAGATCTATCAAATGTACCTTAATTAAAGTAATGCATTTTTAGTTAATCTCTACGCAACTCTATATAGCCGTCTGCTGTTGTTAACATTCACGTGTCACTGGAGTTCACTCCAGCCATCGATGACCACATCCCTTGATTTACATCAAGGGGAATTCAGTCAGTTTCAGTCTGTAAATCTTTGTCGCGTGGTGCATATTATATTGCACATAATCAATAATTTTAGTTATGTCTCATATATAAAGGATTTATAGTCAAAAACTTTTTTTTATGGGTTTTTTAATTTATCGTTCTTGTTTCAATGACCTAGGATGCACACCTAGTGCAGCTCGTAGCGCACCGGAAGACAATACAGGTTCAGATATTTATAATTAAAAAGTGGCGTTTATTTAAAAGTAACCACATAGTCACCGGAATAAAAAATCAAAAATTTATTTTATTGTTTTGCATTTCAATGAGCAATTATTTGAAGTTCTGTCAAGGCGTAAAGAGTTTAACACGTTTGTGCTGTGCGCCGGTAGGAGTCGTAAAATTGTTTGACACTGGGGACATATGTCTCCGGGCGTCCAGGTACAGGGCGTCAAAATTAGGCTCATTTTAACGTTACATTATAGTGAAATTTCTTAATTAGGAAGGGTCGGGAGCGCAAATTTTATAGTTTTTTTTTAAATGTTTGTCTCCTCGCGCGAAATATCCTGGCTACACCACTGGCACCGGAGACGAACGGTATAACTACTCATTATGAAGCTCACTGCGACCCGGGTTTAAATCTAATTTTTCTTTATAATATATTATTTATAAATCTTATATTATTTAAAGGCATTTGTTATAATATACTAATTTAAAAATATTATGGACTCAGTTTTGGGGCTTGTTTTTAAAATTCATTAATATTTTTAATGTTCCTCTGCAGTTCCATAAAATGAATTTTGCGCCGCTATTTATTTTACTCCGTACATTTGCTTGGAAAGACGGAGTCCTAGTCCGGCCCTGACCCCAGGGACATAGAAGTGAAAGCTAAAATACAATATCTGCCATAATATTCTGTTATAAAATATCTAACAGTAGGAGTAGGAGCATCATCTTTTAAAAGCACAGCCTTAGGAAACAAGAGGCAGATGGCTCACTGGTCGACCAAGAGAAAAAGACTTGCAGTTTCAGGCAGTCCGAGCAATTGAAAGCTAAAGAATGGTCTGACTTAATGAATGTGGTTGAACAGAAAGACCCCTATACGGGTTTGCAGGGGCACTTTAACGATAATGCCGATGCATTTCAAGGAAAATTTACATAATTTTTTTAAAAAAGCTTAAATCAATAAAAAATGTAAAATTTATTTCCAACATTCATCGGTTATCTGTCTTAAAAGGAATTGTTAATTTTGCTGCACATGAAGGGAAGTAGGAAGAGACAAAACATAATCTGATTTATGATTGTGAAAGAGGAGTGATTCGGTCTTGTCGTCATAAACGTCAAACAACGAATATTCTTCCAATAAGACGGACTTATGCTATATAATATATACTTAGATATATATACTAGGGGTTTTAGGGCGCCTATGGCGCCCACTTTTTTTTGGTAAAAAGCCCAAGTAACTTATCCTTGTTTGATAAATACGAAATATTAAACTTCCTGAAATGTACACAAATTATTTTATAATTATAAATCCTCTTTTTACATCGCTCTCTTTTCCAAAATTAAAATATAAACTAAAACTGTGATGTCATATAATATTTTTTTTAGAATCTTTTAGAATTTTTAGAATTTTGCACACCTCCTGATGCGCGCCTTGTATATATACTTAAATATAAGCTAAAAAATGACGTCATAGTGCTACGGATCCTTCAACCTGTGGCTTGGGCTATTATATTGTTTATAACTGGATGAGTTAGTGCTGTAGCTGGTCGTAGTCAGAACTGTTGGCGATTGTGCTTTACACGAAAGTGTTATCGGCTAACAATATTACTGCTAACGACAGCCCTTAAAGACGCCCGAAAAAATAACAACTGTTTCAATAAGTCAGGTTTTGTAGTGTTAGAACAATATCTTTTTCGTGAAAGTTTATTGTCATTATTAATATTTTAAATTAGTGTTTGAATAAATGTCCATGGCAGTAGCCATTTTATTTGCGATAATGAATATTTTCATATAAACTAGACCATTTTTTAACTTAAAATTTTTTAATGCGTAAAATAGAAACAGTTATTAGTTTTTCATTATGATTAAAAACTGAATGTATATTAATCTTAATTAAGGCTAAATGAATTTAATCTTCCCATTAAAATAACATATTAAAAAGAAAACGACACAGAATTGGATCGTCATTATTTTATTACTGTAAAATACACATAAAAATAAATTAAATAAAATATTACAATGTATATAACTTTAAGTGGAGTTGCCGTATTTCATTAAAAAAAAATATCCAACTTCCATGAGCTGTTATTTTTTGCTTAAATCAGGTAACGCTTGGCAAATCCTGGCCACTGGAACATTGCTACCACCATTAGGAGTATGTTCCTGACAAGCAAACTGGAGCCTTTTATTTCTAAATGACTGCCTTGGTTGGCTGGAACAAAACAGATGTTTTATTAAATGTATAATATGTTTAATGAGGTATTAACTAATCAATTAATGATTTATCGACAGATATCGACTCAAATATAATTCATACATTTATCATAGTAAGTGGAATGAATCTACCGCGATTCGTTTCGATGGCTATATAACTTTACCATTGACCGTGTTTCTCATATTTCGACATAAAAAAAAGGTTGGCTATAATTTTTTATAAAAACTCTCAGCATTAGTGGGAGAGGCGATGAACATTCACACTGGAAGCCTCACTAGAATTCTGGGCCGATGCGGAAGGTCAACAATACAAGCGGTAAATTGTGAAATAAACAATGCGGAGTAAATTACTTTTTGATACCTACAATAGCTACCTTAAACTTTATTTCTGAACAATTTTAAGATTTAAAATCTTTTTTAAATCCTTTATATTAACTCGTGGTGTCTGCGGCGGACCTTGCTTGCTTGCTTGCTTGCTTGCTTGCTTGTCGCCAAAACTTTTGATCGATTTTTAACCCACTTGCTCGCAAGATAGCGAGCTGAAATTTTGCAGGCAGTTTCGTACCGATGATAAAAACAATGTTTCAAAATTTCAGATCGATCGCATGTACCGTAATTAAATTATTGATTTTTTAGATTATTTTATTTATTCCTATGTATCATGCTATTTTTTGAGATAGAGCGTCGCGGTGCGTATTATATTGAACAACCTTTCTGTCGCGCAATAAGGTGCGTATTTTATTGACAGCTCTTTTTATAAACATATTCCTGATCGGTGCGCATTATATTAAACATGTTTTACGACACAACTGCAATTTTGTATTTCTGGATGGTCTGGCGCTGCGTATTATAATGAACATTCTTTTAATTACTTCTCGTACATAAAGGATTTATAGTCAAAAACTTGGTTTTTTACGGGTTTTTCTTATTAAAAGAGTAGTTATCGTAAAAATAAAATACGCTTAACTTCAAAGATATAACTAATAAATATTATAACTTAGAATGGGTAGTTATGGGAGGGATGTTATTATATATGCAAGATTTAGCGGAGTTATTATTTATTACTTGCTATTGATCATAACTTTGGGCCATTAAATAAACTATCTTCTTTACTGACACGTGTGGAACACGGCGCACTTGAAAGTTATGTGTAGAGTTGTTCGCTGAGATTTTGTTCTACGGCGTGCGCTTATTTCTAAGATATCTATTATTGAAAGTCTTCAGAATGTACAGTTTCATTATCTTATCCTATCTTATCTGTTACAAAAGCTCATTAAAAACAAAAGATTATTGCGTCCTACGTATATTTATAGATCAGTGTGTTGTGAAGTGATCTAAAATGTGATAATTTATTTCAAAGTAAAGAATAATTAAATTGATAGCTTAGGAATATATACAATATAATAGTCCAAGACACTGGCTGGCTGGCTGGAAGGATGTGGAACGATATGACGTCATTTTTTGAGCTTATATTTTAATACAAGGCGTGCATCGAAAGGCGCGCAAAAAGGTGTGCAAAATAATTATAAAGTAAAGACGCGCTGTAAAAAAAATATGTATTTTATGACATCATTGTTTTAGCTTATATTTTAATTTTTGTAAAGGGAACGATGTAAAAATATAATTTGATGATTTATAATTATAAAATACTTTGTGTACATTTCAACAAGTTTAATATTTCGTATTTATCAAACAATGATAAGTTACTTGGGCTTTTGACAAAAAAAGGGTAGGCACCGTAGGCACCCCACAGCTGCAGTGAGCGCCATAAGTGCCCTACAATCCATATTATAAAATACTTTGTGTACATTTCAGTATGTTCAATATTAAGTATTTATCAAACAAGGATAAGTTAGTTGGGCATTTGAAAAAAGTGGGCGCCGTAGGCGCCACGGCGCCTCAGCGCAACCTAGTTAAACAATATTTATGATAGTGAATGACACTGAAACGAATTTTACAAAACAGATGAGAAAATAAAATCTTTCTGATAAGAGACTAATACATACAGATACAGAGGAACCTCGGTATACGTCTCCTTTGGTATAAGTCCAACTTTGTATACGTTCTTTTTTGACGCGAAAATTTATGTTTGGTATACGAGCTTTTGTTTGGAACACGACCGGTGTGCGTGTTAGAAAGTGTACGTGTAAAACTTACACATCAGAAGCGCATGCGAAACTTGAATGACTCACATCGCTACATCATATTCCACCTCACATGTGTGTAAGTAATTTAGTTATTACATTACAGTGAACGACTCGCTCAATGACTGGTAACAAATTTAAGTAAATTTACTAAATATGAGTTCTAATAAAACAACCCCATAAAAACAAAGTTTTTGACTATAAATCCCTTATATATGAGACATAACTAAAAGTATTGATAATGTTCAAACGCGACAAACATTTACAGACTGAAACCGAAATTATCTACCCTGGCTTTAAAACTGGGGGAAGGGGGTTTGGACATGGACGGGTGGCGTCAATGCGTTAACTCAACACCTGGTTAAAACATGAGATGTGTTCACGATGGCTGGCGTGAAGTCAAGTGACCCGTAAAATGTTAACAATAGCGATCGCTACATATAGTTTATATAGATAAACTAATAATGCATTAATTTGATAACTGTACGTTTAATCGATCTGAATTTTTGATACGATGCATTGTTAGTTGACACGAGTCTATGTGCCAAATTTCAGCTCGATGGCATCACAGGAAGTGGGTCATTTTTTACTTCTATATTTCTGCCAGCCAAAGACAGACATAGAGAGAGAGACAGAGACGGCGGTGAAGTTAATATAAGGGATTTAAAAATGTAAATGAGAGGAGCCAAAGAAAGGAAAAAAAATGACCAGACAATGCAATATTTTCGAAACATCCTGAATAGAAGGAAAAAGCAATGTTCTTTAGACAGATTTTATGTAAAAGTCAAACCATGATCAACTGGGGAAAAGAGGCAGAAAATATAAAAAATAAATAGAAGTAATAAAAAAGATTTTTAAAAACCACGTTTTTATAAGCGGGCTAAAAAGAGGAAAATAATTTAAAACTTAAAAGTTCAAGTACAAATTTAATATGACTAAAAACGTGGGGCGGGCGCTTATGAAGTTTAACATATACAGTTCATTCATTCTCTCACTTATAGATATCTCTTTTGCCTTCTAAATTAATAAACACCAACCGTTATACCAAACACGCGCCCCACGTTTTTAGTCATGTGAAATTATTACTTGAACTTAAAAGTTTTAAATTATTTTCTTCTTTTTAGTCCGCTTATAAAAACGTGGTTTTTAAAAATATTTTTTTTTACTTCTATAGTCTGTATGCTATGGTGAGTTTTGAAGTATTGATTATGTTCAAATATAATACGCATTGCCCGACAAACATTTACAGATTGGAAATGACTGATCTCTCCTTAATATTAAACATGATTGATGTGGTCGCGGTTGGTGTGAACTCGGCACGTGAATGTAATGTAAACAAGAGCAGGCGGATAATACCTATGCTTATATATAGATAAACTAAAAAGTTCAATAATTAAATAAAGGTACATTCGATCGATCTGAAATTTTGATACAATGCATTGTCATCCAAGATCTATCTGTGGTAAAATTTTGAGATCTCTAGGACCATCAGAATTGGTTAATTTGACGTTGGCAGATTTGAAAAATTGTGGACAAACAGGAACGAATTTGAGTTAATAAAAACGTGGTAAAAACAACAGATTTCCTGAAGTTTTATTTGAAAGCCGACTTTCCTCCCGAACAATAACTTTTCCTTCTCAACACCATGTCAGCAAGCACTTGACTCATCTAACCAAGTTAAAGTGAGCTTAATTTTTTAAATTTATTTCACTTAATTTTTTTTTATTTAAGTCTTTTAATATCAAGAAATGTTTAAATTACTTTTACAACTACGTCATTAAATTTAAAATATGTTAATAATAATATGTTTTTTTCCCCTGGGAACGGATTATTCATTTTTCCTTTATTTCTTATGTTAAAATACGTTTAGTATACGTCTTGTTTGGTGTAAGTCCAAGTGTCTGGAACGGATTAAGGACGTATAAACCGAGGTTCCATTGTATTATTGAAAAATACCACACAAAAAAAACACCACCACCAATACTCAGTGAAATAATGAACTCATCACCAACTGTGAAATTTCTCCGCATGACTTCAATGTTGTTGTCTTTGACCACACAGACATACATCATATCTTGAGATTCTACAACTAAAGTCAAGACAGACTCATAACGAGATGAAGTACACATATCAGCATTGCCTGTTGTAGGATAAGTCTCTTTGATATCATTTTTAATGGGATAATCAGTCAAGGACATTATATCTGTAGGAGTGGACATCCAGGTTAAAGTCAAGCCTCGTGGTGGACCCTGAATGAAACAAACAAATAAGTTTGTACAATGTATATATACTTCGTGTTCTTTTAAAAGCTTTCTATCGTTTTAAATACATGTGTAGTTTATAGCATCGAACTGTATGCCCCTTGACGCACCACCATGTTCGACTACCCTGCCTGGAGATAATGAGTAAGATTATCAAATACAATGGGAGTTTCTTTCGTGTATTAGGGACTTTAAGATTTTCAGGGTGGTCAATGATGGGAAAAATTACAGTGATTTAAAATTCCTCTATGGTTACAAAATAAAACGTGTTTATATAACAAAAGCAAACAAAATAAATAACAGTGATTTCTGTGGGACTATTAGATTGTTAAGGAGGATAGACTCGGATGAAAGTTTGCAAACCAAAATAATAAGAAACGAGACAGTTATTATATTCATTTTTATGTAGTTTAGAATTTAAATGCATATATATGGGATTTCGTATTTTTTTAATTTTGTAAATATCATAAGTAGTCTACAATTTACGTATCATGACTTTTATACTTAAAATGTAATAATTTAAAATTAATCTGTTTCGTGGAATACGGAGTGAGGAATAAGACTATTTTTAAGATTTTGCAAGTCGAGACTATTTCGTAAAAAATGACTTGTAGCATACCAGTCCCACATACAATTTTTAAAGTTTATAATAGTTAGATCTTAACATGAGTGAGCATGTTAATGCAACATTGTCTCCTGGTCGGTTTTTTGAGTTATGTGGGTCATTGTCATTGTGATGATTTATGACGATGTTTAGGTCTGTTGTTTTGGCTAAAACAAAAACACAGAAAAATTTATATTAAAAAAAAACAACAACAACAACAACAAAAAACAACAAAAGAAAACAACAACAAACAAACTAGTATTTTTTTATATAAATTTGTTTTAAAAAGAGTGTAAGGAGAATCAACCAAATATTTGTTAAACCTGTCATAGACCTACAACTGAAATGCTAGCTTCTCTAAATTAGAATCAGCACTCTGTCGGCAAGATTACACATAAAGTTATGCTCACAATGAATTAACAAAAGAAAATTGACCCAACCCACTTTTGATTCTCACTATCTGACTTTCAAACTTTTTATTTCTGTCTGACACCATAACAGAAAGGAATTTTTTTAGAACACTCAACATCTAAATGTGCTATGAACGTTTGGTACAATGTGTCGGATAGGAAACACATTGAAATGAAGTACATTTTATATAGATAACTAGTGAAATACTCTCGCTTTACAGCGAAAATTTAGATATTCAGTTAGCGTTGAGAACCCGCGTAACACCAATTTAAAACACCAATTTCAATCTGGAGCATGATGGATAATCTTGTTTGTCAATATTTGTCAATGTCGTGTAAAATCAAATGGGAAATAAAATTACATTAAGTGGCCCCCGGGGAAAATGGGTGCATGATGTTCATATCTCATAAGCCTGCAGATTTCAATCTAGCTCATTATGGAGATACGTGTCTATATTTATTTAAAATTTAAAAAATCTAATGGGAAATTAAGTTTTAAAAGTTTACGAAAAAAAATATTTTTGGCCCCGGCCCCAAAGAAACAGACGTTAGGATGTCATTGCCCTATAGAATTGTAATTTTTTAAAATCAGATTTTGGTCAATAATTCATCATATACCCTTAGCCACTGTTTAAAATGTCTTGTATATAACTCATGTTTAAAAATGGCATTACGGACCTTCAGCCCCTATTTAGGGGTGTTAAAAAAAATAATTAATGCCAGAAACCTTCGCGCGAGAGTACTCAAAAACTTCCCAAAGTTTAATGACCTTGTGATGCATAAAATTATGCGGCTTAAAAAAACACTAAAATAAGGGCCAAGGGGCCTTATCGGTGTAAGATGTAAAATTCAAAACAACAGTTTATTTCAATCTGGATCATGATGGATATATTTGTTTGTCATTACTTGTATAAAAAATCGTGTGTAATTGAATGGATACATTTCTTAAACATTTACGAAAAAAAGATTAGGGGTCCTCGGTTCCAAAAGAATGAAAAATATAATTTTAATGCCGTACAGTATTTTAATATGGGCCATCAAGTTTTATATTCCAAGTTTTGTCAAAATCCAATGACACAGTAACCTAAGTTTAATAAAATTGTATTTAGCTCATATAAGGAAAAAACTACATTTTGGCCCCCGGCCCCCAATGAGTGGAAATTTTAAATTTCTTTTTCACCAGTTACCATTGCGGAAGGGTACTCAACAACACTCCAACGTTTCATTCTCCTACCTACACGTGAGGTTGAAGATTTAATGATGAGTCTGTTTTAATTAGCTTACGTAAGGAAAAAAAAACTATATTTTGCCCCAGCCCCCAGTGAGTGATAATTATATTTTTTTTCGCCTGTTACCATTGCGGGATATATACTCACTAACTTCTCCCAAAGTTTCATGATTTTACCTACACGGGAAAGTGGAGAATTAGTGACGAGTCAATTTTTGTATAAGGAAAAAACTACATTTGGGCACCCGTCAACATGAGTGGGAATTTTAAAATTATTTTTCTCCAATTATCGTTGTGAGATTGTACTCAACGATTTCCAAAAGTTTCATGCTACTAACTACAAGGGAAGTTGGAGAATCAGTCAGTCAGTCAGTGAGTGAGGGCTTTGTCTTTTATTAGCTTAGATAGATTACAGTAGCGTAGTTTATTTTTTATTCCTATTCTATTTTAAATTATTAAACCATTGAAGTATTTCAGGTTGGAAGTGGAATTGGGATTATCAACAATATTATTCATATTTTTTGCAAACATTATTTAATTTAAAAAAAAGTTTACTGCTTTTTTACACGCTTTTATTTAAAGTCACACCGTTTGTATGTTGTATCCGTCCACCTAGCCATCCATTCTTCTTTCCTTCAAATCTTGTAACGTAAAATTAAACCACTTCTGATGGTCCTAGAGATGTCAAAATTTTACCACAGATAGATCTTGGAAGGCAATGCATTGTATCAAAATTTCAGATCGATCGAATGTACCGCAATTAAATTAATGCATTTTTATTTTTTGTCTATATTTCGTTCTATTTCTCACTGAACGCCTATCGACATAGTAATTTTCGAGGCGAGGGCGGGGATTCCAGAACCAATGAAAAAATGGGGTCATGTCTTCTCCAGCCAATCGACGTTAGGTGAACATGTGACAGTGTGCGTTCAGGGTCTGTGCGCACGTGGTTTTACTATGGGTCTGTCATGCAGACACCGACAATGTTTACATCACGTGTTTAACAGCTCAGTAATACGAAACTAAATGTAAATTGACATGATAATACAAGAAGAGTAACAGGAGTTTTGATTATTCAAACATTCCATTTTATCAATTATGTCCCTTCTCTTACCCGTATTTTAAAAAAAATTTGGAGACTTTTTAAAAGTAGAAAATAAAATAATGTAAAAAATCTTTTTTTAAAATTTTTTTTTAAAAAAGGACACGCTTTTATTTACATATAGAAAGTGCACTAAAAAAATAAATAAATATTTTTTTTGAATGTTGAATGTTAATATCCATTAGGCGGCTGTAGTAACTACTAAATGTATTTACTTTAGTACGAACAACGTTTTACGTCTAATTAAAATCAGTTTTTCTGCCAGGCCTACACGTGTTAATGAACACACACACGCACACAAACAAACCCACATGCGAATGGAAAGGGCGTGGATTTGTAATGTGTTTCAGTATGCCGAAACCTATGGGCGGGTTGTGACCTTTACATCACCAATCGCTTTCTTAAACTTTTAAAATTTTAATTAAGCCCAAATTATATTCAACCCCTTGTTGCTGTCCAGATTAAAATAAAACCAGCAACTTTTATTTATATTTTTTTTACTACAGTGAAAAATATTTCAACGAATGATATATTTATATATATATATATATATAGTATATATATACTAGGGGCAAGTACCCGGCTTTTTCCCGGGTTTAACAACAACAGCAACAACAACAAAAACAACAACAGCAACAAAACAACAAAAACAAACAATAAAAACAAAACAACAACACACAACAACAACAGCAACAACAATAAAGCAACAACAACAAAACAACTACAACAGCAACAACAACAACGACAAAAACAAAAACAGAAAGAGCAACAAAACAACAAAAACAAAACATCAACAAAAAAAAATCAACAACAAAACAACAACAAAACAACTACAACAACAACAGCAACAACAACAAAGCAACAACAACAAAACAACAACTACAACAGCAACAACAACAAAGCAACAACAACATGAAGGACATTGTCGTCGCAGGGCAAGGGATGTGGACAACAACAACAACAGAAAAAACAACACAAAAGCAACAACAGCAACAGCAACAACAACAGCAACAACAACAAAAACAACAACAGCAACAACAACAAAAACAAAACAACAACAAAAACATCAACAACAAAACAATAGCAAAACAACAACAAAACAACAACTACAACAACAACAGCAACAACAACAAAGCAACAACAACAAAACAACAACTTCAACAACAAAAGCAACAACAAAAGCAACAACAACAAAAAAATTATTTTAGGGCGATAATCGCCTTCTTGTTAATCTCGACACCAAAATGTTTATTATTTTGCGTCATTATTTTACGTCTTAATTTTCAATAATTTTTATTTTATATAGCTCATATAAGGAAAAATTACATTTTGGGCCCCCGGCCCCCAGTATCTTATATATATGGAACGAAACCTGTTTAATAACCTTTCCGGTATAATTTTGTGTACGTGTACCAAATTTCACGTTATTTGGTTGTCTGGATCTTGAGTTATTAGGGAACAGACAGACAACCAGACAGACAACAAATGCGTCTTATATATATAGAGATAGATATATAAAATTATAAAGATATATATATATATATATATATATATATATATATATATATATATATATATAGATATATATATATAAACCATATATTAGATTGGGTGTTTTTCAAGATTCAAGTATGGTGGGGAGTGGAGTGGAGGGAGAGTGAAGGGGTGGCTAGATAAAAATCGTTTGCTCGTCTCAACCGGTAACTCAATGTGTCGGTGTATTTCAAAGCCAAGTTAACAGCCTGTCATAAAATGAAAGCAGGGGTGTTTTTATTAATAACACAAAATATCGAGGTCATGTTTTCCTTAATCATTCATAAATTAAATATTTTTGTGTTAAGCGATTTTTGTTTTATGTTCAGAGAAAAAAGTTGTATCCAAAATAAATTGTAGTTTGTCGGACAATATTTTATTTCCCGTTGGCAGAGATTTCTTCCGAAGAGTTTTCGCGTTAAACGTATTTCACAGCATATAATTCAAACGAAAAGTTGTAATAAACTGTTTGCGAGCCGCAGGTTGAACACAGAAGAGCCGCAGCTTGGCCACCGTTGGAACAGACATTGCAGCCACATTTTCACGGGTAACCGGGCGCAATTCTACTACCCCGTTATTTGCACGGTTCGTTAAAGCTATGTTGTTTACAGTTTACATGATACTCCAACTGAAACTATTTTTCTTTTTTAGTACACTAGAACGTCGATATGCACTCTTGACCCTGAAGATCATTCGTGTATCACTAATGACTAATGACATATTAAATGCAGGTTGTACATTTTACAAGTCTTTAATATTTAAAATAAGGAATTGACCACATGCAGAAAATTAATGTGTCAAAACAAATTTACCTTTATGTGCTAATTTTCATATCTTTAAAATGGAAAAAAATGAAAATCATTTTAAAGATTTACCTATGTTTACGGTAATTGACGATATTCTGGAAGTTTTAATATACATTGAAACACTTTCATTTAAACACAATACTTTTTTGTCAGCGCCATAATCTTACACCTATATTTTTCATGATATTAAACTATTGTGTACATTTTTTCTTAGGGTTGTTTATGGTGGTATTTAGTATTGAGTAATCTTACTTTTGTCTTCAAGCATCAGCTCAAGGCCAACTGGCTAACTTAACTCAGATTGAAGAAGGAGTGCCCTTTACTGTTACATGTGATGACAGGCGTCTTACTATTCCAACAAGTGTGACTGTGATCTACAGTTGGAGTCTGGAAAGAGTTCTGCACGGATCAACAGTGTCTAATATAGTTGCCATATTCACCATATGAGACATCAAATTTAACTAAGGTCGATAATTCGTTTATTTTTTTGTTATGTTTTTGTTATACGTAAAATTTCTCATATGGTTTATTTGGGGGGGACGTATGGTCACAGGCTAGAGGCGGAGGTTCTCAAACAATTTTGCTTTAAGACTGTCAAATATAAATGACGGGGGCAGTTTCTCACTTCATTTTGCATAGCACCCAAGCGTTTCGTGATTGGGTTGTTGTTCTTTGTAAGCTGTTGAAACGGTGACAAGCTTAAGCAATTTTTGCGAGGAACAATTTTAATTTTGAGTCTTATCTTATCCAAAGTCGATGCGTCAGTGCTCAACTGCCCAAAGTCAACTTATTATTTGTTTATTTATTCTAATTAAAAATGACATTGAATTTTTAAGCTTGTAATTACAATACGATTATTTTAAAATCACCATATTTCCAGATTGTTCACATTTTTTAAATCCGTGCGTTAAAACTGGAGTCCAAATACATACTTTAGAATCAATCCTAAATTAATAAAAAAAAATAATTAGTTCTAAATTTGTATATTTTTTTCCTGAAAAAATGCAACTGGTGGAATTTGTAAACAAAATTAATACGCCTATGTCTTTCGTAAATTTGATTCAGAAATTGAATGCTATTTAGTAAAATAAAAATAACATCAACACTCATAAAAATACATTTCTTACAATATCTTAATTAAATGTTATTCCACTAGATATTTAAGCTCTTTATAATTGTACATGAATATTTTATGCAAAGATATTAAAGGGCGCCTTTGAAGGACAACGTTTCCCCGAGAATTCATTCAATTATTAACAGCAATAACATATCGTTACACGCTGTCTCAAATCAATGTTGCGATTTCCTAGGAAATAAGCCGCCGCTGACTGAAGTTTCCCTGAAAAACATTTGTTAGTCAGGCCTGTTGCTATAAACAGACCCAGAAATCAAAGTAATAAAACAAGTGTCAGTGTTAAACCGTCATCTCAATTGAAGTAACACGAAATTATTGTGCATGCTTTATAGAAATTGGTTCACATTTTAAAACAACTTTTCTCATTGAAGCCATGGAAATATGGACAGTAATATACAGTTTAGCTGCAGTCGTAGTTGGTAAGTTTTCTAGTTGTCTTCGCAGTGTTTTTAACTTGAATTGTCACTGTCGTATTGAATGTTCAAAATAACAAGATCCAACTTGACCGGAATCAGATAGTTCTATTCTGTCAGCTGGGCGCAAGCAATTTTACTTTTATTAGACGCATGTGTATAACAAAAATTTAAAGCGTTGTTTTTTAAATCAAGTAATTTGAAACAGTTCTTAAAATCAATTACACGTTCCATAACAATCATTTTGAGGGAATGTATTTAATTGTAAAGCTGTGTACGATTACTGGCCACGATCACATGTAAGTATTATTATTGTTACATTTTGCGTTTAGGCTGGAACTGAACCAATAACAATAAGTAAATTGTTTTATTCTAATAATCGTATTCGCTTTTGATCAACATCACGAAGTTTATGATAAACAAATAATGACTAGTGCAACTCTTTGACATACTAAATTTATTTACCTTGAGACAGTAAAGTCACTGCACCACTGCTTGGCCCCCTTGCTATGAGTACAACTGCAAAGTGCTACTCTTAAGCAATGCGTATTGCTGTGGATTTTAAAATAAATTTTTAATTAGGCTGTGATTGAACTTTTGAAAAAGTCTACAGCCAAAACAACAAATTGCAATATTTTCCCCCACATCGTTTAGGAAATTTTCTGTAAGATGAGTGTATTACGGACTTAAGTTTTTGTCATCTGTAGTCAAATGTTATTACATTTTTAAAATAATAGTTTATTTGAAATGCTTTGTTATAGGTTTTAAAAATACTTTGCACGACTCAAAAAGCGTTGTGATAAATTTAACCTTAGACTAATCATCTTTAGTTTGTATAGATAATTCCATGTAGTAGATTGTCTACATTTCTATCGTCATATTTTATCAAGTTCAATTGATTATTAGCGATTTCAGTTGAAGCTCAAAAGCTAATTGTTGACAAGTCTGTGATTGGTGATGGTGGGACGTTTACAGCAACATGTGACATCAGTCGTTTTACTCCTGGTGATATTCCTACATCTGCAACGTTCATCAGTCAGTTGTCTCTTGAGAGGACAGTTGGTACATCAACCAGATCAGTTATCGCTCAATATGTACCACTTGCACCTGTTGGGTTCAATAATCTAACAACGGTAATTATTCTATTCTATGGCATCCGTCCATCCTCATGGGATGATGGCGTTTCCTCCTGCTCCTCTACCCCCTTCCCCTTTCTCCTGGCCCTTTTCTCCTCGCTCCTGGCTGTAAGGGAAGCTTCTGCGACTTGAATGCCCTCGCGCACTTTAGCCCGCCAGGAGGTGCGCTCCACAGCAATGGTCTCCCACGTTTTATGGTCAATCTGCGCCAGAGTCAAGTCTTTCTTGCAGACATCCTTGAAGCGCAAGCATGGGCGTCCTCTCTTCCGCATACCAGCTGCCAGCTCACCGTAAAGCAAGGCTCTTGGAATGCGCTCCGGGCTCATCCTGCGGACCGGACATGTCCCAACCACCGCAGGCGCCTCTCACTCAGGATTGAGTGCATGCTCAGCATATGACTCCTTCTGAGTACCTCGACATTCGTGATCTTATCCTGCCACTTGATGTGCAGAATCCTGCGCAAGCATCGTAAGTGGAAGCTGTTGAGTTGCTTTGTTTGTTTGGCACAGGTCGTCCAGCACTCGCTGCCATAGAGGAGTGTGCTGAGCACGCAGGCCTGGTACACAGTGATTTTCGTCCTATCAGTAAGCTGTGCATTGTTCCACACTCTTTGATTCAGCCTAGCCATTAATGATGCAGACTTGCCGATTCTGGTTTCAATTTCCTTTTCCAGGGAGAGTGTGCTTGTGATGTTACTGCCAAGGTAGGTAAAATCCTCGACGACATCCAAGGTGTTTCCCTCAATGGAAATTGCTGGGAAGCAGTCTGTTCCTTGTCTCATAATGTTGGTCTTTTTGAGGCTTATCGTTAGACCAAAATCCTTGCATGCCTCTGAGAACTTATTGTCAAAAGTTGGAGACCTATATCTGAATGTGAGGTAAGGGCTGCGTCATCTGCGAAGAGCAACTCTCTAATTAAAACAGTTTCCCCTTTTCTCTTCGCACGGAGACGGCTGATGTTGTATAGATTTCAATCCGAGCTGGTGTGGATGTTGACCGGCCAGCCCGAAAACCGCATTATGATTCCGGGTAGACATTATGTGCCAGAGTTTGCAGGCGTGCAAGGATCACTCTGGCAAAAGCCTTTCCCACAATACTCAGTAAGGAGATGCCACGTTAGTTATTGCAATCGCTGCGGTCACCTTTGTTTTTATAAAGCGTGACTATTTTGGCGTCTCGCATATCCTGTGGGATGTGACCGTGTTCCCAGCAATCACACATGAGTTCGTGCAGAGGCTTTAGTAGTGCTGGCTGGCCGTGCTTAAGGACTTCTGCAGGAATTATAAAGCTTGTGTTAATTTCATTTGTTTCTTTTCAAATATTATCTTACTCTATTTAAGTATTGGGAAGGAAAAAAGTGAAAAATGTAATTGCTAGTTTGACAATTTTATATAGCATCGTAATTGTGCAAACAGTCGTCATTTTCACACCCTCCTAACAATTAAGAAGAGATAAACTTTCCCATTAGATTTTTTAAGAAAAAGGTCTGAAAATATATAAATGAAGTAAATTAATAACTAGAAACCGGTATTTTCAGCTTCAATGTTTTGTTTCGTTACAACCTGTTCAATGTTTTAAAGGTATCACTTCTAAAACAATGGTAATCGTTGACTTAAAATTTAATGGGTCCAAGGTACGCCAAAGTTGTAGAGACAAAGCCATAATAGGCTCTTAAATCTTTGTGAAAATGAATATGTAAAAAAAATTGTTGAAGTGTCAGCTGATTCTTGATCATGACATTTAGTGTTTAAGATTTTTACCCACAATTAATCTTTAAGCTGTATGGATAAAATCGATTTATAGACTAGCAAAAAATATAAAAGCTATATAAATAAATCTTAGGATTTGAAATCTCCACTAAAAACACATATTCATACATTTAGCCTTTTACGTTTTACGCTAAATTAACTTTTGAGGCTACTGTGACTAATGAATAAGACGGCCCTCTAGGTCAGAATTATTTCAATGTCCTTTTCTACATTCTACAAGATTTGACTGCTCTATCAGAAGCTATCTTCTATATATATAATTCTCTTCGTGGTCGTACCCTGCGAGGCAGCAAGAAGCTGCATGTGCAACAGAGCGTGACGAATGACACTCGCTCGGGTCAACTAAACACTGTTGGCAAGCGTGGTGGGATGAAATGAAAAAAAGGGGATGGGTGGGAGTGGGTGGCAACAATGCACTTGCGTTCACTAGCATTGTACCTTCACAGTAAATGTGAAATTCGTAGAGTACTGGTTATCGCGTCCGCCTCATACGTCGATGGTCCTGGATTCAAGCCCCAGCGAAAACATTGTTTTTTTTTAATTTTTTTAAAAATGTCTGTTTGTGCCCGTTCTTTTACCCCTTTATTGCCAACACTAGCTGATTTAGTTACGGGTGAAGACTTCCTGAAAGACACAGTTGTCAAAATGGGATGGGTTTGGGCAAACGACTGTGATTGAATGAAAAGAAGGAATTCTGGAGAGACCCGTGGCTTAGCATACGCCGCAGACTTGCTCATAATAGAGAGTAAAAATAACTGATTTGTGAGAGTACAGACACAAAAAGCAGCACAAAGTAAGTAAAAAATATCGAGTAAGCATAGAGACAATCACACTGAGGTTGTTGTTACCCGCCTCCCATTTAATACTACCATCCCTTAAACATAAACTGTGATTGGCCACCCCTATCGAGGGTTAGTCATATTTAGGATTGTTAATTGCGTGTTGTTGTTTTCTTTTGTTTATTTAAAACCGATTATCGATTATGTAAATCTGATTTTAAACGGATTATCATTTTATAGCTGACTTCATAGAAGTTAGGGGTGTACCGAATTTCTCCCGCAAACGTCTAGAAACCAACAATGAGTTGGCAGTTCCCCGCAAACCGACGTTCACTCGCGTTGTTTTGATTTCTTCGTGTTGTAGTTTGTGTCCGTTATTTCTCCACTTTCTTTGCACTCTACATGAGCAAGTCTGCGGCGTATGCTACACCGCGGGGCGTCTAGTAATATATTATTATTAAAAATCAGCACTTACCTTATTTAATCATTTCATTTATTTTAGTGAACGTTTTAATAAATTGTTTTACAAATTTTGTTTTCAACCACGGATTTTAATGTATGCGCTTTCGTCACTGTTTACAGGCATGGGTTGTCAATAAAATACGCAACTTATTGCGCGACAGAAATGTTGTTCAATATAATACGCACCGCGACACTCTATCTCAAAAAATAACATGATACATAGGAATAAATAAAATAATATAAAAAATCAATAATTTAATTACGGTACATGCGATCGATCTGAAATTTTGATACATAGTTTTATCATCGCCACGAAACTGCCTGCTAAATTTCAGCTCGCTAGCTTACGCGAAAGTGGGTTAAAAATCTATCAAAAGTTTTGGCGACAAGGGCGCAGACACCATGAGTTAATATAAAGGATTTAATAAAGTTTTGGCGACAAGGTCGGTCGGTCGGTCGGTCGGCCGCAGACACCACGAGTTAATATAAAGGATTTAAAAAGAGCGCTCAGTTGAACAGTTCGTAACCATTAATGTTAAAAATATACGCGAGGGACTGTCGATAAATGAAGTCAAGCGATTTTAGCCGATTTTTACCCCCTCGTCACACGTCACAAAAGATAGACCCATGCACCATTTAAAGCAATTTTTTTTCTATTTAAAAATTAGGATATTTTAAATAATTTTATTGTTATTTAGCATTTAGTGTAAGGCTACACACAAGTATCGTAACACCCATAAAATAAATTGTAAGCAATCAAATATTTAAGTGGAACTTTCATTTTGTTGGGTGTTTTGATGTGACGTCACAGTTCGTAAATACCCACCCTCGTCATACATCATCACAAATGTGTTACACCCCTCCCACCAGGTGCGTGACGTCATTTATGGATGGCCCCCAAGACGATTTCTACATTTGGAAAAGTACACTCGATTTTGTCTCCAACTATTACTTGGTATAATTCTGCATGACTGAACATGTTGTTTTCAGATTTTGATGCACGAAACTTGTGGCGAATATTTGAGTGAAACTGTTGTAGTTCATTGTATCAATTAATGTTCAGATCTTCAGGATAAGCATTTATTAGTCCTATATAACACTGAGATGTTTGTGGTACATCGACAAAAAAATAAATACAAAATCGAACTGCTAAATCATTATATACCTTTCCTCGTCTACTCATCTCCGTCTCAAGTGTGTCAACAATGGCGTAGAAAGCAGATATACGAAATTTGTCTCTGGCATTCAGAGATACCTCAGGGGCATCACTATCAATGACTACTGTGTTTCGTTTACGATTACGGGTCAAAGTAGACTTAAAAATCAATACTTGGTGTTATTTCTTTTGCAGCTTCTTCAAATCTTCTTTATGTAGCCGTCTGCTAGAGTTGACCTCAGCAGTCCGCTTTAGTGACCTTCACGGGTCAGTGCAGGTTTACTCAAGCCCTCGTTGTGGCTGGAGTTCACATAGAGCGACTGACCAACTACCCGTGTTTTACTGCACGGGCAGGTCAGTCACATGATGAGCAGGGGCACACCGGTGGGCCAGTAACACACTGCCCCTGATGTGTGTGAGTTTGAGAGTGTTGAGGTAGCGCTTGGAGATAGGACTGACTTGTTAACTTGTTCATGGCCCACTCTTGTAGTGTATTGAGAAATAAACTGTTTTGATATCCTAACCCAGTGAATTGAACTTTATTGTTTTTAATTTAACTTAGCCATCACTCGGCTACATTTAAGTCATTCCTAGATTCATGCAAGTGTTCTGCTAGTGAAGAATACTAAACGGCACACGTTTTCATGTTCACTTGCTCATTTTGTAGAGCTTGACTGACCCTGTGAAAATGTTGTAACACTTCTTCCCAAAAGACAAGCATGACAGCAAATTCTAATACTTGCATATTTTTCGCGATGTTTTCTGCTTCTCTTCTGGCGTCCCCCTTCTATGACTGGTCTTCTTGTAAGCATTCTAACGCTTGTATAATCTGAGGATGAGACTTTAGAATAGCTTCAGTTGCAACAGCATACGCTTCCCATCTGGTATAAAAAGAGACTTTACCAGCATTACATTCACAAGGCATACTTTTAGAATCTTCCATCTGTTGGTTGAAGCTGAGAAAAAAGTATCGATCAGTTGCACTGTATAGAAGAAGTTTACTGACTCTAAACAAGAGTGAATGGCACTTCTGCATATCTATTTAGCAAACTCATTTTCATCTAGAATTTTTTTCTGTATGCCATTGTAGGACCCAGACATATTAGCTGCGTTATGATTGGACTGACCTCTGCAACTTCGAAAAATCAATATTTCAAACGTCACGTAAGTACTGCAACACTTGCTTAGCCATACCTTCACCGGTGTGACTTTGCAGCTCCAAGAAAGTAAAAATGCGCTAAATGGGCTCTCTATCTAACACATATCGAAGAACAACGTTTAACTGATCTATAAGTGAAATATCGGGTGTTGAATCTACGGACAAGCTGAAATAACCGGAAGCATTTGCTTCATCTACAATTACTTCATGAACTTTTTGGGACATAATTTCAATCAGTTATTCACATAATTGTTTTGGATAAATAAGAAGGATTTCCTTTTCCATATTTCACAATGTATGATGCTAATAAACAACCCGTGAAAACAAAGTTTTTTAAAACTATAAGTCAATTAATATATGAGACATAACTAAAAGTATTGATTAAGTTCACCTCACAACAAACATTTACAGACTGACCCCCCCCCCTTTGATGTAAAACATGGGGTCATCGATTGCTGGAGAGAACTCCAGTGACACGTGGAGGTCAACTATAGTAGATGCTATATAGAGATAAACTAAAAATGCATTAATTTAATTATGGTACATTCGATCGATTTGATACAATGCATTGTTAGGTGACACAAGTCTATGTGCAAAATTTCAGTTCGATAGCATCACGAAAAGTGGGTCATTTTTTACTTTTTTTTGATTGATCACTCTCAGCATCCATAGATAATTTCCATTTTGTAAAGATCCAAATTTTTTTTGTCCCTCTAAAAGCCAGACCACGTTCAGCTATAGTACAAATCATTGCTATTGCTCGCCTCAAAACATGTTCCCAGTAACTCTTCATCGTTTTGCTCTTCTAACGTTTGTGGTAGACCCACTCCTTTTCGACGGGCTAGGTATATTAACATGCATTCTTTATGAGTAGCGCTTTGTTCATTATTATCAACTTAAATGTTATTTTTCCAGTCACTGAACCCATTTTTAAATCAATTATATTAACTTCATCGCCGTCTCTGTCTTGGGCCCGCCCGCGGAAAAATAAAAGTCGAAAATGACCCACTTCCAGTAAAGCCATCGAGCTGAAATTTGGCACACAGACCCGTGTCACCTAACAATGCATCGTGTCAAAATTTCAGATCGATCAAACGTACCGTAATTAAATTAATGCATTTTTAGTTTATCATAATAAACTATATGTAGCGGTCGCTGTCGTTTACATTTTACGGGTCACTTGACTTCAGGCCAGCCACCGGTGAACACATCTCGTGTTTAAACCAGGTAAACTGGCATGCTTTTGTTTACATTTTACGTGTCACGCTGCGCTCGGTCGAGCGATCGGTGACAAGACCTTTCCCCTCTCCCACCCCCCACCTGGGTTAAAAGCAAAGGGGAGTTAAGAGAAATTCAGTTTCAGAAACTTTGTTTTTACGGGTTTGTTTTATTATCAGCCAAAATTTTGGAACGCTTAGAAGGGATAATATGAACATTTTTCTTGAGGACTTGTGGTTCCCCCAGTGCCGGATTTACCTATTTGCTGAACATGCTATAGCTTAGGGCCCCGACCCCTTGGGGCCATTGAAATTAAAAAAAATCATAATTAGCAAGGACAGATATCTGGACTTCAAAAGGCCCCTATATCTCAAATAGCTTAGGGCACCATCAAGTCTAAATCCGGCTCTGGGTGCCCCCAAACGCTTGGTGCCTTAAGCACGTGCCGTGTTTGCCTAATGGTTAATCTAGGCCTGCATGTTATAAATTGTTTAAACTGACTAATAGCCATGCATGTTTTATTTCCAAGTTCAAGGTATTTCTGTGTCTGTTTTTCGTTAACAAAGTTTAATAAGCAATCAGAAAGTATACTATTCATTCTGTTTTAGTTGCCATACTGCAAAGTCTTGCATTGGTCTTTTTCTTTCTTTTAACAAATCACACCTAGCTTGATTCACTATCTACTTCGCTCTGAATAACAGTTTTATACATTATGTATAACTTTTTATAAAATTAAACATATAAAATCAAACTGACGTCACTGAATCATATATAATATATTCTTGGCCGTTAAAACATTTGTTGTAATAGACAAATTAGTACACAAAAACAACAACCGCACAAAAGCTAAAAGCCACATCAAATACGCTAAAAAATTGTCTAATCGCAGTAGTAATGTTAGAGTCAGTTTAAAATTAGCAGGTTCATTTACTATTTGTTAACTAAACAATTTCAAAAATGTCACATAGCCGTTTCTTCCCTTGTGGTCTTCATTTGCTAATTTACAAAGCCAATACTTATCCTACTTCCGGGTTGCCTACATATGATGATTCGAGATTTCTTTCACCACATTAATATGTTATTATTTTGATGTAGAAAAATTCCTGCCAAACAACCCATATTCTTTTCTTCATTCTGTAGCGACACAGTGAGATTTAATTATTCAAACTAAAATAAATTATGCACAGATGCTTATTGCTTTAAATGTCTGAAAGGAATAGCAAATGTGCGTTCAAATAATTTAGTGAAGGATTGAATGAGATTTCATCGGCGTTGACGCATTTATTAATGTAAAAAAATTATATTTCAAACTTACCCACGAAATAAAAACAAATTGTTAAAATTACTTTAAATAACTCCACGGTTGGACTATTAACAAGTTCATCAAAAATAGTTTTTTTTTATAAGTGTTGTCTTTGGAGTCACTGCATTAAATGGCTTGCTCACACTCATTTAACCGTACTCGATTACCAACGTCATTACCACCTATTTTGTTTCTGGAAAAATGTGTATCATTACGATCTAAAGTAGATGGCTTGGTGCATAAGGGCATAAATTGGGACTGTATTGGAGCCATAAGTTAATTTGTTCTCGACAAATCTGAGAATTTTTAACAAGTTTAGGACATTTTTAAAAACAAATAGAGCACACTTAAAGAATAAAAAAAAACAATTATTAAAATCATTAAAATATTAGCATTCAGACTTTCATGGAAGAAGAAATTGTAATCTAAAAATTATCCCTTATCGGTTTGTAAAAAAATAAAAAAATTCACACTTAAAGAATAAAAACGAGGATAAAATCAAAATGTTTTTTTAATTAAAAAAATACGTAAAGTTAATATAAATCAAGGCTAACATTTTTTTTTACTAAGGGGCCGTCCATAAATGACGTCACGCGATTTCGGGCCGATTTTTGACCCCCCCCCCTCGTCACGCGTTGTCACAAAAAGTTAGACCCCCTTCTAAAATACGTCACAAAGCTTTGCCCCCCCCCCAAAAAAAAACAACAACAAAACACACCTAATTTTCTATTTGAAAATAAGTATGTTTAAAATCACTTTGTATTTATTATTTATTTAGTGAAGGTCTACATTGTAATATCATAACTTGCGTGAAGGATTTTTTAAAAACGTTTAAAACCGGCCTTCAGAAAACGAACTTGTTAACATCCTTACATTATATTTTATTTTAATGCATACAAATTAAATATTGACTATTAATCATCACGGTAATCGTCTTTGTTTAGAAAAAAATATTTAAAAATAATATTTTTAAAATGTATTTTTTAAAAATCCCTCAATTGACTGACGGGCATCTCGTAAGAAAGAGGTCGGCGAACAGGGGTAAATAACCTCATCTGGGGTCAAAGGGAATTTTTGGGGGTAATGCAGACTCATTTGGGACATATAACATTCACTACAATCCACTAGATATATTAAAATACGTCATGTGTACGTTTACGCTTGGAACATATGCCCATTATTGAACCGGTTCCTTCCAAAAAATGCATTTTTAAAAAATTTGACAACTATGTAGATTTCTTACCTATGTACTATACGAAGACACCTAAATCCACCCTAATTTCATTTATATTGACATGAGTGACAATAATCTTAATCCACATGACTTTACTGTATCAAGTATCCTTTCTGTGATATTTAAAATTAATGCCTCAAAATTGAGCTAGAAGAAAAGTTGTTTTGTGCTCCACTCGAATTGCGATGTCAAGAATTTGATGCATTCAATAAAGTTAATGAATACTTACTAATTTTAAATGGGCTCATTTATAATTATATCTAGAATCGCCAGGGGCATTTGACCAAAAACCAAACGAACAGTTCTATCAATCTTAAAACGTTTATAATTCTATCAAATAGATTCCCTCTCTCCAGCCCCCCACTCTTTAAAGAAAAAGGAGATTCCATGTCGTTTTGACTTAAAATATCTACACATAATCATATTCAGATCATTTTTAGACACTTGTCATGCTTGTAAAACTCACCAGTAGCATTTTCGGGTGGGGGGTGCTAACGGGCTAACGAAGCTCCCCCAAATCCCCGAGTCATGTGAGCAGGAGTCTGGGGGTTGGGTTGGGGGGTGGGTAACGCACACATAAACTTGTATATTTTGTGGTAACCGGCAAAAAAGTTTAACGACTCCTGCCGTGAGAGAACCAAACGGAGCTGCGGCTAGATCACAAATGCTTTGATGTCAGCATCAAACGATGCAGACAATTTCATACGTTGTCTTGTGTGTTCTCAAACTTAAGGATTATAATTAGATTTAATTTTCGTGTCTTGATAGCTTACGCCAACCAGCATCTGATGGCCTACCGACATGCATATTGAGAAGCACTGATTAAAAAAAAAGTCATTAAATAAATTGTAAGTGACCAAATATTTCAGTGGAAGTTTTATTCAAAGTTAACCTTTGATGTGACGTCACATTTCTTCAACCCCCCTCCCTCCCCCTCGTCACGCATCGTCACAAAAGTGTGACCCCCTCCCCCCCCCCAGATGCGTGACGTCATTTATGGACTGCCCCTAAGCAACAACAGTAGTAATTAAACTACACTGCATGGGTTGCAACTTGTAGGATTTGACACGGTCGTGTACCCGGACACGAGATTGGCTCTCGAGGTCCTGAAAGGGGATGACGTTATCTTAGATGACATGGGAAAACTCGGAAGACTCTTGGGAAAGGTAAAAATGTAGTGGAGCCACGCGAATGTCAATGTCAATGAAAAGGCAGACTCTCTGAAAAATACCGTGGTGGCCCTAACCCAAGTCACTCAGGTCTCGGGTTAAAGACCTGGCTGTCCAACCAGTTTTGGAACAAAACTTAGGCAGCAAACAATTAGTTTTAATTCATTAAATTTAAATGATAATGAGAATATGCAACGATATCGCTTTATCTTAGTAGGCTACTGAAAACGAGGCTTTGAAATGAAGTTTTGATTTAATGAGCTGACTCTTCGAAGCTTAATATTTTTACTTTTCAAAACTTGGAATTATCAATCATATTTATTTAAATCTCGACACGTTCATGAGCGTGATTATATATCATTGCAATCAAAATCATGCTTTCCATAATGTTGAGCGTTCAGCCCCTGCATGAGCCCCTAAATGTAACAACAAAAACACTTCCTGGTTAACATAAAGTTAAATGTAGTACAGTACAGTACACGCTACATAAAACAAGTCATAAACGTTTTGAAAACTATCTATACATAATCTAATTTCTATAACTATTTTAAATTAGAAAAAAAACCTACACACTATATGTCTCTTAAGTAATTGCTGAAATTGTTAATTTAATTTCTTTCTCAATGAGGAATGTAGGCTAGGCTGCTATCGGTGGGGCATCGTCGGGTAAAAAAAACTTGCAAACTGTGACTGCAGCTACAGAATAGATTACCGCTCTTGTTTCCATGGTAGCAATCACAGAAGGTGCATCAAGCTGGGGCAGGTATCGAAGCTAAAAATGAAATACGTAGAATACATACGTGACCTTTCTACAACAGTATTCAGCTTGGTTTATGCCACTTGGAAACCTGGACTGGTTTATGCCCCTTGGACGCCTGGACTGGTTCCGGCACAATAGTTTCAATATTTTCTTAGCATAAACACTTTACGAAAGCACAGACACACACACAGGCTAAACATACACACAGTAGAAATATTTGCATATGCACACACATACGCTGCCTCGTACACACAAACACACACACGCTGCCTGACACACACACAATACTTGTGTTATATTATAGCTGTGTAAGGTTGCTGTGCCGCGATGTTTAATGAATTTACAAATGGAATAAAAACTTTTTTCCTGTCGTAGAATCAGCAATTATTTATTAACTACATACGACCCGCAGCTTAGCATACGCCACAGACTTACTCATAGATATTGCAAAGAAAAGGTTGGGGGGGGGGAGCGGACACAAACAGTAGCACGAACAAATGGAAACAACGCGATTGAACGTCGGGGGGACAACCGAAGCATTTTTGGGAAGCATTGCGGACATCACGACAGTTTCTGTCTCACCACAATATACTCTTGGTGTATTCATGTACTGAGCGTATGACTACGTTTGCGTCACTGAGAACAACGTAGAGCTCGTCGCCGAAGTTATCCCAATTTTGAGAAACACATATTACAGCCATGTTGCCAAGTTGTAAAGCAACAACTTCGTCTATGATCTTTTCCCAGAAATATAAACTTATGAAGGAATCTGTATAACATTGAATGAGGATTTTTTCCCCGTGAAATACATGCGAAGCGGTGTTTATGTTCGCTAAGAAAGGCGGAAAAGAACGGGAATTAATATTTTAATTTAAAATAAAACAAACCCGTAAAAACAAAGTTTTTGACTATAAATCCCTTTTATATGAGACATAAATAACAGTATTGATTATTTTCAAACGCTACAAACATTTACAGACTGACACCGAGCGATGTCCCTTGTCTTTAATAAATGGGGGTGGGACGTGAGCGGGTGTCGGCACGACGGTCGGCGTCAACTCAAACTCACGTGGAAGTGGAAGAAAAAAACAATAACAAACCGTGAATTTGAATTACATACGTCATATAAGGATAAACTAAAAATGCATTAATTTAATTACGGTGCGTTCGATCGATCTGAAATTTAGATACGATGCATTGTTAGGTTAGACGGGTCCGTGTGCCAAATTTCACCTCGATCCGATCACGGGAAGTGGGTCATTTTCGACTTTTGTTTTTCCGCCCGCCCGCCCAGCCCATGAGATGACGACAGAGACGGCCGCGAAGTTAATATAAGGGACCCGCCCGCCCAGCCCATGAGATGACGACAGAGACGGCCGCGAAGTTAATATAAGGGATTTTTAAAAAAAATGTTGCCGCTGGGGCTTGAACCTAAGACCTTCCGCATTTCAGGTGGATGTAATAACAAATACACTACGAAATACATGTACTATGTGAGGGAACAACGAAAGTGAATGCAAAAAGGATTGCTGGTCTCGAGACATGCCCCACCCTTCCACTACCTTCGCTTGCCATCCGTTAACTGTGATTAGTTGACCCAAGCGAGGGTCATTCGTTATGCTCATTTGCACATACTCGCTTTGGTGAATTATATATATAGATAGTCATTCTTCTACGAACTTGACCTCCGACCCCCGCATACAGATCTGAACATTAGAAGCCATTTAACTATTTGCTCTCCTCAAGTTAAATTTCTAGATTACTTGACTTAATGCCCCTAAAGTTACCCATGCCCCTTACATCAATGGATCTTGGACAACTTCCCGGTGTGTCCATCCTTTTAAGTAGTTTTCATAGACATTGACTATCAATAAAATAGAAGAAATAGGGAAAAAAACTGTAGACGAGATAGGTATAAATACACTCCTAAAAAGCTTACAAATAAATAAAGATACTGGTCCACAAGAATGGCCTGCAAGATTATTAAAGGACCTTAGCCATGAACTGTCCACAATCCTTGTAGTACCTTTTCAAGACTTTCTAAAGCAGTGCAATGTGCCCCAGGAATGGAAATTAGCTAAAGTAACTCCCCTTTTTGTAAAAGGTGATAAATCAGACCCTGGTAATTATAGACATGTGTCACCTACTAGTATCAACTGTAAATTACTAGAACTAGAATACATAATAAACAGCAAAATAGATTATCAACTATACAAACATAATGTCCGATGCCCACATCAACATGGCTTTAGGAAATACAGATCAAGTGCAACACAATTAATCGGTTTAATACATCAGTGGTTCTCAAACATTTTGGGCCTACCAACCCCTTAAAAATATATTAATTAGCGCGCCCTCCCCGAATTGTTTTTTCCTTCTAAGAAAACGGCATAGAAATTAATACATCTATCTTAGAATAGATGTATTAATTTCTATGCCTTTTTCTGCTTCTTGCAGATTATCATTGGCATCATATCTTCACTACTGATTCGTGTACCCAAGTATAATGCATAATGGAATATAAATAATCTGATTAATCTGAGCTTTAATATCACATGTTTTATTGAGCTAATTTAATTTACAGTTTTCATAAGCAGCACTTAGAAACTACCACTGAAAAAGCACAACTGACCATGTAATAGCTTAATCATCACATTAAGCTAATATTTTATGACGCAAAAAAGCTATAAGTTTTATCGATCTCGTAGTATTAGAAGATACTTCTCAACTAAAAATTTTTTTATAACAATTTCTCCCGATTTAAGCTGATGTAACGCAATGAAGTATATGACATCCTCGTATGGTGACTCTATTTACTTTATACGGGAACCGAACAGACAGTTTTTCAAACCCAGGGACTTGATGAGGTTGATGCATGTCAGACATCACATTGTAAAACTCAAGACAATTGTTACACATCATCTGCTGTTGTACGACACATTGGAGAGTAATGACATCTTCCACACCACCCTCACTATCATCAACCAACTTTTAAAGTTTTCTTTACATAGGTCTAGTAGTTAAATAGAGATAAACTAAACGTGCATTAATTTAATTACGGTACATTCGACCGATCTGAAATTTTGAAACAATGCATTGTTAGATGACACGAGTCTATGTGAAAAACTTCCGCTCGATAGCATTACGGGAAGTGGGTCATTTTTTACTTTTGTTTTTCCGCCTAACCGACCAAGAGATCACGACAGACAGAGAGACAAGATGGTGAAGTTAATATAAGGGATTTAAATAAACAACCCAGTAAAAACTAAGTTTTTGACTATAAATCATGACATAAAAGTATTGATTATGTTCAAACGCGACAAACATTTACAGACTGAAACCGACTGATCCTACCTTGCTGTAAAAACGGTGGCGGGGGGAGGTGTGGTCACGGATGGCTGGACTGAACTCAGCGTGACACGTGAATGTAAACAAATCAGGCCGCTACATCTCTATATATATAAGACGCATTTGTTGTCTGTCTGTCTGTCTGTTCCCTAATAACTCAAGATCCAGACAACTAAATAACGTGAAATTTGGTACACGTACACAAAATTATACCGGAAGGGTTATTAAACAGGTTTCGTTCCATATATATAAGATACTGGGGGCCGGGGGCCCAAAATGTAGTTTTTCCCTATATGAGCTATATAAAATAAAAATTATTGAAAATTAAGACGTAAAATAATGACGCAAAATAATAAACATTTTGGTGTCAAGATTAACAAGAAGGCAACTATCGCCATAAAATAATTGTTTTGCTATTGTTGTTGATTTGTTGTTGTTGCTTTTGTTGTTGCTTTTGTTGTTGTAGTTGTTGTTTTGTTGTTGTTGCTTTGTTGTTGTTGCTGTTGTTGTTGTTGTTTTGTTGTTGTTTGTGTTGTTGTTTTGTTGTTGTTTTGTTGTTGTTGCTGTTGTTGTTGTTGTTTTGTTGTTGTTTTGTTGTTGATGTTTTTGTTGTTGTTTTGTTTTTGTTGTTTTTGCTGTTGTTTTGTTTTTGTGGTTGTTTTTGTTGTTGTTTTTGTTGTTGTTGCTGTTGTTGTTTCTGTTGTTGTTGCTTTTGCTGTTGTTGCTTTTGTGTTGTTTTTGCTGTTGTTGTTGTTGTCCACATCCCTTGCCCTGCGACGACAATGCCCTTCATGTTGTTGTTGCTTTGTTGTTGTTGCTGTTGTAGTTGTTGTTTTGTTGTTGTTGCTTTGTTGTTGTTGCTGTTGTTGTTGTAGTTGTTTTGTTGTTGTTTTGTTGTTAATTTTGTTGTTTTTGTTGTTGTTTTGTTTTTGTTGTTTTGTTGCTGTTGCTGTTTCTGTTGTTGTTTTTGTCGTTGTTGCTGTTGTTGTTGCTGTTGTTGTTTGTAGTTGTTGTTTTGTTGTTGTTGCTTTGTTGTTGTTGCTGTTGTTGTTGTAGTTGTTGTTTGTTGTTGTTTTGTTTTTGTTGTTTGATTTTGTTGTTTTGTTGCTGTTGTTGTTTTTGTTGTTGTTGCTGTTGTTGTTAAACCCGGGCATAGCCGGGTACTTGCCCCTAGTATAGTTATATGGAGCTAAACAAATAAAACAAACCCGTAAAAACAAAGTTTTTGACTATACATTTTTTATATATGAGACATAACTAAAAGTATTTACAAATATTTACAGACTGAATCTGTCTTAACTCAACTTTGCTTCATAACCCTGGGGGGGTGGGTGGGAGGGGGTGGGTGGGGGAGGAGAGGGAAAAGTCTGGTCACCGATCGCTTGACCGAGCTCAGCGTGACACGTAAAATGTAAACAAAAGTATGCCGGTGCTTCGATGGGTCGCGTCAACTCAAACTCTCACGTGGCAGAAAAAACAATAACAAACAGTGAATTTGAATTACATACGTTATATTAGGATAAACTAAAAATGCATTAATTTAATTACGGTACATTCATATGATCTGAAATTTTGCTACAATGCATTGTTAGGTGACACAAGTCTATGTGCAAAATTTCAGCTCGATAGCATCACGTGAAGTGTTTCATTGTTTACTGTTGTTTCCGCTCGACGACAAACGACAGAGAGAGAGAGAGAGAGAGAGAGAGAGAGAGAGAAAGAAAGAGAGAGAGAGAGAGAGAGAGAGAGAGAGAGAGAGAGAGAGAGAGAGAGAGAGAGAGAGAGAGAGAGAGAGAGAGAGAGAGATGACGACAAGACGGTGAAGTTAATATAAGGGATTTAATTTTTTAAAAACCCCGTAAAAACCAAGTTTTTGACTATACATGTAAATCCTCTATGTACGAGAAGTAACTAAAAGAATGTTCATTATAATACGCAGCGCAAGACCATCCAAAAATACAAAATTGTAGTTGTGTCGTAAAACATGTTTAATATAATGTGTAATATTTACCAGAAAAAAAAACCTACCGATGATAACATTAAAAATTAATAAGCTTGATGATTTCATGAATTTGATAATTGATAAATTTAATGATATTTAGTCAAACAAGAAATAAAAACTCGAATGAGTATTTAAACGCAATTTCCAACATGGAATTTCCCATTTGTTATCAAGGGAAATCATTCTAGATTACATTAAAAGTCGATTCAAATAAGCAATTCTGAAACTAAACACAATATGACGTCATATCTCCTCACGCTACATCACACCAAGAATGTGTCAATATAATGCGCACCACGCAGCAATCTAACATAAGCATTCACAAAGTGGGAAACTCCATTAACTATCATTCTAGATTACATTAAAAGTAATTTCAAATCAATAATTTTGAAACTAAACAAAACAATTGCTTTCAAAAATTGCTTCTAAAATTACGGGAGTCGAACGCAGTTATGTCACTGGAATAATTCCTTCCCCAACATTGTTCTAAATATTATTAGCTATTGTTTGACGTTTGTTTCAACCCGATAGATAATATGGTTGGCGAGAATTTGACAAAATACTGATATTTTTCGTTTTTTAAATAGATTTTCCAGGAAATCCAGTAAACCTTTTCGGTATTTTTTTTTGGCCGTTGCACATCCTCGGGACCTCCATAGCATATATAATAATAATGGAATAATTCTATTTAAGTATTGTAAGGGGAAATATTGAACAAAAGAATTGTTACTTTGAATTTAAAAAAAAAGTTTAATTCGTACTTCAATTTAAAAAAATTGGTTTCTTGACATGAATGAGTAGTTTGCGTATTTTTATTTACTCTCATTAATTATAATTATCGTGACAATCCTTTGTTCTTTCTTTATAGAATTAAAAAATCGTTGAGGTGTAAGAAGTCATATATTATACCTTTATTAGCACTAAAGACAGGGTTTATTTTCTGTTTATTAATTAAAAACTCTGCAGAAAGTTACGATAAATTTATAGAAACACTTAGACATAAATGGCACTACTCCCATTGTAAGAATATGTTAAGCTTCGGCTATAAGACGCTCCTTAAAATTCTTTAGCCATTATTTTTTTTCTCCATTTTTATTATTGATTTGCAAAGTCTGACTAACAAAATTTCTATTTTTTCATTACATAACAAGCTTAAAAAAAAACAACAAATGTACACAAATCACCGTCAATTCAGGTTTAATGGCATTGTAAGCGGCAATGACTCATCATAGTCTAGACTTAAAACTGTGTTCTGTGTTTGTGGTGGCGGGATGGATTTGTGTTATCAATAACAGCACAATATTTTTGTTAGCAGTTAGGTTGGTAATGAAAAAATCACATTTTTTTTTGAAGTTTCATTTTCCAATCTAATAATAAAAATTGTAAAAAATGTTGTTTTTAAATCGCTTGAAAATTAAGGCGTGCCTTATCGTCCGAAAAATAAGAAACACATTTTAAAATTGGGACAAGTGGCTTTTACTGCCCATTTTTTCTATATTTTGACATACTTTGGGCGCATTAAGCCATAAGTCAACGATTACCATAGTTTGTACAGTGACACATTTATAATTTATAACATTTGACAAGTTTCAGCAAACCGAAACAAGAATAAAACAGTGAACCTGGAAAACCCAGACCGCGTTATTTCATTTACCTCATTTCAATGATTTCAGAGTTAGTAATAAATCAATAAAACACGTAAACCTGTTTTAGTGATAATAGGGGTTGAATACATAACTTCTTGCTTCACCGCGACGCTTTATATCTATAAATAAATAACAAGGATTCACATACTAATTATAATTAATTAGTGTAAATAAATATAAGGCTTACTAATATTTTATAGTACCAAACATTTTTAATAGAGTTAATAAAAATAATTCAACCTAACAGACTAGTTCTTAAGGCAAAAAAACATGACCATGTTACTCCGCTACTTTACTCACTTCATTGGCTACCTATACAAGCTCGAATTGATTACAAACTGGCTGTTCTCTGTCACAACTTCTTTTCTGACTCATCTCCTTCCTATCTTACTGAACTTCTGTCGGTCTACTCACCCAGTCGTCAGCTACACTCTTCTGCAGACACACGTATTCTGTGTTCCTAAGACACGAACTAAAACTTTTGTTGAAAGGGCATTCTCTTTTTGTGCGGCCATACAATGGAATTCTCTACCATTACATATCCGTAATATTCGAACTACCAAGTCCTTCAAGACAGCACTTAAAACGCATCTTTTCAAAATGTATTTACAAAATTGAAGAAAAAACATTTGTTTTAATGATTAGCGTAGCTTGTGTGTAATGTACTGTCCTTTATGTTGTTATTATGGTATGAATGGTTATTTAATTATTATATGTATGTTATGATCTCAATGTAAAGCGCTGTGAGCCTGGTTCCCTACTGGGATACAGCGCTATATAAATGATCAATTATTATTATTATTATTATTACACTGTCCCGTTTTCATCCACAAAGGTTAAAAAGAGATCTTCCGTAATAGTGTTCTTATTTTTTAAAATATTTTAAATAAAATAAATTTTGAAGAAAAAAAAACTAGTGAATGTCATATCTACTGTTGTTAGATTTGGCAAGACGGCAGGAACAAGTAGTATATAAAGAATAATGATTAGCCCGGGTGATGTACCAAATATCCTCTCAAGAGACAAATGACTGATGTACGTTACAGATGCAGGAATGTCACCAGAAGTAAAATGACTGACATCACATGTTAATGTTAAAAGAAAAACAATGTCCATACTGTTATTTGTTCTGCTGCTGCAAAAAGTCCAAAATGTAAAAATAATTATACTTCCTGGTGATCGTAAAATAAAAGTGAAAATTTTAATATTCAATGCGAATATTTTTTTTTACCATATGGCTGCAATATTGTTAAAAGGTTCTCCATTCAAGCACCAATCCGTTAACGCGTATTGATACACGACGTGACAAGAAAAGTAGTTCACTACAGGTGACAAGACGTTGTTAACGAGCTAAAAAGAGAGGACGCCAGTTATTAATGCTTTGACTCCCAACAGCTATCAAATAGTTAAGTTTTCATGAGTTTGTCAATATTCAAAAATGGAGTTATTTAGAGTGATTTTAAGTGTTTGTTTTATCTTGGCGAGTAAGTTGGAAATACATCAGTTTAAGTTTACTCTTAGAAATACATGGATACCGCTAAAATCTCAAGCAACCATTCAATTAATATCATGGACGTACACTTGCGATTCCGTCCGAAATACATTTAAACATTGTAACATTTATGCTGCATTTATTTTTTTACCAGTCTACATGACAATATCATGTTTAAAGTATTATTACAAAGTTTCAAAGTGACTTTTTTTGCATTTTTTGGTAGTTCTTGTGTATTCAGATTTCAATCCAGCGGGCAAAAAAGCCTCAAGTGGGGAAACCCGGAAGTATCTTTACATTATTGGATTTGTTAACCAGCGGATAGTATAACAGAATCCGATTATTGCTAGCTATCAGATAATATTAACAACGAGATACGACCCGTAGCGTAGCATACGCCGCAGACATGCTCATGATAGCTAGTTTAAAGAAAGGGGGGGTACAGAAATGACACAAACAGCAGCACGACGTAATGGGAAAAAAGCAGAAACAAACATTTTTAAAAATAAATTATAGAAGTAAAAAATAGATTTTTAAAAACCACGTTTTTATAAGCGGACTAAAACGAAGAAAATTATTTAAAACTTGTAAGTTCAAGTACTTTCATTTAATATGACTAAAAACGTGGGGCGGGAGTTTATGAGGTTTAACATATGCGGCTCACTCATACTCTCACTTATAGATCTCTCTTTTGCCTTCTAAATTAGAAATCTTTAATTTTTATACCAAACACCCGCCCCACGTTTTTAGTCATATTATATGAAAGTACTTGAACTTACAAGTTTTAAATTATTTTCTTCTTTTTAGTCCGCTTGCAAAAACGTGGTTTTTAAAAATCATTTTTTTTACCTTTATTTATTTTATTCTTTTTAGTCCACTAATAAAAACTTGGTTTTTAAATCCCTTATATTAACTTCACCGGCGTCTCTCTCTGTCTGTCTCTCTGTCTGTCGTCATCTCATGGGCGGGCGGAAAAACAAAAGTCGAAAATGACCCACTTTCCGTGATCCGATCGAGCTGAAATTTGGCACACGGACCCGTCTAACCTAACAATGCATCGTATCAAAATTTCAGATCGATCGAACGTACCGTAATTAAATTAATGCATTTTTAGTTTATCCTTATATGAGGTATGTAATTCAAATTCACTGTTTGTTATTGTTTTTTTCCCACGTGAAAGTTTGAGTTGACGCTTTGAGGCGATCCATCGACGTACCCGCGTGCTTTTGTTTACATTTTACGTGTCACGCTGAGCTCGGTCAAGCGAATCGGTGACCAGAATTTTCCCCCCTCTCCCACCCCCCCAGGGTTATGAAGCAAAGTTGAGTTAGACAGATTCAGTCTGTAAATGTTTGTAGCGTTTGAAAATAGTCAATACTGTTAGTTATGTCTCATATATAAGGGATTTATAGTCAAAAACTTTGTTTTTACGGGTTTGTTTTTTTTACCTTTATTTATTTTACCAAACACCTCACAAGCGCCCGCCCAACTTTTTAAAAACATTGTGATGTGGTCACGGGGTGAACTCACGGATGTGAACAAAACCAGACGGTACATATTCTTATATATAGACTATAGATAAACTAAAAAGTTCAATAATTTAATAACGGTACATTCGATCGATCTGGAATTTTGATACCATGCATTGTCATCCAAGATCTATCTGTGGTAAAATTTTCAGATATCTAGGACTATCAGAAGTGGTTCAATTTTACATTGGCAGATTTGAAAAAATTTTGGACAATGCCACACCAATGAAAGCGAGTTAATAAAAAATTGGTAATAAAAAAATAAACTATTCTATCTAGGGCTTGAACTCAGGACTATCCGCGTTCAAGGCGGACGTGATAACCACTACACAACGAATCATATGTTATTCTTTGAAGGAACAACACAAATGAACACAAAAAGCTTCGGTGCCACCCCCTTTTTTCTTTCTTTCTTTTCATCCCACTGCGCTCGCCAACTGTGATTCGTCGACCCCATGGAGGGTCATTCGTCATGCTTACTTGCACATACTCAGTCATACACATTTAGTTGAATTATATATACTACACGCCCGCGGCGTAGCGTACGCCGCAGACTTGCTCATTGAGAGTGCAAAGAAAGTGGAGAAAGAACGGGCACAAAATACAGCCCGAATAAATCAAAACAACTCGAATGAACGTTGGTGGGGGGGGGGAGGGGGAACTGCCGACTAATTGTTGGTTTCGAGACATTCGCAGGCGAAATTCGGTACACCACTAATTTCCATGAAGTCAGCTATAAAACGATAATATAATCGGTTTAAAATCGGAGTTACATAATCGATAATCGGTTTTCCAAAAAAACAACAACAACCAACAACACGCTATTAACAACCCTAAATATGACTAACCCTCGCTAGGGTCGGCCAATCACTGTTTATGTTTAAGGGATGGTAGTAATAAGGGGGGGCGGGTAACAACAACCTCAGTGTGCATGTTTTCACGCTTACTCGCTATTTTTTCATTACTTCTTGCTGCTTTTTGTGTCTGTACTCTCGCCCCCCCCCCACCTTTCTTTGCACTGTCTATGATGAGCAAGTCTGCGGTGTATGCTACGCCGTGGGTCTCTCCAGAGTTCCTTCTTTTCATTCACTCATAGTCGTTTGCCCAAACCCACCCCATTTGGACAACTGTGTCTTTCAGGAAGTCTTCACCCGTCACTAAATCATTAGCGGCGTATGCTACGCCGCGGGTCAGGTAGTCTTGGCAATAAAGGGGTAAAAGAACGGGCACAAATTAAAAAAACACAATTTTTTCGCATGGGCTTGATCCCAGGACCTTCCCCGTATAAGGTGGACGTGATAACCAGTACACTACGAATCTCACGTTATTCTGTGAAGGAACAATGCAAGTGATATGCAAGGACCACTGTTGGTATCGAGACATCGGTCGACCCCAGCGAGGGTCATTCGTCATGCTCGCTTGCACATACTTGCGTGGCGGTGTCGCATGGTTGGGCGACGAAGAGAATTATATATATAATAAATAGATGTTTATGCGCTTTTTTAAATTACTCAAATAATATTACTATTACTTAAGTTTAAGAAAAGATAATGCACATAACATTAAATTGGCTTGTCCTTAATATAATTTAAACTGTATAGCTTTAAGTCTTATGTAGCATACTCAAACTGATTCAAACTACTTTTACTAGCCATAAGCCATAAGTGTAAGTCATAAGCATATTCAGGATCTCAGGGGTATACAAACTTGTTTAATATTATTTCTATACTAGCGTACACCCGTCAAAAATGACGGAAGTTTTCAGCTGAAATCTATATATTTTATAAAAAATGCACTTTATTTTAGGGCGCCTAGGGCGCCGACCTTTTTCAAAAGCCCAACTAACTTGTCCTTGTTTGATAAATTCGAAATATTAAACTTTCTGAAATGTACACAAATTATTTTATAATTGGGGTTGCAGGGCGCCTAAGGCGCCCCTTTGTTTTTTTACACGCTTTTATTTAAGTCACAATGTTTGTATGTTGTATCCTTCCTTCAAATCTTGAAACGTAAAATTAAACCACTTCTGATGGACCTAGAGATCTCAAAATTTTACCACAGATAGATCTTGGATGACAATGCATTGTATCAAAATTTCAGATCGATCGAATGTATCGTAATGAAATTAATCAATTTTTAGTTTATCTCTATTTATCACTATTTCGAATGTATAGTCGTCTGCTAGGGTTGACCTCCACGGCTCACTGGTTTCACTCTAGCCCTCGTAAATTCCCGTGTTTACCTCAAGGGCAGGGGAAATCAGCGCGTTTCAGTTAGTAAATGTTTGTAAATAAAAGCGTGTCCTTTTTAAAAAAAGATTTTTTTACATTTTACTTATTAATTTTATAATTAACCATCATCAAATCCTATTTTTACATTGATCCCTTTTCCAAAATTAAATATGAGCGAAAACAATGACGTCATATAATATTTTTTTACAGCGCATCTTGAATTTGCATACCTTTTGATGCATTGGTGCAGTAATTTGGTTTTCCCTGCTTTATAAAATTAGTAGCGTCAGGACTGACAGACACTACTTGCGTGACAATTGAAAATTATATTGTTTAATCATTCTGCCTTTACGCCTTTACTTTAAACCAGTGGTCCCCAACCTTTTTATCACCGCGGACCGGTCAAATTTGATAATTTTAGCGGGGGTGGGGGCGTGGATTGTGTATACAAGTTATTTTATATTGTTTTGATTTTATAGTTTTAATTTAATTGCACTTAAACATGCCTTCAAAATAAAACACACTTACACCAATACGATTTTAAAATGGTTTAACATTTTAACTCGCTAGAACGTTAAATCAATGAGAACGCTGAGCTTGTTTGTCTGCAACGAGACGGTTCAATCTGGTGATAATAGGAGACAATGACACCCGAATTGTGCTTCTTATGTCCAGTTTATTACTTTGTTTTGTTTAGTTTCTGTCACTGCAGAAACCCCGCTTCATACAGTTAAGATGTCGAAAATGGCAAATGGGATTTAATTGCCATTGTGGCAATCTCATGATATTCCGCCATGACTTTAATCCAGAAGACTGGAAAAGTTTGTTTTCTTGAACGTAGTTTTAAGGCCGCCGCCAATTGCAATCTTGAGTAGTTAAACTTCTTAAACAGACATGCAAGACTCGCCAAGTCTTTTGACAATTGGTCAAGGATCCATATCATACCAGTTTGTGGGACTTTTGTGGTTGGGAAGTAGCGCTTTAACTCTTTTAAAAGCTGACAGGTGATCGTGGGACAAAGAGTGCTCAGGCTGAGTCTCGCATAAAATGCCCACTAATGTTTGAAACAAATATTCAAAATGCCTCAGTTACGCATCTAGTTAGCGATATTCCCCTGGATAATCCTCTTATTTCTGTGTACAAGATAAAGCGCTTGTGCTCTGCGTCCATCTCCTCCCAAAGCTGTACAAACAGGAGTGAAATGAGAGCGTTCGCATTGATGTGGTTAATACCTTTCATGACATCAATCAATACACTGTTGACAGTGCCGGTCTTAGGCCACTGCAACCTATGTGGCCGCAGTGGGCCCCACACTTTCATAGGCTCTGCCCAGGGGCGGATTAAGACTGCACGGGTTCCCTGGCTGCAATTCAAACTGAGGCCCTATCCAGCTAGCGTCCCTTTAAATAAAATTATTGCTAGCAGCTAATATAAGACTGTATGTATGGCATCTGTCCGTCTACGAAAGACGATAGATGTATCCTTATTATTTGCAGCTCTTGGTGTGGCTGATGAGACCAATCCTTGAGTGGCAATCTCTTCTGCATGACACACACACGAAAGCAGTGGGGCAGTGTTGCCTGGCCTTTCTCCTCGCTCTTTTCCCGACTGCTTCTGCCCTAGTTTGCTCCTCTGCTTTTAGTGATCCTTCTTTCACTATAGCCCGCCACGTGGACTTATCATCTGCCAGGTTTTCCCAGTTTTGTATATCAATGTTGGCTACTTTCATGTCTTTCTTGCATATGTCCATGTATCTGAGACATGGCCGACCAACCGACCTTTTCCCTGTCGCCAGCTCACTGTATAGCACATCCTTGGGTATGCGATCAGTTTGCATCCTCTTGACGTGTCCAAGCCAACGGAGGCGTCTTTGGCTTAATATTGCTGTAATGCTACTCATGCTTGCTTGAGCCAGGACCTCTGTAATGGGGACTTTCTCTTGCCATTTGATGTCTAGGATGCGGCGCAGGCATCTGAGGTGGAAGCTATTGAGCCTTCTTTCATGCCTGGTATAGGTGGCCCAAGACTCGCATCCATAGAGGAGTGTGCTCATTAGTTGAAGGTCCAGCAAAGTTTGGTTAATTATAACAGTTGTCACCTATGAACTAGAAATAAGCCGCCATATCATCATACGATTACCGCCCTTTATCTTTATAAGACTTTGTTTAGCCCCACCCCAAATTTTTTTTTAAAAAAATCACTTTAGAACCCCATTTCTCTTTGTTTTTACGGTGGTCGGGCACTTCGACTCCGAACGATTCGACCCATGACGGTTCGACCATGCCAGTTCGACCACAGGACATTTTGACCCCAGGACGTTTCGACCCCGGTCGGTTCGACCACGGGCGTTTCGACCCCTGGGTGTTTAGACCCCGGACGTTTCGAGCCCTTCGTATCTATACCGTATATATATATATATTTTCAAATATACTTTTTAAAATGTATTATTTTTTAAGTTAATTTTTGGTATAAAGATAACTTAGCTTAATATTATTATCCATTAAAAATTAAATACAGTATGAAATCGTTATTGGTATAAACACGGACAACCAGTCAACATTCAACGGTGATTCATGATTGTGATAAATGCACCACTCCTCCGAGGTAGAAATCCTTCCAAACATATCCAACACCACCCCCACCCCGTCCGATGTAATCGGAAAATAAAAAGGTAATGTGGTCAGATAATCCTTTCTAAAGGTGCCTACATTCTGTCTGCCCCCCACTCACTATTTACCCTCGCCAGCACGCGGCTTGCTGTGGTGGTCACTTATTCTAGCCTTCTTAACATGAGATTATGAAACGCTCGGACAAAATGTAAACAACAATGACGTAACGTTCAGTTACGTCGAACGGGCCCAGCAGCTTGAATGTTATTGACTGCTAGGCGGCGGTGTTAACTATTGAAATTTATTAACTTTAAATGCTGACAACTTTTTACTTCTTATTAAAATCAGTATTTCTGCTAGGGAGATATACTTGTGTTAAGGAACACAATAAACAGAAGTGAATGCAAAGGGCGTGGGTTTGTAATGGTTTCAGCGCCTTCGTCCATCATGTCGACACCTTACCATTTAATACTTTTTTTAAAAATAAAAATAAATTTAAAAAAAAATCAATTAGTTTTTGTAATCACAGTGAAAATCTTTGAATGACTTAAATATATACATTTTAAAAACCCAATAATAAAGTAGTTCTTTTGTAAGTATGTTTGGTTTGGGAAAGGAGTGGAGATACTGTTTTTAATTTTAAATGGATACTATAACAAAAATTAATTTAAAATAAAAATTTTAAAAAAGGAGCAAAGAAAAAATAAAAAAACAATTTCACGGTATAGAAACAAAAGGGTCGCAGAGCATGTACGTGCGATAGCACAAGACAAACAGTGTCCTGTCTCCCGACACTTCGATGGACGCGACCATATGGGCGTCGATGACCTGGCTGTCACCGCCATGGTCTCTTGCACAAACACAACCGACAGGGTAAGTCTGGAGAATAGACTAATCCAAGAGTATGGGACCCTTGCACCGCATGTGATGAATGTTGTGTTTTCGCTGACAACCTAATCGTTTTGCCACACCCACTCCTTTCCTATATAAGCTCACACTATTCCCTTCTTGCTTCATCGACTCTTCGGATTTCACCGCAGCTAAGTTTTTAATTTTAATTTCTTTATATTCTTTTTATTTGTGTACCTTTTTGTTCGTTGAGGAAGGCTCTTTGCCGAAACGTTCGCTGTTTTGTTACGTCCTGTCAGGCTTACTAATACCCTGTTTACATGTTATCCATTTACTAATCTATAAGCCTGATTGCAGTCTCACCCCCCATTATGTTCAGGGACTTGTTACCAGGGACAAGGGTGTACCTGAGTTCACCCACCTCCCAATGGGTACCTAAAACTAGTTAGTGCGTGGAACCATCATAGCTGTGGCCTGTTAACGCTCATCACTGTGCCCTGCATGTTTTCGTGGAATTGCTTGATGATGTTAAGCAGATGTGTAGGGCAGCCTATTTTTACTAAGATCTGGAAAAGGCCGCTTCTGCTGACAAGATCAAAAGCTTTAGTTAGGTCGACGAACGCGATGTATAGAGGTATATGTTGCTCCCTGCATTTCTTCTGCAGCTGGCGCAGAGAGAAGATCATGTCTATGGTTGATCTTCTGGCTCAAAAGCCACACTGCGATTCTGGGAGTACACGCGATGCTAGGGTCTGCAGGCGTGTCAATGCAACTCGGGCGAAGGCCTTTCCAACTATACTGAGGAGAGAGATTCCACGATAGTTGTTGCAGTCACTCTTGTCTCCTTTATTTTTATACAGTGTAACTATGTTGGCATCTTTTAACTCATGTGGTATCTGCCCCTGTTCCCAGCACAGAGTGAGGAGGTCATGCAAAGACTGTAAAAGTATTTCTTTTCCACATTTGAGAACTTCTGGTGGAATTCCATCATTACCAGGGGCATTCCGCAGGCTAGGCAATCTATGGCTCTACTTAGCTCGACCATTGTGGGTAGGCTATCGAGCTCTTCCAAGACCGGCAGGTCTGGGATATCGTCCAGGGCAGCAGTTGAGACATGGTTTATAGTTGCGTACAATTCCAGGTAGTGCTCGATCCACCGTTTGAGTTGCTTGTCCCGATCAGTGATAATTTCCCCTGCTTTTGACATTAAGGGTGCTGTCTTGGAGGTCAGAGGGCAAGTTGCTTATTTTATATTCTCGTACATAGCCTTTGTATCGCCTCTATCAGCAGCTGACTGTATGCTGGAACTTAGATTGAGCCAATACGTGTTAGCGTAGCGGCGAGCTGCCTGCTGGGCATTTTTCTTGGCACTCTTAAGGGAATGTAGAGTTTCTGGGCAAGGCCTGTCTTTATAGGCTAAAAGAGCCTATCTTTTCGCATCGGTGACATGCTTCATTTCCTCCCAGTGGGCCTCAAACCAGTCTGCACTTTTGCGTTCTCTCTTGCCGAATGCCGCAATAGCTGAGCCATATATGGTGTCCCGCAGATGTGACCACTTGGACTCAATAGTGTCTACTGGTGGCATTTGTACAAGAGCTTCTTGTAGTCTTTGGGTGTATTCTGCTGTTCTCTCTGGATTATTGGTGGAGCAGATGCCTATGCGTGGTTTTCACTTGTTTTTGTTGCGGTACAATTTCTTTGGCAGTAACATTACCTTGCTAGCCACTAAGGAATGATCTGTGTCACAGACTGCACTGTGGTAACTGCGTGTGAGGAGGACACTGGCCAATTGTGTGCGTCTTGTGATGATGAGATCTAGTTGGTGCCAGTGTTTAGAGCGGGGATGCCTCCATGACACTTGGTGGATTGCTTTGCAGTTGAAGAAAGTATTTGTGACACATAGTCCATGTAAGCAGCACATCTCTAGTAATCTCTACCCATTTTCATTTAGCCTGCATCTTCCAAAATAACCGAGGCAAGTTGGCCTGGCCATGTGATCACTTCAAACTCTTGCATTGAAGTCAGTGCTTATGCTCCAACCTTATCCTCGAGCTCAGAAGCGAAAGACCAGTTCTATGATGATCTCAATCAAACACTAGCCAGCATACCCACCAATGAAGCAATCTACCTCCTTGTGTACCAAGTAATTTTGGACTAATTTAAGAGAAGTTAAACAAATTATTTTGATACACAATTATTTACTTAATCTTTACTCATGTCAAGACTTAAGATTTCTTAAATAACATTTCATCTTCATCCCTTCAAATTAATGTATCTATTTATATAATTTTATTATAATTGGCCAGAAATTAGGACAAGCACAAGATGGGGACGGTATTTCAACAGCAGTTCGCATGTCTCGAGACCAATGCGTCTTAAGTTCACTACCGGTGTTCTCATTTTTTGGTCTGCTGTTTTTGTCCGTTCTTTCCCCCTTTCTTTGCACTATCTATGAGCAAGTCTGCGGCGTATGCTACGCCGCGGGTCGTATCTAGTATCACATATTTTGTGTAGATTTTTCAAACTTGTGTCTATTTATACTTTAATCCAAACTGCTGACTATGGATACTTTATAACATTATAAGGGATTACCATCAGGCCTACTTGAACTTATTCTCCTAAATAAAATAAAAATCTGGGGAATTGTTGTGAGCTGGTTCACAACATATATTGCAACATCGTGATGAACATATGCCATTAATATTTTTATAAAACAATAACACACATAATTTGAAATCTATCTATATAATTCTCTTCGTGGTCGGACCCTGCGAGGCAACAAGAAGCTGCATGTGCAACAGATACTAATTTTAGAAAGCAGCGCACCAAATTACTGCACCAATGCATCAAAAGGTGTGCAAATTAAATATGCGCTGTAAAAAAATTAAACGACGCCATTGTTTTCGCTGATATTTTAATTTTGGAAAAAGGGAACAATGTAAAAAGAGGATTTGATGATGGTTAATTATAACACCAAAAAACCAAAGGGGGCGCCATAGACGCCTTACAACCCCTATTATAATGTTCTTTGTGTGCATTTCAGAAAGTTTAATATTTCGTTTAGATCAAACAAGGACAAGTTAGTTGGGCTTTTGAAAAAGGTCTGCGCCGTAGGCGCCTTAAAAAAGTGCATTAAAGGGGTAAAAGAACTCTCCATGAGCAAGTCTACGGCGTATGTTACGCCGCGGGGCGTCTAGTTGTAAATAACTCCTTTCCTAGATATTTATTCATATTTATTCCTTGAAGCAATGTCCGAGACTCAAACTATCTTGGTGTAATCTAAAAATACTCAGTTTACCGTATAATACTATATAGGTAATGCATATTTAATGTAATTTTAATTTAATGTGAATTTAGACTTTTAAAGCTATGTATGTTTAATAAATAAATCAACGAATGAATTCTCCATTTCTTGATTTAAATTAAGTTCAAATATATTCTTAAAGTAGATAATAAATATAATTTTTATAGATCTCCTGATGTTAAAAATATAATAAAACATCGTTTCTTTACTCTTAAGATCCTGGGTCTTTTACTTAGAATTTCTTAAGTTGGCCTTCACACACCTTTGCGTTATTGATGCATAAAATGTTTGTGTTGATAGGATGTTATCAGGAATTTGACATTGTTGTTCTTGTCTAATAATGCCTAATCTTTAAAAAACAATATCAATTATTAGACAATTCTTTTCAACACTTATTTTGAAAACCAAGACTTGGTCAAGTATAATCATTTTTTCCATGAACTAAAATGAAATAAGCGAATTATTGTGATCATGTTTTCTTAATTTTATTTTTATGTTATTTAGCAGTCATCAGTCTTCTTCTTGTTTTTCAGCATCAGCACAACTGGCCAACATAACTCAGATTGATGGAGGACCCTTTACAATAACATGTGATGCCTCCCGTCTTACAATTCCAACAAGTGTGAATACGATTTACACTTTGAGTATTGAGAGAATTCTCTACACATCAACACAGTCGAACTTCATTGCAAGCTACTCACCTTTTCCAAGTCCAAACATAACACAGGTTTATAATTCTTATTTATAGAGATTTGTGGCTTTTCTTTTAACAGGCACATGTTATAAGTTATAGGGGTGGGGGTAACATGTACCGAAAGGAGGTTGCAGGTTAGTTATGTATTATGAGTGTGTCAAAATGGAGAGGAAGAGGGCCTTCCTCTTGTTTTTCAGCATCAGCTCAATAAATCTCATTGATGGAGGCCCCTTTACAAACTATTTTTCCCCTTGTATTTCTTTGGATGCCGATGCAAAATTAAACTGTCACATATGTAACATATCCCTTTTAATGTGTGTTGTAGGCGTTCTCACATAACACAATATTTCGTGCAATAATTCCTTGAAGCACTAATATCAATGAAATAACTTTAATACAAACACTACATACATAAATATGAAATTGAGGTATCACATCGTGGAGACATAATCAACACAGTCAACCATCTTGCCATCACTCTCGATCATTCTCTCCGCGCTTCTCTCACGTGACCTCTCTGTCATCAAACTCGTGATTGTCACGTAACAACATACTGATTTAAAAATTGATTAGGTTCCACATAGAATCATTCATTAAATTTAATTCTGCAAACATTACTATTTCATTTAAAAAAGGATGAATGATAGTGTCCAATAAATGTAAATTTCTGATTAGTTTAATTTTAGTGTTATTTAATTTGCCACACATTTTGTATTATTTTACACAAATCTTAAATTTGTTAACTTGCATACTAGGCCAACACTTACACTATGTATTTTATACATTATATATATGTGCCATTTAAAAGTTGCTTTTATTTGAAATTCGGACACTTCTAATTCTAAACATTTTTGGAAATTAATTGAATTTTCATGCTTCATATTTTAAGTTTTTAACTCATAAACATTATTTTGCAGTTTTCAAACTGATTTGTTTTTGTTTCAGCTTTTAAATCCTTGATGTTTCTAAAATCGTCACATTTTCTGATAATGTGATATTTCTTCAGATTATTCCAGCAAACCGACAATGGGTGATCACTGGTCAAGGTACCAACAAAGCCACTATAAGGCTTGAATTGTTGGTGCTAGATGGATCATGTTCTGATGCTGGAGTGTACATGTGTAATGCTACTTATAGCCCAACTGCTTCTGGTTCATCATCTTACCGTGTGCAGAATATCTTTAGCAGAAGTGAGGTTTCATCGGATCATTTTCATTACCTTTGTCTTATAAAATCAACATTCTCTAACAGGGCATCGAAGAAAGTTACTTCATCTCTCAGGAATTATTGTCCTATATCTGATGGTATTATCAAACAAGCATTTTTCTTAAAAGAGTCAATATGATTTTGTATTAAATTTTAGGGTTTAAAATAAGGAATTATCATTACATTAATTTCCTGTAACCCAGGAGTGTCCAAAGTTCGGCCCGAGGTACAAACACGCCCCGTACTTAAATTTTAGTTGGTCCGCGGGCTCATCTTAACTAATTACCGTTTATACTCGTTCTAAAGCCGATCTTTTTTGGACAAAATCTAGAGGAAATGGTTGTGGGGGTTGGCTTACAAGCGGGTCATAGGGGATTTCTGCGTGTACATTGAATATCGGTGTTGTTATTGTAGCTCATCAAGGTCCTTTTCTACATTCTACAAGATTCGACTGCTCTACCAGAAGCTATCAAATATTATGAAACATCTGCATTTACCTTATTTAAACAACTTTTTAAAATTTTTGTGAATGTTTTAATAAATTGTTTTACAAATTTAGTTTTCAACAACGAAAAAAGAAAAGAAGAAAAAAATGCCGGTAACTTGCCTAACATTGATAAACTAGAACAAATTCAAAAAAGAGCTGCCAGATTCATCACTGGAGAATATTCAAAACTGACAAGAATAACACCATTAGTTAAATCATTAAGCCTTGAAACACTAGAGGATAGAAGAACCAATAGTAAAGTAGTAATCATACACAAAGCAATTAATTCTAATTTAGAAATACAACACAAAAATAACTTAATACAACCCCCAGAAAGACATAAGGATAAAACACCTTTCTTATTCCATATGCAAGAACAAACACATATACATTTTCGTTCTTCCCGTCCGGAATTCGGGCGTGGAATGGGTTGCCTGAAGAAAACAGGAAAACCAACACTTTATCAACATTTAAATCTCTAATAAAAATGCAGGACTAAACCCAAACCATAGATAAGCGTAGGACGCAATAATCTTCTTAATAGAATGAGTGTCTGTAACAGATAAGATAAGATAACAAAGAGCAAAAAGACAAAGATAGGTAGTACAAAGTAAACAATCATAATGACCGATTAAGCTTGTAGTTTTAAAAAATGTGTACCATTTTGTTTACGCTGTCCTATTATTTTTTGGGGATCGGCTTACGAGCGGGTTACGCACTTTTAATACTTTTCTCTTCCAAAAGAGGAAGGGGGGGGGGTTGCTTATGAACGAACGGGCTATAGGACGAGTATTTACGGTAATTGCCTGAGGTATTATTTCTGTAACTATATTATATTTATTAGAAAGTCTAAATTTCGAGCTGTTTTAAGCATGTCGAATGATGGCAAAAATGGATGTCGTTTTATAGTTTTCCAATAATTCACTTTCTGAGTCTTTAAACCAAACAAAGGGAACATATTTATTTTCTTACCTTCGTTCTGCTGTCGATTACTTTAAATGACCATTGAAAAAAATCTCTGTAATTTGTACTGATGGTGCCCCTGGCATGACTGGTGAGTACAGCGGACTAGCAACACCTGTAACAAAGTCTGCCAAGAGGGTGGCAGAGATTTTAAACTTTCCCGTGTAGTTCAATAAAGAACAAGTTTTCTTGTGTGTACCAAACATCTTGAAGGCCATTAAGCCAGTGATAAAAGCTACAAACTCTATTCACACCCATGGGCGTCGCTAGGAATTTTTCCAGGGGGGGGGCAAAAAAACCCACTTTTTTATTTTAACTGACAATGCCATGGCCATACAGGTACAATTTTCAATTAAATTCAAGTTCAGTATAAAATAAGGGTCGAAAAAAGCCTTAGAAATTAATAAGACTTACAAATTAGTGCTGTAATTGCTAAAATACAACATTTATTAATGCATTTAATAAATTAAAAACTTAAGTTCTCACGAGAAAATTGAATTTTGCTGTGAAATAATATACGTGTACAAACTGCAGGATTACCAAGGATGGATATCAGACATTTTTTTACAGGCTAAAAAAAAAGTCGAAAAGTAGACCTATCGCGGGATTCCGAAATGCCGTTATTAGAAGATTTTGGGGCGTTTGCAGCATCTGACTTATCATTGGCATTGAGGACAACAGTACACGTTCAACAGCCAGACACAACTGAAACAGCTGTTCCTAATTTGATTGTCGCTGACACTTATTCATTTCCTAAATTGGATATTGGAAGGTATGTCTGGACATAAGACCTTTCAAATAAGTTGAAATTTCAGCTGATTCGTGATTGTTGGACCCTTGATAAAAATTATGATTTTAGAGCTGACAGTGAGGGAAACAGAGTTTTTAGTTTTTAGATATGCATGGTTATCAGACTATTCACCGTGGCTTGTATACTCGCAAATGTTAATAGGTGCCTTTTGCAAATATTGCGTGTTGTTTCTGCAAAAAGTAATTCTATGAGTTCAGTGGGTATTTGTCATCAAACCATGTACAAAATATAAAGATTTCAACGAAGATGCACGTAACAACCTGCAAAGCACATTATGGCACAAAGGCTCTCATGAAGATGCAAGCAATTTTATTTGCTTTATTGGAAGCAAAAGCAGTTTCTATAGATGAGCAGTTGGACTTATCATTTAGAAGACAAATTCAAGAAAATCGCAACCAACTGGGTCCCAGCATTTCTACAATCCTATTTTTCTGCATGCATGTTTTAGCACTTCATGAAACAGAATCAAATTCTGGTAATTTGTATGAACTGTTAGAGTTTCGTGTTGAATCTGGAGATGAAGTTCTTGGTAATCTTTTGTTAATTGGTTCTTGTCGTGCTGAGTATGGTTCATCGACAAAACGCCCCGGACAAAATGGCCCCGACAATAGGGCTCCGACATAACGGCCCCGACAAAACGGCCCTGGACTAATAGATGGACAAATAGTAAAATTTACAATCAAATATATTTGTATTTTTACTCACCAATTCAGTGTCAGGCTTAGCTAACAATAAACAATAATAATAACACCACAAAAGGGAATTTAACAGCCTTTACGCGAAATGGTTCCAATAACGGTTGTTTGTTGACAAGAAACAATATAATAACGTCACAAGAAATAATTTTACAATTTTACCACTTTTTTAAGGGTGAAAAAATTGACGAAAGCTTAAAATGCAAACAAAATTAATTTTTTTGTTAAAAAATGTTAACAATTTGTCTGGGGCCGTTATGTCGGGGCCATTTTATCTGGGGTCGTTTGACGGGTAACCGCTGAGTGTATCTCGGCAACTACGCAAAACACTAAAATCGAAATTTGTGGGTCTCTCTTGCGTGAAGACATTGTTCGTGAAGCAAATAATTCAGTTGCATTTTCCATACTTGCCGACGAGACAAATGACATTTCAGGCATTGCGCAGGTATAACTTGGTGTTAGATTTGTAAAATTAAGAACAAAATGGGAAAATGATGGTCACAGAAGAATTCCTGGGATATATTACAATTGTCAATAGAACAGCTGAAGGTTTAGCCAACACCATCATTACTAATTCATTAGAATTTTTATTAAATATGACAATGCTTGTTGGTCAAGGATACTACGAATGTTCTACAATGGCAGGTAAAAAAGGAGGAGTCCAATCAATAATTCGAAAAAAATATCCAAAGCAGCATTTTTACACTGCAGTTCACATAAACTAAATCTTGTTGTGAACGATTTAAATAATGTGAATGTTGTACGAAACACTATAGAAACAATTAAGTCAATTATAGTGTTTTTCCGAGAAAGTAATCAGCAAAGAAAACTTATTCTAAATGTTCCTTTGCTATGTGAAACTAGATGGACACATAAATATAAAAGCTTGCGGATTTTTTCTGAAAATGTTAATGAAATTGTTAAACAACTGGAATATTTAGAACAATCAGTAATGTAATCAGTTATACTTGCAGATATAATTCTTTTTTATGTTTGATAAATGTAAACTGTCTTCCATGTAATAAACTTTCAGGAAAACTTAGTTCAGTTTTATTGTAACAACTTTATGACATTTTTATGATTTTTTTTCCTCAAATGTAGGGGGGGGGAGCAAATGCCCCCCTTGCCCCCTTCCCTACGCCCATGTTCACACCAATACTATCAAACAACCACCCAGAGGAATTTTGGATTCTTTCTGACATTTTCAATAAAAATGGCACTGCATCATTCATCAATTAAAGTTATATTTTTTAAAAATTCAAAGCAAAGTATTACCAAACAAATGTCTTCAAATATTAAATAATTTGTAAGCTGAATGCAAAGAATGCAAGAGATTTGTTGAAATGAAGTTTAAAGCTTATTGTGGCATAAATAGAAAGTACATTTCTTAAAATGTGATAATGCAAAATTGTATTTTAATCATTTCCTAAATCTGTTTTTATTGTTATTACTTTATAATTTTTGTTTGCTCTCTCCACATTTTATTTTACTCTTTAGACCCCTTAGAGTTTAACTGAAAATCATGCACTATTTGTTTTTACGACAAACTTTTATTTACTTTATTCTTGTCTCCAACAGTGGCCCTTTGTGAGTAGGACATTGTACAATTGTTAATATAGCCTTTATTCTCTCCCTTAAAAAACTGTCCTCCTTGGCCTACAAGTCAATATAGCTTTTATTATTTGCCCTTTGCATTGAATACACTGCTTCTTGATGGTAAACAAATTTATAACTGTGCTTAATGCAGCTTGATTCAAAAAGATAAGTAACTAAAAAAATGATTCAAAAAGAAAATCAGGATTATTATTTTAGAGACTAAATACAGTGGTACATCTCAAAATGAGAGGTCTCCACCCGATACATTAGTAAGTATGTGTTTAGCACTCAGTCTGTTAGTGTATTGTTTTCGTGTGTGATCATCATTTTTTACAAATTTTGAATACAGACAGTATTTGTAATTTTTTATATGTAACTAGCAAATCCGTAGTACGTTGCAACAATCTCAGTAAAAATGAATAAATTTAAAGAAACCAATTAGTGGTATGTTTAAAAATAATTATGCCAGAAACCTTCGCGGATGTTTGCAAAAAAAGTCCAAGTTTCATAGCAAACGGATAAATAAATGAATAATTTATAATTAAATAGCTTACAAAAGAAGAAACAATATTAAGGGCCCTGGCCCCAAAATGAGTGATAATTTATTTTTTTATTGCCATTGTACTCAAGCTGTATTTCTCAATATCGTGTTTAATTTAATAGGGAATACACTAATTAACGTGCAGTAAAATAATACTTTTGGGGCCCCCAGCTCCAAGGGAATTGACATTATGAGTTCAGTGACCTATAGTAATTTAATATAGGATCTTAAGTTTTTATGTATTAAGTTTGGTCAAAAACCAGTTATTTTCTCATTATCTAATGCTTAAACTACTTTTTATATAGCTAATATAAGGGGAACGTGACATTAAGGGGCCCCCGGGCCCATTCGGTGCAAGATGTCCATTTCAAAAACCTGTTCATTTTAATTCAATTTTATCGTGGATATATTTCTCAAGATATTTAAAAGTGAATAGGAAAAATATCTTAAACATATACGAAAAAAAGACATTTGGGCCACCGGCCCCGAATATATTAAAATTAGAAGATCAGTGCCCTTAAGTATTTTAATATGGGCTACCAATTTTTTGTATACAAAGTTTGGTTAAGATATTCATTTACTCAGTAGCTAACTCATAAACTATTTTTTATTTAGCTCATATAAGCAAACAACGCCAGTAGGGGCTCTAGGGCCCATTCAGGGCAAGATATAAAGTTCAAAACATCTGTTCATTTGAATATGGATAATAATGGATACATTTACCATTATTTGTCAAGTTCTTTAATAATTGAATTGGGGAATACAATCTTAAATGTTTAAAGAGAAAATGTATTTTTGGCCCCCAGCCCCGAGGGAGTGGCTATTAGGAGTTAAGTGCCCTATAGTATATTTTATGGGCTACCAAGATTTTGTATAAAAAGTTTTTATTAAGATCTATTAATTTATTCAGTAGCTCACGCATAAACTAATTTTTATATAGCTCATATAAGTAAAAAATGATATTATGGGCCCCCGGCGCCCCCTAGTGTTAAATTGAGAAAAAAAAACTTGCCAGTTACCATTATGGGATCATACGCAACAGTCTCAAAAATTGTCATGGCGATTGAATGAATGGTTTAGTCAGCTATAAAGGACAATAACACAGACACACACACACAGACATACTTTCATTTTTATATTTTATATATATATACAAACTTGTGCTAAAATGTCGTCGAAAAAAAAAGAACACAAGAAGACAGTCATAAGAGACAAACAAAAAAAAAGGAAACGTAAAATCCTTGAAAAGCGAGGACCAGGTGTTAGCGTGGCTAATCTAGAGCACACTTACAATCGGCCAACATCAACGATCTGCACTATTCTCCAGAACAAAAACAAAATTATGGAGATGAATGCTTCAAAGGGAGTGTCAAGAATGTTTACAAAACAGTTACGACACAGTTTGGTCAGATTTTGAAGCGTCGGCTAAAACAAGTGTCTTTAGAGTTTTCTAGTTAATAAAACAAACCCGTAAAAACAAATTTTTTGACTATAAATCCCTTATATATGAGACATAACTAACAGTATTGATTATGTTCAAACGCGACAAACATTTACCGACTGAATCTGTCTTAACTTCCATTTGCTTTATAACCCGGGGGGGGGGTGGAGAGGGGGAAGGTCTGGTTACCGATTGCTGGACCGAGCTCAGCGTGACACGTAAATGTAAACAAAAGCACGCCGGTACATCGACGAAGTGGCGTCAACGCTTGACTGAACTGTCACGTGAAAAAAAAATAACAAACCGTGAAAATGAATTACATATTTCGTATAGAGATAAACTAAAAAGGCATTAATTTAATTACCGTAAGTTCCATCGATCTGAAATTTTGATACGATGCATTGTTAGGTGACAATAGTCCATGTGCCAAATTTCAGCTAGATGTCATCACGGGAAGTGTGTCTTTTTTTACTTTTTCTTTTCCGCCTGCCCGACGACGAACGACAGACAGAGAATAGAGACAGAGAGACAAGATTTCGAAGTTAATATAAGGGATTTAAAAAGAAATACCGGTAGTTATTTGTCATAAATTCATATTTTTGTTACGTTTTTTGTTTCAAATCTAAATTATTGTATTTCAAGTTGTTTCAAGCCTTTAATAATTCATTAGTGCATGTAATTGTATGTGAATAAATGTGAATGATTTTTTGTAATGAGTATTTTTTTCAACATAGAAAGAATTATCGTATTTAACATTGATTTGTATGGGAAGAATTGTTTCGTTTAACGAGTGTTTCGCTTAACGAGTAAGACTCTCGACGATTTAAACTCGCCATGAGTGGTTCCACAGTACCTTGTATTAATTTGTTAATTTTGTGACGAGGGGGGAGGGGGAGTAAAAAATCGGCCAAAATTACGTGACGTCATTTATAGACGGCCCCTAAACTAAATACATATCTTCCAAAAGGAAGGTTTTTCATGTCATGTAATTACTAATAAGACAGGAATGGAACATATGTGTTTAGTTTAGGGGCCGTCCATAAATGACGTCTCGCAATTTTGGCCAATTTTTTACCCCCCTCCCCAAAAAAAAACAACAACAAAAACCAAACAAAACAAAACAAAAAAAAGCGGTATTTTCTAATTGAAAATAATCATATTTCAAATATCTTTTCTGACATTTGAAATGTATTTAGTGTAAGTCTGCAAACTATTTAATATCGTAACTAGGGGTGTAACGGATTCAAATGTTTAAAATCCGGCCGGAGACATTATATATATATATATTATGGCTATATGGCCAGCCGGATTTGGCCGGATTTATGAAGTGAAATTCTGCCGAAGCCGGAGCCAGATTTGTAAAAATTGCCGGATTCCGGATTTGTCGGAGCCGACATCCGTTACATTCCTATTCATAACCAGGGCTGTCAATATTGTTGAAAAAAGCTGCGCGGGTACTCGTCCAAAACGCCGCATAATTTTCGCAGTAATGACGGCTATAGCAACCTAGCCACCATCCATGCACCTCATTTCTCACAGTAACTAACAGCATACTTTCAAAAACATACTGTTGAGCTCTAAAATCTTTTATTCCTTCTGTAAATGCATTCGTCATACTCATAAACTAAAACTACAGTAAACTGAACATGCAAACAAGATGTCAGTCAGGTCATAGGGCCCAGCAGCTTGAATGTTAATCTCCGCTAGGCGGCGGTCAATGTTACCTCTAAGGTTTGTGTGCAACTGCAAAGTAAAAATAAAATAGTCGTGAGCAAAGTGGCAAAGCATCCATTTTTTTGTGCAATACTACACAATTCGCTACGCGTTATTCTAAACGCTGCGCGGCGTTGACCAGATAACTGCGCGGCCGCACAGCCACGCAGATTAAAGGGAACGTTGGCGGCGGTAGTAACTTTTTAAGCGATAAACTTTACATACTGACAACATTGTACGTCTTATCAAAATCGGGTTTTCTGCTTGGCCTATACAAGAAACACAAGGGAGTGGAAATGGCGCGAGTTTGTTAAATTTTTTCAGCAAGGCGCGTCAACACCTGTGGGCGGGTGGTAACAGTTATTGCATCAAGAACCATTTACAAACAAAACCTTTAACTTTTAAAATTTAAATCAAACCCAAATTATTTTCAACCATTTGTTTTGTCCAGATAAAAAAAAACCACCAAACAAAAAACCATTAAAATGTTTGTTGTTATCACAGTAAATATCTTTGAACAACTAAAATATACTTTTAAAAACATTTAGACTCTGTATTAGTTTAACATGGTCGCGATAGGAGTGGAGGAAGGAATGAGCAAAAAGTGTGTGTGTGTGTGGGGGGGGTATATTTAAAAAAAAACAAAAAAAAACAACAAAACAAACATTTGTTCGTCTAAACTGGTAACTATCGTATATACTCGGTCTATAGCCCGTTCGTTCATAAGCCGACCCCTCTCTTTTGGAAGAGAATAGTAATAAAAGTGTATAACGTGCTCGCAAGCCGACCTAAAAAAATAATAGAGAAGCGTAAACAAAATGGTACACTTTAAAAACAAAGCTACAAGCTAAAGCGGTCATTATGTTTGTTTACTTTGTACTAACTATCTTTGTCTGTGTGGTCTTCGTTAGGCAAGAGTTACCGAGTATTTGTGTGTGTGTGTTTGTGTGTGTGTGTGTAAACAGTGGCGAAACAGCCTCTGTTAGAGCAGTCGAATCTTGTAGAATGTAGAAAAGGACCTTGATGATCTACAATAACGACACTGATATTCAATGTACAGGTAGAAATCACCTATGACCCGCTCGTAAGCCGACCCCCCAACCTTTTCCCCTAGATTGTGTCCAAAAAAGGTTGGCCTTAGAATGAGTATGTACGGTAAATAATGTTGGCGTATTTCAAAGACTCGTTATCTTCCTGTCATTGATTCATTCAAAGAACCGAAATCACGTTTTGTGTTTAATGATTTTTGTTTCATGTTCAAAGGGAAAAGTTGTATTAAAATACCTTGAAGTCAGAACTTTGACACACACATGTACTTCTCAAGCATTTTCGTGTTAAAAGTATTTCACAAGGAATACTTAAAACGAAAAAAAAATTGATAATTTTTTTGATGTGACGTAACATGTCTTTAACACTGTCCCTCCACATCGTCACACATCGTCACAAATGCTTGCCCCCAACCCCCTCCCCCCTAGGCTCGTGACATCATTTATGGACGGCCCATTATTAGCTTTGTTCAATCCAGGGTTCCTACATCCTCATGTAAATTCAACTCATCCTGGAAATCTCATACAATTGAAAAAGAAATAACATTTTAATCCTAGAAAACTCATTCACTTACAAAAGTTCTTTTTGACTGAGGTTTGGGTGAAAAAATTAAAAGTTAATATATTTTTCTTCTAGTTTAATGAGATGTCAATTTTGGGCAACTGTCCTAAAATATTTAATTTTTTTCTAATATCCTGGAATTTTCTATTTTTATCTTTGGGAAAACTCCTGAAATTATATTTTAGACTTAGTGCATGAATTCTGTCAATCCCAACATGAATCTCAAAGGAATCACACCAAAAGTTCATGAAACATTTGGAAATTTTCATAAGGGTCTGAATAGAATCTTACAGCATATGGTGCAGTCAGTGATCACTATGAGACGTACACATTTTGATGCAGATTGAATTTTAAATACCACTCTATTCCAGAGTTAGCAATTGACTTTTTAATACTATTAATTATAGATTTTATATCATAAAAGTAAGACTTTACTAAATCTCTTAATTTTTGTTTCTTTATTTTCCTTATGCTTAGCAAAAACAATGGACCAAAACATTGTCTTAAATCTTCACAATGGCAATGACCCATATAACTCTGAAAATCAACCAGGAGAAAATGTTACGTTAACATGTTCCGTCATGGTAAGCCATAATAGTTAAGGTTGGAAGTACCACTCATATTAATTAGTTTAAAAAAAGATTAACTGGTTAGGGGAATTGTATCTTCTAACCATGCCAACCATCCCTATGTTGCAGGGTTGCCAACTCAAAAAAATAACATTTACTGACAAATATAAGAGCTTTCAACAAAATTTACAGAAAAAACAATTTTTTGCGGACACATTTAACATAAAATGTTGACCTTAAAACGAACGAATATGAAGCATAATCCAAGCATTGTAGTTAAAAAATGTAAAGTTTCCATATGATCACTTCTATATTACCATGCTCATATTTTATACCGTTAGTTTATTGTATGACTTTCATCATCAGTAATAATCGGCATCCTTCCATCTCGCGAGACGATGCATGCATCACCGTTGAGTTGGGTTGCATTTCCTCGAGTGGATGTGCAGTCCTATCCATGAGTGATAGTCTTTACCACAGCTTTTACACACGAGTTCTGTGCTTCCAAATGTTTTGGCCTTTCTCCTAGCTCTTCTGTCTGTAGCCTCCTCCATCCTTCGCTCCACGGCTACTATGACGCCCTTTTTGACAACTGTGCGCCACGTAGTTCGGTCTTCTGCCTTACACTCCCAGTCGGTTGTGCGTATTCTGGCTGCTTTCATGTCCCTTTGGAAGACATCTTTAAATCGCAGACGTGGGAGACCTGTCTTCCTCTTTCCCGATGCCAGTTATCCATATAGGAGGTCCTTGGGGATGCGGCCAGGGCTCATTCTTTTAGCATGTCATAGCCATCTCAGGCGTCTTTCACTAAGGATTGAGAACATGCTTTGGGTATTGGTACGCATTAGGACCTCAGTATTAGGTCGTTTTGGTCTTGGCTCGGAGGCGGGCAGTGTTGAAAAGTCATCCATCAGCTCTGGTGTGTAGCCAGATTCCGTCACTGCTATCCTTGAATGCGTATCGAAGCAGTACAGAGGAGAATATTGCGAACAGTGTTGGTGCAAGTACACAGCCCTGTTTAACTCCGCTGCTGACTGGAAAGGCTTCTGACGTAGCTCCGTCAAACTGCAATGTACCCTGCATATTTTCATGGAACTGTCTGATGATGGCGAGTAGGTGTGGTGGATAGCCGATTTTTACCAGGATTTGGAATAGCCCGTTGCGAGTGACGAAATCAAACGCTTTAGTTAGGTCCACAAAGGCAGTGTAATATGGCATCTGTTGCTCTCTGCATTTTCCTGGAGCTGCCGTATGGAGAACACCATGTCTATGGTAGACCAACCAGCCCGGAAACCGCACTGACATTCTGGATAGACACGTGATGTTAGACTCTGTAAACGCTTCATCAGTGACAGTGTTTAATTCCTCCTGCTAGAAACATTTACACTGTCGATCATTGTGGGACTAATTTTTCCCGGTCCATTTCTCACAGTCAGTAAACTTTCCAACATTGGAGTAGACAATTTATTTCTCAAGTTGGTTTTCAATAAACTAACAGCAGATAAAACGCGCTCTACTTCTGCTGTTTCACGTGGAAGCGCCAACATTGTTTGTGCAAACTTCGAAATTAGAGGAAATTTGTACTCTTTGTTTTGGATATTTCTAATCATTTGTCCAATTTGATGCTACAAAGCATCATAACATCAGTCGGCCTTGACATTGCTTAAATCCGCAACTTGGTAGTGAAAAACTCGGCGTTTTAAACAATCAAAATCTGCTGGAGACACAATTTGTGTGAAAAGCTGGGCCAGTTCCAAAATTTCCGACTGTTCCACCCATATTCTGTTAATGGGTTTTAGTACTGACATAAGCTTCAGCACTCTGTTGCTAATAGGCATTCTTTTCTGGATTGCACCGACTGCATTGGTATAAAATACAAGAACATCAATACAAAACTTTTCAACAGTCGATAGATCATCTACTTTTTGCAGCTGTAGTTTAGTTTGATAACCAATGAATATGTTATCGCGTGATTTAAAGTTTGTACTTTCCAAGTGATCAAAACTCGTTAAGTCTTCAACTAACAACATTACCTGTGGTCGTATGTAGTAACCCAAAAACACTTTTGTACCTGTGGTCGTATATAGTAACCCAACACACTTTTCAAAAGTTGATTTGCCTCTGCATATAAATCTGGTGAAATCGGAGAATTTGATTGAACCACTTTGTTGAACTGAGTAAACATAGGCAGAACTGCTTGCAAAAAAAAATTACATTTAACGACATGATTTTGCAATTGAGTGCTAATTCTATCCACTGTAACCAACCCGTCACACTCATCACTTGATTAAAAATAGATTGAAAGTGCATCATATTGGTTAACAATACGATTATTACACTCCAACAGGCTCAACCATCTCGTGGAACACAGCTGCAATATTCGTAGAGTGTCTGCTTCCACGTACTCTTGAAACTCTTTGTACAGCTGTAATCTTTTGTAACTATGTGAAAAATGGCTGTGAATGTGTCTGCATAGCTGTCCAATAAATTTGGGAAATGTTTTGCATGCATCAGCGGCACACAGAGCAGCTACATGGCATGTTCAGCGTATATGAAATATATTTGTTTGTACACTTCTGAAACGTGAAAGCACGGAATTTTTGGCTCGAATCATTACGTTAGCTCCATCAGTTCCAAATGCCATTACATTGGCCAGTGGTATTTTATCTTCGTCCAGACATGCCTTGGTTGCAGTAAAAATGAACTCTGGTTTTGCTTCTTTTAAATCAACTAAACGATAAAATCTAAATGGAACATTACCAATTTCAATATCGAAGTAAATCACCACCATGGCCATTTTGTCTGTGGTTGATATATCAGTTGATTCGTCAACCAACAGAGTAAAATGACGTGATCTCAACAAATCTTCTTTGTTCAGTTTGCAAATAACATTTAAAATCATCATAGACTCCTTTGTTTGTTTAGAGCAGAAATCTTTAGCGATTTTGAAATCAGGAAACCAATCTGCAACATTTTCCGAGATGTCGTCCATTAAACTTAGTGGCAAGTTTTTTCTTGCGACAAAATTTGCCAATTTTAATTCACATTCTGTTACCTGTTTGTTGTGAGCAGTTACATGAGGTGGTTTTTTTTATTATTATTAGTCGAGAACTGCAACATTCCACCATCAAATTTCCTTGTTGACATTGCCTGAATATGTTTTGCGCTTCTACCGTGGCTGCGAACGTCTCGTACACCACCAGATGCAACGCTAAATATCTTTCTACAGCACGTACATACAGCTTTATATTTGGAATCATTGTCCGTTGATATTCAGTCATTAAATTCGCCGTTTGTAATTCATGTAGGTTGAAAATAGCATTTTCTTTTCCCTTTAGCTTTTTTAACAATAATTTTATCAGCATTTTCGTTTATTTCACAGTTTTTACTGCGGCTATCTTCTTCGCTTGTATTTATCTTCTCCGCCATTTTTTAAAAACAGATTCTATTTTTACATTATGTCGTCATAATTTATGCGTAATTGTGACGTAACGACTAACGATCTGTCTAAACAAGTCCATCTTGCCGCGATGCGTCTCGCCGCGCGAGCCTAACTGTCCAGAAAGCTCTTACAGTTTATTAATAGAGAGCGGGATGCCACTATAACAATTTAAAAATTAAATTTTGAGTCAAGAAAATAGATATCACAAACGTGATTTTATGATTTTTTTAAACGTTGATATTCCATTAATTTTGTCAATTTTTTTTATGGACGTCTTAATTTTTTTTACAGACTTTTGCGGACAGGCAATTTTACGACAAATCTTTACGGACTGTCCGAAAATTTACGGACGGTTGGCAACCCTGTTATGTTGTCGTCCACTGCTTACTTTAAAGGCAGTTCGATGTTACTTCCGTGGATTATGTAATTTCAAAATACAATATAAATTTTTAAGCTAAAAAAAGGAGAAAATAGTGATAATTGAATATATTTTTTAATGTTAAAATGTTATTATTTTTCAATTATCAACTTGCCAGAATTATAACTGATGTGAAATGAAATGGCTGTCTTAAGATTTGAAATACAAAATTTGTTAATATGGTAATACGGACATGTTTAAATTACAATAAACCTGTTAACAATCACAATCTTTTGAAAGTCTTTTGTTAATATTTAAAAAAAAATTCTATGTGTGTGTGTAGTGTATCATATTTGATCATTTTAACCTATTCTCAGCTTGCTCATCTATTTATATGAAACTGAATTTTATTTAACCTCATTTTTATTGACAATTTTTAAAAAAGTATTCTGTAATCATTGGCAAATGAAGCTGAGGTTTAAAAAATTTAATTAAAGGGATTTAAATCTTTAACTTAACATTAAAGAAAAAGAAGAATTTAATGACTTAATATCATAAACAACATTTTGCTTAATTTTTTTTAAAAGGTCTGTGAGTTTTTTAAAACCAGCCGTAAATTTTAAATAGCAATATTTTCCCATCATGGACCACCCTTACCCTTTCCTCAACTCATATAACAGGAGTCAAATTATTGGAAAAATGCCAAACTCAATCACACATAAGGCTTCAGGCCAAAGAGGATAAATATCAAATAAACAGACAATTTTACGTTCTTTAATTGAATTGAAAAGAGAAATAAGTTTTAGTTTTAGAAGATCATTGGCAAACTCATTTTCGGTATAATGCCAAGGTGTTGGCGATGAACTTTAATGTTTTCATAAGTGAGATGACTCCTGAATTATGTTTTTTTTTAGTTTTAATAAGTTAAGAAAACACCTGCTTACACAAATATGTGCTACCAAACATCTAAATTAATTGAGTCACGTGCATTACTGATGCTCTATTAAGTTTGTCCAAGACACGTTCCTGTTTGTTAAACTTTGACATACTTTGTTAAACATTCCTTTTCCTGAAGTCCCATGAATGAATTTCATGTCAGATATTTCTTCTGAATCTTCTCCACAAATGAAGATGTGCATTGTGTCGGTTGTATCATTCCTTTCATCGATAGCCATGAACAATGCAACAGTCCTGCAGTTTCCACATCAGTGATCATATCACGAACTTGTTCAGCAACCATTTTTCTGCTAATACATGTAATTGCAATTAGATGCTGTTTGTTAGAATACAATACGTCACATACTTTCATCATGCAGTGCTTCAGAAAACTCTCCTTGTTTTGTGATATCCTTCACCACATCAGATTCCTCTTTATTTCTTACAACTTCTGTAGCTCATGATCTGCATTCAGACTCCTTTGTATAGTAAGAGCGTCTGAAACAGATAAGAACCTTCTCATATTGCTTGATCACAGCCACATTATCATTAAAAATTTGTAACGTGTTGACTGCTTATATCATAAAAATCATTTACCCTCACGGAGCTTTAAATGCAAATTCCCTATTCTCCATTTTAAAAGGCTAATTTTGATTTGTAAAAAAACAAAACTAATTTTTTTAGGCAATACATACAGATTTTTTATTTGTTTCAATTTTCACCTTAGCAGGTATATACTATGTGATATCCAGGCATTATACTTCTTCATTTAAATATGTATCACTGTAAACAAGCAACTAAAAGATACTGGGCTACTGCAACAATGTACATTCACTCACTGCACAACTTTTGTTTTCACCTAATCTGATCAAAGCGAATAAGGTCTCTGATTACCCAACTGTTGGCAAAGCTGCTAATTAGGTTATTTCCTTTTAAAATGTATGTTGCAGGTCTATTATACTAAAGGTTGTTAAGACTGTTTGTTTATGAGGACTGGTTAACCGTCCTTTAGCAGCATTGGTGTATTTTTCCTTAGTTTTAAAACCCAATAGAAAATGTAACAACATTAGCAACTCTAACCACGCCTGATCATTAGTGACGTGGTTTTACCTCACTCTTGTGATGCCCATCAACTCGTCAATATTAAAAACATTACAGTAAACAGTGATGATAATAGAGGATTTTTGGTGCCAAATTATTCTCTAGGAATTACTGTATTTGCCAGCATTTACAAGACAACTACTTACTTTTCCTGAGAAAACAAAAATACATTAGGCCATGATTACTGTAAAAGACTGCCCCAGTTTCAATGCTCACTAAATACAAATTTTAGAAACATCAGATGTAATCGCAATTTTAATTCTATTGTTTTTACACGCATGCACTTAGCAGGAAAACTTAGAACAGTGTTAGAATTTTAGGCCTCTTAACAGTCCATTATTAGAAGCAAGGTATCTTTTTCTACGTCTAGCCAATTGCCAGCCCAATGCCCCAGGGGCCTTGCCAGTACCGGGGCTTGAACCCGCGACTCTGGATCTGCATCGGTTCGATAGTCCAGCGCGCTACCACTTAGACCATCGTGCCCCGTTGTAATAGTAACAGTAAAAATGCGGGTTTGTCCCTTGTTTACTTCAAAGGTGTTTTGACGTCGCAGCCACTCATGCCATGTTAGCTCTTGTACTTTGCCTTGGTATGGAAAAATTGAAATTATCGTTAGCTGTTACACACCAGAACTTCCTGAATAAACAGGACCATCATCGTGCCGGATATGGTTGTACACCATGGTTGTTCAGTGGGCCAGATGTTGCTCACATTGCTTGAGCTCCACACGTGTGACTTATTCGTTGCGGTGCACCTTACTTGTCGAAAAAAGCAAATTATTATCAAAGACTGATAAGAATCAAATGCATTTAAAAAGTTTGGCTCTATAAACTCTACAGAAGTTTCAAGAAATAAAAGTTATTCCTTTAAATATTTGTTTGTTTCATTCAGGGTCCCCCACGAGGCTTGACTTTAACCTGGATGTCCACTCCTACAGATATAATGTCCTTGACTGAATATCCCATTAAAAATGATAACAAAGAGACTTATCCCACAACAGGGAATGCTGATATGTGTACTTCAGCTCGTTATGAGTCTGTCTTGACTTTAGTTGTAGAATCTCAAGAAATGATGTATGTCTGTGTGGTCAAAGACAACAACATTGAAGTCATGAGGAGAAACTTCAGAATTGGTATTCCACAAGGTAGGTGATGATTTCAATATTTCACTGAGCTTTGGTTTAGTTTGTTTTGACATTTTTAAAATATGTATATGTAAAATATACTTCTGATAAACTGATAAGTATTTTATATTTTTATCTGTTTTTTAAATTAGGTATCCGTGTAGTTCATAAACATAATCGATCTTTAACTTATTATGAAAACTATTGAGGGGATGTGTTGAGATCCGTTGGGTCAATTATTTGAAACCCACCGAATCACCACAAGCTGACGACTCACATGTGAGGCTTGCTTCTTGTGTTGCGTCGAGCCAGAATAGAGGCCCTTAGTGACCAAACGTGGTACATACAAACTTAACAGCCCATGTTAAAGTACAATTGGGCATTGAACTCCTGATGTCCATTCCTTCGGGGCCGGGGGCCCGATATATTTTTCCGCAAGCATTAAAGACATTATCCCAATTATGATTTTACACGGTCTTGAAAAATATTGACAATATATATCTATTATGATACAGATTGAAAGAAACAGGTATTTTAAAGTTAATTTGTTGTACCGATTGGGCCCGAGGGGCCCTTAATGTCGTTTTTGCTTATATAAGCTATGTAAACATTGTTTAAGCCTTTACAACTGGGTAAATGGTTGTATCTTGACCAAACTGGGTGTATAATAATTTGATAGTCAATATTAAAATAATATATATCTCATATTAAAAAAAAAGAAAGTTTGGATCCCATGCCAGTGCCACTAATGACACGTAATTGTAAAAGAAAGTTTCCTTTGCGAAAGTGTACCCAAAGATTTCCTTACGATGAAAGGTGTGTTAAGGTTTAAAGGACTATCAGGGATACATTCATTTGTAACCATATATTTATACAGATGACACAATGTAAATTAAACATTATCTTAGCGATGTCCTTGGATTTAATTTCTTCGAAAATTGTCGCAACGCGTTAACAGGTATGCTTTTATTTAATAAATTGGAATTGATTATTTACAATTTCAGGTGGCGCTCATCACCCAGTGACTTCTGGTGGGGAGACGTTAACAGTAACATGTGACATCAATAGTTTTGTTTCTGGTGACATTCCTGCATCTGTAACGTACATCAGTCAATTGTCCCTTGAGAGGATATTTGCTACATCATACAGTTCACTTATTGCTCAATATGTAGCATTTGAACAAACTGGCTTCCCAAATCCAACAACGGTAATTATTAAAACGTGTGTTAATATCATTTGCTTCAAAAGACTTTTAAAAAAAAACAAAACAACAAAAAACAAAGGAAGGAATATATGTAAGAAGACTAAAGGATGAAATTGGACAATGTATTAGTTGGATTATTTAAATAAATTAAATAGTAGTTTGTGTTCTTATTTAATAAAAAATTTTTTCCTGGCATTAATAAGTAGTTAGTCACTCTATTTTTAAAAAAAATGTGTATGCTAATCCTTTTTCTTACTTTACCGTATATACCGTGTATACTCGTTTTAAAGCCGATTTTTTTTTACAAAATCTAGGGGAACATTTTTGGGGTTCGGCTTACGAGCGGGTCAGACAGGGCCGGATTAAGGCATCTTGGTGTCCTAGGCACAAACCTACATGGGTTCCCCCTTCTGTCTGGGGCCCCCGATCCTCCACTGACCGCTTTTATGTTCAATATTATGCAAACAGCTAACAAAAAAATGCAGTTGTTAACACATATGTTGGTACTACCATCACTCATATAAAAACTACAATAAGGTATTTCTGTATTAACATTATTCCTAGATTCATGCAAGTGATCTGCTAGTGAATAATACAAATCAGCACACGTTTTCAAATTCACGCGCTCGTTTTGTAGAGCCTGACTGACCCTGTGATAATGTTGTAACACTTCTTCCAAAAAGACAAGCATGAGAGCTAATTATAATTCTTGCATCTTCTTTGCAATGTTTCCTGCTTATCTTCTGGTGTCCCCCTTGTGTTGCTAATCTTCTTGTAAACATTCTAACGCTTCTATAATTTGAGGCTGAGACTTTAGAATAGCTTCAGTTGCAACAGCATGTGCTTCCCATCTGGTATAGAAAAGAGACTTTCCAGCATTACATTTACAAGACATCCTTTCAGAATATTCCATCTGTTGGTTGAAGCTGAGAAAAAAGTATAGATCAGTTGCACTGTATAGAAGAAGTTTACTGACTCTAAACAAGAGTGAATGGCTCTTCTGCCTACCAGATTAAGTGAATGGGCAAAGAGGGTAGCAAGCTCATTTTTTTTCTAGAACTTTTTTTTCTTCATGTCCTTGTAGCACCCGTACATATTAGCTGCGTTATCGTAGGATTGACCTCTGCATTTAGAACTGTCAATGTTGCAAACTTCACGTAAGTACTGCAACACTTGCTTAGCCATACCTCCACCGATGTGACTTTACAGCTCCAAGAAAGTAAAAAAAAATGCTCATTGGGCTCTCCATCTACCACATATCGAAGAACAACGTTTAACTGATCTATATATTCTAAATATCGGGTGTTGAGCCTACTGACAAGCTGAAATAACTGGAAGCCCTTACTTCAACTAAAATTGCTTCATGGACTTATTGGGACATAATTTCAATCAGTTCTTCACATGTAGTTTTGGAAAAATAACAAGGATTTTCTTTTTCAGAATTTCTATATTTCGCAATATGTGTTGCTAAAAATTGATCGAACTGACAGACCAACTCCAGCAACCCTAGATAATTTCCATTTTTATAAATATCCACATTTTTCTTTTTTTTCCCGTTAAAACAAGGCTACACTCAGTTAAAGAACTAATAACCGCTACCTCTCTGCTTAAAAACATGTTCACAGTAACTGTACAAGAGCTCTTCATCTATTTGCTCTTCTAGCTTTTTTATTAGACCCAAGCCTTGTCGACGAGCTGGTTATATTAACATCCAATCGTTATGAATAACGCTTTGTTCATGATTATCAACTTACGTAGCACAAACATATCCTAAAAAACGTTAAAAAAAACCCAACAAAATCGCACTCACACACACACACTAAAAAAAAAGGAAATAAAAAAGAAAAAAAAACTCGAAGAAAATAGTGAAAGAAATGGGTGTGAGGTATTTTAAGCCAGGTTGTTGGACTAAGGTTAAATGTTACATTTGCAAAGTGCTAATGTCATAGCGATTACGGCAGGGATACCGCAGGGCCGGTCTTAGCAATTGCGGGGCCCTATGCGGATTAGTATGTGAAGCGGATTGCGTGGGGCCCAGTTTGGATAAAGATAAGGAATTAATAAGGATTATAATAAGAGAAAATTAAGATAGGTGGGGCCTATGAAAGTGCGGGGCCCACTGCGGCCCCATAGGTTGGTGTGGCCTAAGGCCGGCCCTGGATACCGGAACAATATACATTTGTTTCTTGAGGACTTGTGGTGCCCCCCAAACGCTTGGTTCCCTAGGCACGTGCCTTGTTTGCCTATTGGTTAATCCAGGCGTAGGGTCAAAGGTGATTTCTGCATGTACATTGAATATCGGTGTTATTATTGTAGATCATCAATAAAAAGCCCTCTAACGAATGCTATAAAAAATGACATCCATCTTTTCTGTTATCCAAATCTCTTTGTTCTTCAACCTAAACAAAAGTAAACAATTATAATGACCGATTTAGCTTGTACTTTTAAAATAAAATGTATACCACTTTGTTTACGCTGGGTTTTTGGGTCGGTTTACGAGCGGGTGACACACTTTTTATACTATTCTCTTCCAAAAGAGAGGGGAGGGGGTGTCGGTTTATGAACGAGCGGGGCTGTAGAACGAGTATATACGGTATATACATATAAAGATCAGCGTCGTTGTGGTGCAAGAAGTTAATAGCCCTTAAAGCGAAGTTAAGTTTTTGCTTGATTTATTAAAATCCCTGCAGTTAGTAAAGTGAAATAAATACAATGACTTTTTTTAGCTTCAATTTTTAATTCAAGAAACTTACTTGTACCATTGAATAAATCTCCCTCTCCCTCTCTCTCTCCATCTCCCCCCTCTCTCTCCCTCTCTCTCTCTCTCACACACACAAATACACACAACCACACACACATATTGACAAATATGTATATATGTATATGTATGCCATTGGTAAGGCTTGTGGGGGCGGGCTGGCGGGCTTTGTGGCCCTAAGTAGTCTTTCTTTTTTTAAATATAAGTTTTATAAATATTATTTTTTTTAAACGGCTAATTGATGGATCAATGTATAGAGACAAAACTTGATAATATTGAAATACAAAACCTTTATGACCCCTATTGCGATACTACCCTATGGAGTAAAACTAATACATCCACTCCACATTAGTTGCGGGGGGGGGGCGGAAAATTTCATTTCTATAACATCAACTTTATAAAAATACTTAATTATAGCTTTAAACAAAAATTAAGGGTTACAAAGTTCGTAGCCATGGCCTCTGTAATGCAGGTTTATTCAGTGATTTTCTATAAAATTCCGTGAATGAATATTTGGCTGTCAGGGTATGAGAATCACTGCGAATGATTGTTGCGAATGATTGTTGTGAGATTGTTGTGAGCCAGTGTTGGAGTCGGGTCAAGGCGTTGTTTACGGGTATGAACTCCTATCACGGGAATAATGTCTAGTGATGGCTGAGTGAACTTCTGGTCACACGGGATATGTCAGGGACGACCAGAGGACACGCCAGGGGTCAGTTGAGACCAGTTGGGGGTATATAAGAGAGTAGTCGAGATGAGTGCGGGGTGGCAGAAAGCTGTGTAGTTCGGACAGTGTTGTGCGGTCAGACCGGTCAGGATAGACCGGGGAGCTGCAGGGTTGCAGTAACACAGAGAGTTGAGTTTAACGTCGGCCAGAAGCGGTCGGCTCGGACCGAGGGCATGCTTGAGCATACAGCCGTTATATGTAGATGTATTTTATGTCAAGGCAAGACAGCCAGTTGTACAGTCGTTTATAGTAGAATAAACATTGCATCGTTACACAGACTTGTGTCATCTCTTGTGTATGTGGGTGTAGCGGAGAGCAAGGTACAATCCACCGACGAATGAGATCATAACATTGGGGCCCGTGCCAACGAAAGAGTCTCAGGATTGCCAAGCACCGCCAACAACACAAGAATCGACTTGAGAGAAACGACGAAAAAACATCAGTGCAGAACCTAGTGTACTAGCTAGTACTAAGGGTCGGGTACATACCGTACAAGTCGCAGGAGAGTCAAGCGTAGGGCGTACGCCCCGAACCAGAACCAGTAAGAGTTACGACGAAACCTAACACCGTAACCACATCAGCAAAACAACGACGTCGTAACCAGCACAGCATTGACGTCTGAATCAGCGACGAACACGGGCAGTCAAGGCGTCGACAGACGGTGCCAACTACGAGAGAAGACGATTACAAACTTTACCGGGAGGTCAAGTTGCAGAACCAACCATCCCGCCCCAGCTACAATGGGACCCTGAGGAGCCGAGACGACCCACAGCACCACAGTTCAAATCGGGACAAGTTCGAGAAGATATTCAAGGTGGAGAAAAACATTACTAAGTGACAAGGAAACTGCAAAAAGTGTGACTTTGTGAACTTCTTACGAATGGATATTTATTGTGTAATGGGACTTTCATTGTATATGGATATTATGTCTGAAATATAACCCACAGTAAGTACGTACTTAATTACTTATAAAATAGTGTTAAATTGGGGAAGTGTGCTATAGTAAGATTGATCTGTTAAATAATATATATATAATATAATATATATAATTAGATATAGCATACCTGTCATATATAAACGAACAATATGGAAACGAGAAGTAAAAAAACACAAGATATCGATAAAATAATGGCGGACTTTAGGGAGACGGGGAGGAAGTTACAGTTAGAGGGGCAGGAGTTAAACAAATACGTAATAGACAAGTGGAGACAATGGGAAGAAGACGAACGAGAAGATAAGAGAAGACAGGAAGCCGCGGACATTAGGAAGTATGACGAGGAACAGAGACAGAAAGAAAGGGAGCACGAATTGAAATTGGCAGAAATTAAAAGGAGAGACGAAACGGAACTGGACATGACAGGCCACTCGAGAGAAAACAAAGACCTTCGACAAATAGTAAAAAATTTGCAAAAATTTGACGGGTCCCAAGAACTCGACGAATATGTGGCGACATTTGAACATGTAGTGACTCAGGCGAAAGTGCCAAAAAGTCAATGGCTGATAGAGTTACAAGTAAGGCTAACGGTTGAGTTACAATCATTCTTAATGACGGAAGACGTTAGGACAAAACTGCATGATTATGACACTGTCAAGCGACTCCTTTTGCAACATGCAGGATTTAATGGGGAGAAGTACAGGGAAGCGTGGAATAGACTAGCACCGGAGAGTAATAATTTTAGATTATTTCACTCAAAATTGGTTAGAAGTTTAGACAATTGGGTGGCCAGTACAAAAACAGAGAGAACATTTGAGGGGTTGAGGGATTTATTATGTAGAAACAAGTTATTATTGAACATGAATGAAGAGGCTGTTAAATGCATCCTAATGAATAATGCCCCCAAATGTGAGGACGTACTGACACAAATTGACCATATAAAGTCGGCAGGACAAGGACAACTAAGTAGAAAAGTCAATACACAGCCACTGGTAGGAGGTGTGGCGGAACATAGGGGTGAATATGGAGGCAAGTCTAGAAGTCGCTCGACGGAGGGCCGAGTAATGGGTGCATGTTTTAACTGTGGTCAGAGGGGTCACATAATGGCCAACTGTCGACAGAAATGGGCCAATAACAGGATGCCTGCGAAGGGAAATCAGTATAAAAACTCAGACCAGAAATCTAGCTATAATGGAAATAAGTATCCATGGTACAGCCAGGATAGATGACTAAGCAAAGATTGCAAACAGGGCCGTACTATACAGTGGCAGGGGTATAAACCTAGAAAAGGGTGGCAGTCTCGCAATACGCAATGCGTGGGGAGTATGAACGATATTTTTAGAAAGTCCACGGGTAGGTTAAATGTCGAAAAATGCTTGTTGTTAGGGAAGGAAGCTTCTCTTCTTAGAGACACCGGCTGTACAATCGTAGGGTGCAGAAAGAGTTTAATACCAAAAAAATACAGGACTGATCAGACCTTTACAGTTAAACTTATCGATGGGACAATAAAAACGTTTGAAACTGCTATAGTAGACATTAAAACCCCTTATCTCTGCGGTAGATTTTTGTCCGCCCTTTTTGAAGATCCGATAACAGATGTGATTTTAGGAAATGTTAGATCAGACGAGGACACACCATTCCATCACGGTAACGTAGTTACCAGGGCCCAGAATAAACGAAATAAAGGGGGAGGACCACAAATGAAAACGGTGATTAGTACAATCCCAAAAATATTTGAACACATCAATTTAGCTGAGGAGCAGGCAAAGGATAGTGGACTAAATAAACTATGGCAAAAAGCTAAAAGTCAGAGGGTGGAAAGCACCAAACAAGGAATAATAACGTTTGAAATAAACAATAATATACTGTACAGGATATTTATTTCTAAAATAGATAACAGTGTTGAAAAAAAATTGGTGATTCCGAAACCATACCGACGATTAGTCTTAGAAACGGCTCATACAACAGCATTAGCCGGACACATGTCAGTCAGAAGAACCAAATACAGAATTTTTTCTCAGTATTTCTGGCCACGTATGAGCATAGATATCAAAGAATTCATTAAGTCTTGCCCTATTTGCCAAAAAGCACGTCCACCGGGGAGCATAAAACCCATTGAGTTAGGTCAAATGGAAGTGATCGGAACACCATTTCAGAAGGTTGCTATTGATATCGTAGGGCCATTACAATTAAGTGACAATAGGAATAGATATATCCTTACGTTGGTAGATATGGCTACTCGTTGGCCTGAGGCTATTGCGCTAAAAAATATAACAACACAAGACGTTTATGAGGCCCTATTAACAATATTCTCTAGAATGGGATTCCCTGAAGAGATCCTGTCAGATAACGGGCCCCAGTTCTCCTCCGATATGTACAAACAGGTGTGTGAATTGTTTAACATAAAATCCAGTCACTCTTCTATTTACCACCCACAGTCTAACGGGATGGTGGAAAGATTAAATGGCACCCTAAAAAGCATGTTAAGAAAAGTGGCAGATGAGGAACCCAACAATTGGGATAGATTTTTGCCGGCAATTTTGTTTGCATATCGGGAAGTTCCGAACGAGACAACGGCAATGTCTCCTTATGAACTCCTCTTCGGGCGGAAAGTGAGAGGACCAATGTCAATTTTAAGGAAAATACTAACAAATGAAAATACGACAGAGGAAGGTAAAAACACATATGAATATATAATCGACCTCAAAAACAGAATAAAATCAGGGTTATATAAAACAGAGGCAATCACGAAAGGAAAGGCAAATAAATATAAACAATATTATGATCAAAGGGCTAGAGAGAAAGATATACAAATTGGGGACAAAGTGCTCGTGTTGAAACCTAAAAAAGGAAATAAACTCGCTCTGTATTCAGAAGGTCCATTCACCGTCACGAGGAAATTATCGAAATTTAATGTAGAGATTGCGAAGGGACATAAGCGTATAGTTTATCACCTCAACAGATTAACAAAATTTGTCGAAAATAACATGGATAACACAGATGCGAACTTATCGGCAGCAGAGAAAAATGAAAAGACAATTAGTGGTGCCAGTGCCACAGTGATAGCCGAAGAAGAAGAGGAAGATGTAAATAGTGAAGACATTAAGCAAATTCCGTTAATCAACGTCAAGGTTAATTCAGGCATTGACATCAATAAGGAACTAACGGAGACACAGAAAAGACAAGTTGACGACATGGTGCATGAGTACAAGGAAATTATTTCAGATATCCCAGGAAAAACATCGGCGGGTACGCACAAAATAGAATTATTAGACTCTAAGCCCATTAACGTAAAACCGTACGCAATACCTATTCATATGGTTCAAAGGCTAAAAGAAGAGATTAGTATGATGCTAGAACTAGGTATAATCGAAGAAACACAGTCACCATATTGCTCTCCCTTAGTTTTAATTAAGAAAAAAGATGGATCGATTCGGACTTGCGTGGATTATAGGAAATTGAACGCAATTACAAAAAAAGTAGCAGAAGTTATACCTAACCAGGATAAACTTCTAGAGCACATGAATAAAGCCAAATACTTTACGAAACTAGACTTAACAAAGGGATATTGGCAAATACCTCTTGAGGAGGAAAGCAAAGAATACACAGCTTTTCAAGGCCCAGACGGGGCATATCAATATAACTTTATGCCATTCGGATTGACAACCGCACCGGCAACGTTCAATAAAATTGTTAAGAAATTATTCAAAGGAGTAAAAGAGGTAGTTACTTATTTTGACGATATCTGTGTATACACAGACGACTGGGAGTCGCATATACGAGTTACTCGAGAGGTTTTAGAGATTCTTAAAAAGGCAGGGTTCACCATTAAACCATCTAAGTTAGAAATAGGTAAAGAATCTGTCGAATTTCTGGGACATAGAATTGGAGCAGGCATCTTAAAACCAGACATGAACAATATAAACAAAGTGTTGGAAATAAAACGACCCAAAAATAAGAAACAAGTAAGGGGACTAGTTGGCCTAATAGCGTATTACAATAAATTTATACCTAATTTTTCAACGATAACAGCCCCATTGACGGACCTTACAAAGAAAGGTAAACCTAATAATATATGTTGGACTAAGGAATGCCAACAAGCATTGGATACAATCCAAAACTATTTAACAAATAACCCCATTTTGGTTCTGCCCGACATTAAGGAACCTTTTATAGTTCGTACAGATGCGTCAACGAAGGGATTGGGGGCATGTTTGATGCAGAAAAGAGACAATATGCTCCACCCGGTGAAGTATATTAGTCGGAAACTGGTTGACAGGGAAACCAGATACTCAACAATAGAGAGGGAATGCTTGGCAATAATATGGGGAATTCAGAAATTATCCTACTATTTAATGGGGGCAAGATTTACGCTCCAGTGTGACCACCAAGCGTTAAAATATTTGAACACGACTAAATTTGAAAATTCAAGAGTTTCCCGGTGGTCTTTGATGTTACAGGAATACGATTTCAACGTGGAATACATTAAAGGTGAAGATAACATTATTGCAGATTTTTTATCGCGACAATAAGCAGATATAATGTCCCACTGAGACTGGTAGGATCATGACAGATCTGGTAATGTAATCATAATTAATGAGCAGAAATCAAACCATGACCGACAAGGACTCGCAGGACAGGTTTATGACAAACAAGTAGAGTTGCTTGTCATGGGGACTAATTTTGGTAGAAATTGAGGTCTGGGTCACCTCGGGCCAGTATTATTATTATATGAACATGATTGTAAGGTTTCATAACGATTATGTACTTAGGTTAGTTAGTACTTACGGATGGTTGTAAATAAATATGAGATGGTTGTATTTTCGTGCTGATGTTTTTTATTATAATTTTTGGCTCCGGGTGACCTCGGGCAAAATTTCATTATAAGGAGATGTAATGATTTATATATATATATATTTATGAATTATGAGATATGATGATAATGATTTTGTTCATGATTATGTGTATTATGATGAATTATGTTGATTACGACTACTAAATGCACATGATTGTTATATAATTGATTGTAATGGGTTAAATACAATCAGGCTGAAATGTCTATAGTCTGGATAAGTAGTTATCCCTATAACATTATCTCATGCTGGAGGTAATCCTGGAATAAATATCTTAAGGAATTTATATGAGGAACCAGTAGAGTCAGTGGGTAAATAGAAAACAATCTAGCGTAAAAATGGTCAATTGTTGGATACTAATATGTGAGGCGTTATGACCAGTAGTAGGTCGAAGGTTGGTTCTTTGAGAATTAAGATAATGATAAAGTACGAGTTGCGGGTTAGTGAAGTCGTATAAAGGTACGACCAAGTGGATTTATGCTGTGTGTTGTATATACTAGTGTTTTTTTTTCATGCCATGTTGTGTATAAAATTATTTTGAAAGATATTATTTCATTATGTATTATATTATTGTAATTGTAATGTGCAGTGATTCCATGCCCTGACTTTGTTGTATTGTGAGATTCTACCGTAAGTAGAATCTAACGGAAGAGGGGGGATATGTCAGGGTATGAGAATCACTGCGAATGATTGTTGCGAATGATTGTTGTGAGATTGTTGTGAGCCAGTGTTGGAGTCGGGTCAAGGCGTTGTTTACGGGTATGAACTCCTATCACGGGAATAATGTCTAGTGATGGCTGAGTGAACTTCTGGTCACACGGGATATGTCAGGGACGACCAGAGGACACGCCAGGGGTCAGTTGAGACCAGTTGGGGGGTATATAAGAGAGTAGTCGAGATGAGTGCGGGGTGGCAGAAAGCTGTGTAGTTCGGACAGTGTTGTGCGGTCAGACCGGTCAGGATAGACCGGGGAGCTGCAGGGTTGCAGTAACACAGAGAGTTGAGTTTAACGTCGGCCAGAAGCGGTCGGCTCGGACCGAGGGCATGCTTGAGCATACAGCCGTTATATGTAGATGTATTTTATGTCAAGGCAAGACAGCCAGTTGTACAGTCGTTTATAGTAGAATAAACATTGCATCGTTACACAGACTTGTGTCATCTCTTGTGTATGTGGGTGTAGCGGAGAGCAAGGTACAATCCACCGACGAATGAGACCATAACATTGGCGAGAACTCTGTCATTTTGAAACTATTTTAATGAGACCACTTATCGAAATGTTATGAAATTATTTATCAGGCTTTAATTAAATAGCAAGATAATTATTCACTTAACATGGGGCTTATATAAATATTACAGAAAATTCAAAATACGTCTTTTTAGGATATCCGTTATTTTTAGCCCATTTTAGTGGGACACATTATAAAGTGTTTCCCAAAATATTTGCCAGACTATAAACTTAATAATAGCCGTATTATTCACTTCATTCGTGTACGATAAACAGCCTTCTGTGGTGTAATTTTTTTGTAGGGTCACCATAATTTATTACTTATTTTAATGGGGCACAATTTCAAGATTTATCCCTTGTTTTTCTGACTGCATACCTCACAGGATAAAATGGGTATCCGGAATCCGGCAGATACCCTCTCCAAACTTAAATGAATAGTTTCTTTTCTATATTTGAAATATTTATTTGCATAAAAATAGTTTCGCTAAAGAATTAGTCATTAAAAGTTTCATAAATATGTGTCAGGGTGAAGTTGGATCATGCGTTAATTAAATTGGAACTGCCAATAAATTATTTATGGTCTAAGCTTTTTTTTTACCTCAAATTAATTGTAAGTATAATTCAAAATTAAGTGCGACATTGTGTGTTTGAAGAACTTAGGCATATTTGGTAAATGATGTCATAATACCATTTTAACGTGATAGAACGAGAAAAATAAGAGAGGAATTTAAAGGGAATAGGATCCCATAACATTATTAGGATTATTTACCCACCAGGGGACTACATTTCGCGAGCGAACGGGTCATATCGGGGAAAGTTATTCAAACAAAGAAAGGGATAGCATAATACAAAGGGTGTCATGTTGAAGTACATTATTCCATTTAACTATGGGATTGTATATGGAAAAAAGGAATCAAACAAAAATTGGATTTTATTATGCTATGAGATTATTTTGTTGTATGTGATCCACTATAAATTAAATCAAATTGTGGGAAAAGGAATCGACCAAAAGCAAGATCCCATAATGTGAGGGGAACATACGTGTTACATAATCCCATCAAAAATAGAAACAGATTGAGGACAGGGAATGAACCCAGCGTAGGATCCAATTATGCATCGGGATAATACTGCGATATGTAATCCCATGGAAGTATGGGATCATATCGGGGAAAGGGATTACTCCACGACTAGTATCTCATGATGCAAAGAGATCATACGGGGGTATTTTATCCCATTGAAAAATGGGATCATGCCGGGGAAAGTGACTTGACCAAGAAAAGGATGCCAATATTGTGAGAGACGTGTTGTTGTGTTTACATTGTATGAGCATGCAAGGACTTGACCTAGTATGAAACACGTGGTTTGTGATGTGAACTGTAAGCGTGCGTGGTCATGGACTTGGAGGAGAGCTGACTATAAATGTACGGTTCAAGAGGTAACCGAGGTTGATTGCATACGAGCTGCTTAGGGGGTTGATGATTGTACAGTTGATTGCAAGAGATTGTCTATAGTTGATTAAAGAAAGTTGTTAACCAGAACAGAGTGTGATAAAGTCTTGTTACTTGACCAGCAAGTTCTATTACAAATATGCAATGGGATCCCATTATGCAACGGGATAATCCTGGAGGGTGTGGGTACCAAAGGGAATGTTTAATGTAGGCCTGGGTTTTCTGGGTATATTAGGTACAGTAAAGAAATACATTTTGTATCCGCTTTTATCCCTACAGTTTTAACAAAAAACTTTTTTTGGGGTCTATTTATATCTTGAAATCTCTTTGTGTAAAAATATTTATCAACAATATAAAATAGTAAATTTATGTTAAAAAATATTTCCATATTTCCAACGATTTTAAATCAACACAAAACAATTGGTACTTATACATTTAGCATTTTAATATTTGCACAAAATTAAGCCTATTGTTTATGGCAGGGGTTCCCATCCCCGTTCCCGCGGGCACCATGGCGCCCGCGGAGCGATTCGTATGTGCCCGCCACTATTCGACTGAGACAGAATGTTTTCTTAAACATTCTCTCGTGCATCTCCCACATATGAAGAAAATGCTAGGTAACACTGAATTAAACGGGTCATTATTTATTAAGCAGATTCAGGTGTTAAAAAAACAGTTTGTAGAGAGATTTTTGCAGTTTACACATATCGAGCCAATTGTTTCCTTCTGTATCAATCCTTTTACTGGCCAAATAAATGTAATGGAAATGGATGCGTGTATTGCAGATTTTGTTCAAGGTAAGACAGAAGAACTAGAGTTAGAAATTTTGGACCTTAAGAATTATATTTTGCTAAAATCATTAATATCAGAGGACTTTTGAAATACAGAGGACAGATAAAAATTCCCCATTTTGAAAAAAAGTGGCATATAAAATTGAATCATTTTTCGGTTTGAGGTATTTATGCGAATCATTGTTTTCAGACATGAACTTAATCATGATTTATATCTCGACTCACCGATGAGCATCTTTATGATTGTTTACTAACAGGATTATTGCCATACTCTCCTAATTGTGAGGCACTGGCCAATGATATGTAATGGCAAAGATCACATTGACATATTGATATATTTTTTTAATAAAATGTTTTCTTTGTATTTGTGGGTTTTTGTTTTTTTTGTTTACTTTGTTTACGTTTTGTAAAAACATTTCTCTGTATGTATGCAATTTGAATATTTTTTTTTATTATTTTGAAATATTTTTGATTAATATTTATTAATAAATTATTATGAATTATGGGAAAATGAGAAGTTATGGAAGGAGTTTGTAGATTAAAAATAGGTGGTGCCCGCCACCCTACCGATATTTTAGAATGTGCTCTAGAGTACAAAAAGGTTGGGAACCCCTGGTCTATGGAATAGACGTTCAGGATATCTAGGAGAGAGGTACAGCATTCAAACAAAGATTTTAAATCCACTATCCAGGGCGGTCTTGTAAAGCAGGATGCAAAACACCTGTCTAATTTAAATACAATATAAGTTAAGCTGAACTAAAATATAAATTAGCAAATTCAACCAGTTCTTGATTGAGTCATGTATCGTCATCAAAGACCACTGGTTAATTATCGATGTAGGGGAAAAATAACTGACCAAGCAATCCGGTTGATTTATATTTCCATTATTTTTGTAGAATGTTTCCATCGGAAGAAACTGGACAATTGAAGCTACTGGTGGTGGATCACCTGGAACCGTTCAAACCAACAACAAAAATACAATAAAGATTACATTGTTGGTTAGAGATGCATCAAATGATGATGTTGGTACATACAGGTGTAATGCCACTTACCAATTACAAAATGATGGATATGGATGTGTTAGCCGTATTCAAAATATTAAATTCAAAGGTAAGTTGATCAAAAAAAAATGAACAGTAATTTTAATAGCGAATAGTGAGCTCGCCTCACAAGCTGGGGGGCGTGGGATCGAGCCCACGTTAAAGCCATTAAAAATGAATTATGTATGGCTAACGCTAAGAAAGTTCTCCGATGACCTGGCCAACCAAGGTCTACCAAGCCCCTAGTAAGTTCTAATGGAAACATTAGGACCCCCTTAGAACCATCGGTTATGGGACTTTAAAATAAAGAATAAAACAAACCCGTAAAAACAAAGTTTTTGACTATAAATCCCTTATATATGAGACATAACTAACAGTATTGATTATTTTCAAACATTTACAGACTGAATCTGTCTTAACACAAGTTTGCTTCATAACCCTAGGGGGGGAGGGGTGGGGGGGAGGGAAGGGTGGGAGGGGGAGAGGGGAAAAGTCTGGTCACCGATTCGCTTGACCGAGCTCAGAGTGACACGTAAAATGTAAACAAAAGCGCACCGTCGTTTCGTTGGGTCGCCTCAATGCTCAAACTTTCACGTGGCAAAAAAACAATAACAAATGGTGATTTTAAATTACATACCTCATATAAGGATAAACTAAAAATGCATTAATTTAATTACGGTACGTTCGATCGATCTGAAATTTTGATACGATGCATTGTTAGGTAAGACGGGTCCGTGTGCCAAATGTCAGTTCGATCGGATCATTGGAAGTGGGTCATTTTTGACTTCTGTTTTTCCGCCCGCCGAGCCCATGAGATGATGAGAGAGAGACAGACAGAGAGAGACGGCCGCGAAGTTAATATAAGGGATTTAAAAATAATGTTAGCTTGGTAATCATAACCAAAGTATGGCATCTGTCCGTCTACGAAAGACGATAGATTTATCTTTATTATTTGCTGCTCTTGGTGTGGCTGATGAGACCAATCCTTGAGTGGCAGTCTCTTCTGCATGTCACACACACGAATGCAGTTGGGCAGTGTTGCCTGGCCTTCCTCCTCGCTCTTTTTAAATCCCTTATATTAACTTCACCGGCGTCTCTGTCTCTCTCTCTGTCTGTCTTGGGAGGCGGAAAATTAGAAGTAACAAATGACCCATTTCCCGTGATCCGATCGAGCTGAAATTTGACACACTGACCCGTCTGACCTAACAATGCATCGTATAAAAATTTCAGATCGATCGAACGTACCGTATTTAAATTAATGCATTTTTAGTTTATCCTTATATGAGGTATGTAATTAAAATTCATGGTTTGTTATTGTTTTTTTCCCACGTGAAATTTTGAGCTGACGCATTGAGGCGACCCAACGAAGCGACGGGGCGCTTTTGTTTACATTTTACGTGTCACTCTGAGCTCGGTCAAGCGAATCAGTGACCAGACTTTTCCCCTCTCCCCCTCCCACCCACCCCTCCCCCCTAGGGTTATGAAGCAAACTTGAGTTAAGACAGATTCAGTCTGTAAATGTTTGAAAATAATCAATACTGTTAGTTATGTCTCATATATAAGGGATTTATAGTCAAAAACTTTGTTTTTACGGGTATGTTTTATTTAAATCCCTTATATTAACTTCGTGGCCGTCTCTGTCTCTCTCTCTCTCTGTCTTGGGCGGGCGGAAAATTAGAAGTAAAAAATGACCCACTTTCCGTGATCCTATCGAGCTGAAATTTGGCACACTGACCCGTCTGACCTAACAATGCATTGTATCAAAATTTCAGATCGATCGAACATACCGTAATTAAATTAATGCATTTTTAGTTTATCCTTATATGAGGTATGTAATTAAAATTCACGGTTTGTTATTGTTTTTTTCCCACGTGATATTTTGAGCTGACGCATTGAGGCGACCCAACGAAGCGACGGGGCGCTTTTGTTTACATTTTACGTGTCACTCTGAGCTCGGTCAAGCGAATCAGTGACCAGACTTTTCCCCTCTCCCCCTCCCACCCACCCCTCCCCTCCTAGGGTTATGAAGCAAACTTGAGTTAAGACAGATTCAGTCTGTAAATGTTTGAAAATAATCAATACTGTTAGTTATGTCTCAAACATAAGGAATTTATAGTCAAAAACTTTGTTTTTACGGGTTTGTTTTTATTAAACTGCTTCTGTCCTAGTTTGCTCCTCTGCTCTTAGTGATCCTTCTTTCACTATAGGTCCACGTCGACCTATCCTCTGCCAGGTTTTCCCAGTTTTGTATGTCATTGTTGCCTGCTTTCATGTCTCTCCTGCATATGTCCATGTATCTGAGACATGGCCGACCAACCGACCTTTTCCCTGTCGCCAGCTCGCTGTAAAGCATATCCTTGAGTATATGACCAGTTTGCTTTCTCTTGACGTGTCCAAGCCAACGGAGAAGTCTTTGGCTTAATACGGCTGGAATGCTACTCATGCTTGCTTGAGCCAGGACCTCTGTGTTGGGGACTTTCTCTTACCATTTAATGTCTAGGCTGCGGCGCAGGCATCTGAGGTGGAAGCTATTGAGCCTTCTTTCATGCCTGGTATAGGTAGTCCAAGACTCGCATCCATAGAGGAGTGTGCTCAGCCTAGTCCTTGCTGTGAATTTGACATTGGACCAGACTCTTTTGTACAGTCTTGACTGTACAAATGCTGCCTTCCCTATCCTACCGCTTATCTCATCTTCCAGTGAGAGGGTGCTCGAGATGTTTGATCCCAGATATGTAAAACTGTCAACAACATCCAGGTTGCAGTCGTTAATGGTGATAGTCGGGAGGGAGGCAGCATCCTGTGCCATAATGGCGTTAGACCACCTAAATAATTACGTTCATCTGACAGACAATGGCGTTATATGACCTAAATAAGTACGTTCATCTGACAGAGAATGGTGTTAGCCCACATAAATAAGTACGTTCATCTGTAAGATTAGTGCACGGAAGTCGCTTATCAAACTTAATACATGGGGCCATAGCATACCATTAGCATAAAGAAAACCAACATTATGGCACATAACCAAAGTAGGTCAATACTAACTTTTAAATATATGACATTTGCTTAATTGAATTAAACTGAGGAGGGTAAATAAAAAGTTTTAAAATACACTTTTGCTAATAAAAATGCAGGACTGGACTTAAGCCACTGAAAGCGTAGGACGCAATAATTTTCAGTATAGAAGGAGCGTCGGTAATAATAAGTGATTAGATATTTGAAATTCCTCAAATTCGATTCGACAAAAGTAAACATACATTTTTTTCGTGGTACAATTTCACAAAACTTGACATTTATTTTGTATTTTCTGAAACCAACATGCCCCTCTATAAACAATCTAAAGGGGCCCTTGATTTAAAAAAAATAAGCTGTATAAATATTATTTTATTCATCTGAGTGACATGAATCATTGGGAAGTTGTTGATTACAGTCCCAACGAAGCTTTTGGTTTAAATTGATGGTTCTTGATGAAACTTTGTACATAAGAACTTGATGGCTAATATTTAAAATCTTTTAAAACCCTGATGTCAAAAATTAAGTAGGCTAACCGTCAACTCAGTTCATCATTTTAAACTTTCTTATTCATGGCCCCATGTTGATGAAGTGCGCTAATCTTACAGATGAACGCACTTATTTAGGTGGTATAAAACCGCTCTCCGTCAGATGAAGTTACTTATTTAGGTGGTATAACACCATTCTCTGTCAGATGAACGTACTTATTTAGGTGGTATAACACTAATGTCTGTCACAACATTGAACTTTCGAACAGTCTTTATTAATTTATGGTAACATCTTTTTATTTAAAATTTAGTTCCCTGTTTCACGACGTTAACTGAATCCTACTTTGCGCGGGTATTTCACTCTAATGTATATTTGTAATGTTGAGTCAAAGATACTTGAACAATTTCGTTTCTATTGCATCTAGGGTTGCAAACTCTCCCGTTTTTGCCGGAGTCTCCCGGAATCGGCTTTCATGCCCCGTCTCCCGGTTAAGTGTGACCCGGGAGATATAAATCTCCCGTCTTTCCGTTTTTACAATATGTTACAATTGTTGTAAAAAGAAATTGTAGTTTTTGAAGTTGTAACTGTTATTTTATATTTTTATAAAACAATAAAATGCTCCTTTCTAGGATCGTATTCGTATTTTAAATTTAATTTCTTAAATAATGATACCGATTAAACTTCCGGTGAGTCTCTACTCTCTTACCGGAACTTCGGAAGTTGAAATTGTTGGTTTTTTCCCTGTTTTAAATGTAAAGGTCTAAAAACTATTCTAAATAATATAGATTATAATAAATATAAAATCATAATTTATAAAAAAAAACATCATCATCGATTCATCATGAAGAACAGCAAACGGAGAAGTACAGAAATGACTGACAGTGAATGTGACTTTGACTCTGAGATTGATACAGAATGCAATATTAGCAAGGAGAAAGAAGGAGTTAAGGCTCCTTTGAGACCATTCGCTCCGAAGAGAAAAAAGAAATATTATTGTACTTTCAATGACAATTGGTTAAAGGAAGATGAATTTAAAAACTGGTCAGTAAGAAAAAATCTGTTTGAAGGACAATGTAGATTATACCAAGCAAAGTTTAGTGTAAAATTCGATAGCGGAGGTGCAGTTTTGAGTCATTCTGTTACAGCAAAACACAAAACATCAATAGATTTGCAAAAGCAAACCTGTATTATGTCAAGTTTTTTGAAGAAAAAAAATACTCTAAAGAAGATGACTTGATAACTACGGCTGAGCTTACAACTGTTTACCACAACGTCAAACATCACCACAGTTACAATAGTTTAGATTGTGGAAACAAATTATCTGCAGTAATGTATAATGATTCAAGTATTGCCAAGAAAATGTCCTGTGGTCGAACGAAAAGTTCTAGTTTAGTAGAGAACGTTCTAGCACCTGCTGCCCAAGAACGGATTTTAATGGAATTAGAGACAGCTACATAGTTTTCAATTGGAAGTGATTCTTCAAACAAAGGACACTTCAAAATGTTCCCAATAGTTGTTCAATATTTTTGCAAAGACAGTGGTATTAAAAGAGGTCTTTTTGATTTCTATGAAGATCCATTTGAATCAAGTGATGCAATAACAAACAGAATTTTAGCAGTTTTACAAGAAAATAACTTGGACCTAGAGAATGTCTGCCATTTCAGGAGATAATGCTTCTGTTAATTTTGGGACGAATGTTTCAGTTTACCAAAAGTTAAAAACCCGACATGCTGGAATTGTAAAAGCTAATTGCAATTGCAATATTTTGCATAATTGTATAAAATATACATTTAAAGCTTTGACTTTTGATATTGAAGCAGTTGTTTTAAGTCCATATGCTCAATTTTCAGCCTATGCTAAAAGAGTTGAAGAATTGAAAAAGTTTTTTTTTAAATTTGTAGAAATTGAATAAAGTGATGTGCTAAGGCATTTTCGAAGGCATCTTTGTTGCCAGCTGTTGAGCGACTACTTGAAAATTGGCCCGCTTTAAGGTCATATTTTGTTTCACAAGGAGAAGAAGAATGCTCTAAACTAATTTGTGAAACCTTTGAGCCAGAAGAAAATGAATCTTTGCCATTCTGCTATTGTTTGTTTATTCAAAATTTAATGCAGATTTTTCAAAACACGGTTTTACTTCTTGGAAGTGATCATGTAACTAGCACGGAATTACATGACGTAATGACAGACTTGAGGGAAAAAAATCAAGATAGAAAGCATGCTAAATTTTATGGAAAATGTACATCTGAAAAACTAAAGAAATTAAACCATAAAGATGAACAGAAATTTGAAACAGAAGTCGATAAATTTATTTCATGGTGCATTGTTTACTTGTATAAATGGTATGATATCACCAATTCTGTATTCAAATAAATTTCATTGTTGTCTCTTAAGCACCCTACTACTTGGGAAGAATTGGATAAAGTTATTGCAAAATTTAATTTGAACTTAAATCTAGGTAAATGTTACGACCATTGCTGTATGCTTTGCCAAATACAAGAGTATCTCACATCCTTCAGTGATAGAGCGGATGTGAGGCCGATTGAATATTTTCGTAAAGTAACAGAAACAAACTGTGGAAAATAAATGTTGAAATTAGTTTCTTTTGTTATGTCAATTCCTATTTCAAATGCAACTTGCGAGAGAACTTTTAGTGGAATGGATCGATTGTGGAGATGGGAAAGGAATCGCCTGAAAACTCAATTAGTAAAGGATGAACTACAAATTGTTAATAACTTTTTATTTTCCTGTAAAGAATTCCATGCACAATTGCTGAAATCACCAAAGCTATTGGAGTCAGCCCGACGACAAAAAAATACAATTTAAAAAAATAAATAAATAGCATGCTTTGTAAATTGTAATATGTTAAAATAATTGTTTTGTTTAAATCTTTAGGTCATTAGTAATCATATAATTTCACAACTTAGTTAAAATCACCAACACTTGACGTCATGTGTAACTACAATGTAAACCAAAAAGTGAACAAACACCTGTTATATTTGTTAAGTGTTATAATGTTTGCAATTCTATAATCTCCCGGGCTAGAGGTTGTGGGAGTAGTAACCCTATTTGCATAATAACTTCCTCACCCACAGCCTTACAGCAATGAAACAAATTTACAAAGAAGTTAGTTTTTAGCGCTTTCAGTAAATGTTTTCTCAATCTAAAATTATGACTTTCTTATAGTTTTGAAAACAAAACACTTCCATCGTTTTGATTATATTACAATTTTCACATTAAAAATGATTTTATTTGACAGGAAAGCTCAACGCTGGGGTAAGTTTTGGTCAAACAGACTTACTTGGGACTGTGTTCATCGTGTGGATTCAGATGTTCATATGCTCACAGTTCTACTAGAGTGACAAGTACAACAAACTGTGTCCCGCCTCAGTCAGGAAATTTATAAAAAATTAGAAATTACTATACAACGTGAAAGTAAATTTAACCAAATTTTTGGCTTCATGCCTTCGTCAGCAGACAAGCAATTAGGACTGTGATTGACGGAACACGGAAAATGCATAACGCGTTCTTTGTTTATGTGTGTGTGTTTATTTTATCAATATTCAATACTTAAATAGCATTTTAACTTCCTTTTATTTATTATTTGGAACACGTATGTGTGTACGTGTGTGTGTGTTTAACTTATCAATATTGCACATTTAAATTGCACGATATAGCATTTTATCTTCATGTTATATATAAGTTGGAACATTTTTTTGTAAATAATTTTATTTTACTGCGTTCAATAATTGTAGATTTATTATTTTCTTCACTTCATCCCAAAAATATAAAATTAATCACAACAATAAAATAGAACCTGTATATTTCTTAAGTGTATTTTCAAAAATTGTACAGCTAGTTAATTAACGTCTTGTTTTGATATTCTAGATTAGTCACTCAAAGTTCACTTAAGTTTCTGTAAAACATAAACACAAATGCTTAGTGATCTTTTCCATTAGTAAAGCAGAGTTTACGCTTTGAAAATAGAAATAATACGTATAACATTCATTAAGACTAAACTCCATAAACAAATTTATTATGGCTTTTATAGAATGTTATTTGCTTATTTTAAATTAATAGATATTAATAAATTATTATCAAAACGTATAGTTTGATTTTTAAACCGTGCATTTTTTACAGTCCTTATAATGTATGATAATAAGGAGGGAGATAGGAGCGAGATTAAATTTTAGTTACCTGAACAAAGATTTCATGCCAACTTTTTGGTTTTTTTTATTTCAAAAGGGGTATTGTTAAAACTTTTTTTTACATAGTTCCGTGCATCATACGATATCACTCCGAACATAGAATATAGGCCGCTCTAAAATGTAAGTCGCAGCAATGGGTTATACAGGCTTTGGTCAACAGACTTCAGAGATATTTTGATAATCTACACATATAACTGAGAGTTAAGGAACGTTGTTTTTATTCCGTTTTAAGTTATAAAAAAACACAAATAAGCAACAGCTGTTCTTGACATTAAAAAAAAATTAACACGAAAAATTAAATGCTTAATCTTTGAAAGTGAACTGAATATTGTGATTATAGCTCCCATGTAATTCTACTCTCTTTTCGTCTTTAACTCTGTCATTTGTCTGTTTGTTTGTTGTTGTTCGTGCGTCGTGGTCGACGATGAGCACTCTCATCATATTTGCTGGGCCGCCACATGTGTCCTCTGGTGGCTTATTAACCCTATTTTGGCACGAAAAAGACGTCCGCATGTCGGACAAGAAATGGATGCGAACCCTTCAGAAGTGTTTTGGATACGTTCCTTTCTGGCTTGACGTTTTAACTTGGCAGCCTGTTGTCTATTAGCTTCACAGACAGCTGCGCCATTCCATATCGTAGAGCGCCAGTGGGCTCGGTTACTGGCTGCTGCTTCCCAGGAATCGTGTCCGATGTCGAAGGCCTTCAGAGCAGTTTTAAGTGCATCCTTGTAGCGCTTACGTGGACCTCCGCGTGCTCTATGCCCTTCTGTGAGCTCACCATAGAAGAGCCTCTTGGGGAGGCGATGGTCGGGCATGCGCACTAGATGCCCCGCCCAGCGTAGTTGGCTTTGCATGAGGCTAGTGTGGATGCTGGGGAGTCCTGACCTGGCTAATATTTAGGTGTCTGGAACTTTTTCCTGCCATTTTATATTGAAAAATTTTCTAAGGCTTTTGGTGTGGAAGTAGCCCAGCAACCTCGCATGGCGTTGGTATACAGTCCAAGTTTCACATGCATATAATAAGGTGGGGAGCACTACAGCTCTGTATACTTTTAGTTTTGTTTGGGTGCTGATTCCCCTTCTGTTCCAGACACTGTCATGCAATCTACCGAATGCTGCGCTGGCCTTTGAGATTCTCGAGTTCACCTCGTCATCAATATTGGCCTTCTGGGACAGTGTGCTGCCAAGGTAGGTAAAGCGGCTCACTGTGTTGATTTTGTTGCCGTTGATGAATATGTTAGGCTCAGTATAGGATTTGCCCGGGGCCGGCTGGTATAACACTTATAAAAGTATAACATTTGTCTGTTAAGATTTTAAGGGTGTACTTATTATTTTAAAAAAAGGAAATTTGAACTTTTAAGCAGAAAAAAATATTTTAAAACACTTTTTTCCCTCTTTCTTCTTTTTAACAACTGAGTTTTCTGTTTATTCAATTATTAAATGCATCTGTCAAGAGTTAGAATAACAACCTTGAGCACCTTGTAGGACTTTCAAATAAAGCAGTGATATTTATTTAAATTAAAAATGCTTTTTGATCAATTTACATAATATTTATTATTTTATTTAAAAGAAGAAAACAACAGATATCACAAAGATAATACAATTGTGCAAGCCTAGACACAAATCATGTATAAGTGTAGGACGCAATAATCTTTTGTATAGAAGGAGCGTCTGTAACAGATAAAATAAGATAAGATTAGTAAAAAAGCGTTACATGATAAATCAAATTCAGCAAAGGAATGCAACATTGAAGCAGAAAGTTATAAATATTCAGTTTTGACTCTTCAAATTTTAGTAGTCAGTTGATCATCTTCTTCCCCCATCATGGTCCTATTATCTTTTAAATAGAATAGTCAGTGCAACGCTTTATCTCTCTCACTGATAATTGAAATATATATTATTATTAATCAAGTTTAATTAACTAGGTTACAGCTATTTCATAAATTCAAATAGTTAATTAATAAATAAACTGGGTTATTTTTAGCAAGCCAACAATGCGACGAAATGAACTTAATGTTTACAGCAATATGCTGAAAGCGGCTAACCATTCCTCCCCCAGTTAAAGTCAGGAAACTGATCTTACACCTGTAGATGCTAGAATCCTCTAGTTTAGCATCTTTAACTACCAATGTAATCTGTATTTATTTTTGTTGTTTATTGAAATGGCTCCAGAATACAAACCACCTGTAGCCTTTATGTCCCATTGTCTTCCCGGAGTAATATTCTGCAAAATAATGAAATTAAAAACAATAGCAGTTCTCTAGAAAGTCTCTTAAAATGATAAAAAAGAAAAAATTCCTTTATATTTTATCTATAAATTGAAAACACGACACTATTGCTGTTCACTGAGAAACAAGAAAAACTCCCATTCCTTATATATATTAAAAACGATACCTGTAATGCAATCAAACGCATCACATCTCAGAAATAAGACATGCATATAAAACGTAACCCTCGTGGGAGATGCTGATCTTCTATCGAGCGCCTCCCAGCCGGCGGATAGGGGAAAGTCCACCAGATATGGAGGGTACCGGGGAAATAAAATACCCCGGGCGGACCAAAATCAGCCATACTGCCTTGTAGGATGTGGAGGGATCCACAAAGGCTAGGGACCCAACCCGAACAAAGGCAGCTACCCATTGAGCTGTGAGGGGCAACCCCCAGATGGTTGTCTGCAGGGCTAACAACCCTGTCGCGTAAAAAATACTGTTACGAAAACAAAACCACAAAATGAAACTCGGACTGATTACACTGGATTACGACATATGCCTGTCCACAAACATTAGATACAAATAGCCACATGGAATGTACTAAGCTTATACAGAGCAGGTGCCCTGGCCCACCTCAGTGATGAATTGTCGAGGTATAGAATTGTGATTGCAGCACTACAGGAGATAACATGGAGAGACTCGTATATCCTAAAGACTAAGGAGTATACGATATTCTATAGTGGAAACAACTCGAACACTTTAGGTACAGGATTTGCAGTAAAAGGAGAGGCAGTGAATGCAATCATTGGGTTTAAACCAGTGAACGAAAGACTATGCTGCATAAGGATCAGAGGAAAAATGTTTAACATCACGTTAATCTGTGCACAAGCTCCAACGGAAGATACAGATGAAAAAATAAAGGAAACTTTCTATGAAACACTGGAAAGAGTATTTGATGAGACACCCAGCCATTATACGAAAATAATCCTTGATGATTTCAGTGCAAAAATTGGGAAAGAAATAGTCTATATACCAACAATCGGAAAGGAAAGTGTACATGATGAGAGCAATGACAACGGAATGCGACTTATAAACTTTGCCATCAGTAAAGGAATGACAATCAGTAGCCCAATTTTCCAGTATAAGCAAATACACAAAGCGACATGGATATCTCCAGATGGATATACTCGTAATCAAATAGATCATATACTTATTGACCGGAGACATTGCTATGACATATTTTAGTTATGATCATATTAAAACAAAGAATTAGTAACATATATAACAAACGAAATAAAAGAGAAAAACAGTACGATAGTCAGAAATTGTGTAGGGACCCAAAAGTTACTAAGGAATATCAACAGAAGATCGAATCTCAACTAAAATTATACAAAAGAGAAGCAACCAGCAACGTTACTATAAACCAGCAGTGGGAAAAGATGAAGCAGATAGTTAAATGTGTAACTGAAGAAACAATTGGATTTAAACCGATTGTGAAAAGAACAGGGTGGCATGACGCAGAATGCAAAGAACTCATAGAACAAAGGAACAAAGCTCGACTAACGATGCTACAAAGGGAGACAAGAAGAACAGGGCAACTATATAATGAATCAAGAAGGATGGCCAGCAAAATTTGCAGAAGGAAAAAAACGAATCTGGGAAAAATAAAAAATAGAGATAGAAGAGTTGGCAAAAGAAAGAGATGTGAGGGGAATGTACCTGAAGATAAAGCAGGAAAAGAATGGCTTCCAGATGTGTGAAAATACGAAGGGATAATTGATCACAGAGAGCAGTAGAATACTAGAGACATAGGCACAGCACTTTGAAGAATTACTAAATGGACCAGATGGAATTACCAATGAGGATTACACTCCACCACAAGGAGGACCGGACCCTCTGGTAAACCAACCAATATTAAATGACATAAAAGAAGTAATATCCGCCATGAAAAACAACAAAGCTCCAGGAATAGACCTCATCTCTGCAGAGTTGATAAAACGAAGTTGCATCAGACTTCATAAACAAATACACGAACTTATATCCAGAATCTGGCAGGAGGAATAAATGCCAACCGAATGGTACACTGCGCTCATAATCCCTATTCACAAAAAAGGATCTAAGTTAACCTGCTCAAACTATAGAGGAATATCACTTCTTAATGTAATGTACAAAATCCTCACAAAACTCATACCAAGAAAACTTGAAAGGTATAGTGAATTGATTGATACTAGGGGACTATCAATGTGGCTTCCGACAGAACAGATCAACGACAGATCATATTTGTACCATAAGATGTCTCCTGGAGAAATGCTATGAATATAACATCGACATACATCAACTATATGTCAACTACAAAACTGCATATGATAGCATAAATAGGAATTACCTATACAACGCACTACAGAAACTTGGAGTCCCACACAAATTAACACGGCTCATATATATGACAATGGCCAGCTCCAAAAGTAGAGTCAAGGTACAGGGAGATTAGTCAATGGAGTTCACAGTTGGCCGCGGCCTCAGACAAGGAAACTCACTCACATGTATGCTATTCAACATCACACTAGAGAAAGTCATTAGAAACATACATGTCAGTTCCAGCAGAACCATAACTAATTAATTCCAGAGAGGCATAACAGAACAAAGACCATCATGAACCTTGTATAGCCAACCACTACAGTACATGGTATACGCAGATGAATTAGCGCTGCTGGGTAGAAACCGTAATGACATAGTTACAGCGTTCGATGAGCTTGAAAACGCCTATGCCGAAGCTGGTCTTGTTATAAACGAACCGAAAACAAAATATATGATTATGTCACGAAACACCCATGCTAATAATAATATCACCATAAACAATCACAAATTTGAGAGAGTTGCTGCATTCAATTATCTAGGGGCCACTATAAATGAACACAGTGAGATAATTTCGGAGGTAAAAGAAAGGTTAACAGCAGGCAACCGCTCCTATTTCAGCCTACAAAAATTTCTAAGAAGCGAAAACCTCTCCAGGGGAACAAAGAAAATGATATACACCACGATTATAAGGCCAGTGGTAACGTACGCTAGTGAGACTTGGACCCTGACCAGAAAGGCAGAGAACCTACTCAACATTTGGCAGAGGAAAATCCTCCGGAAAATATATGGCCATGTGATAGAAAATGATATCTGGAGAATTCGTACAAACCAAGAGCTATACCATCTGTACAAAGACCCTCCCATCGTCACAAGTATTAAAAAGGGAAGACTACGCTGGCCATGAAATATTGAAAGGATGCCAGAGTGTAGGGCACCAAACATTATTTACAGGCAGAAACCAGGGGGCAGACGACTCACTGGTCGCCCAAGACTGAGGCGGATCGATGAGGTGGAAACGGACCTACAACAGTTGGTGGTTCGGGCATGGAGAAGGAAAGCCATTGATCGGTCTGAATGGAAGGATGTGTTGGAGCAGGCCAGGGCCCTACATGGGCTGTAGCGCCACTGATGATGATGATGACATAATAGGAAACCAACATTTTATTTGCATATGTAAACATTAATTCATCAAGTTAATTGCTATCAGTGATGTAATTACTTTATTTTTTACATAAAAGTTTAATTAAGACTTGAACATGTCAAAGCCTAGGGCTACGAATATTGCAGAATTTTTCTTGAAAGCGATCTCATTAATCAGTGACCTGTTCATGAGAGGAAGCTGTCTCCATAAAGAATTACAATCTGGTGAGGAAATTTATTAAAATGTTAACATCAACGTTTTGTTAGTAACTAGTCATAATGAGTAACTACTAACGGAATATCCAGAAATCAGTATAAATGAATTTGGCCAAGAAAACATAAAGGAATCCAGATTCGGAATTCCAGGAAGTCCGGTGTATTTCAACCAGACACAAATGTAATTTAATTATTTTCCTTAAAAAATTACTTTGACATTCATCGAATCAAAGGGCGTTATCAAATATACTTCATTTTAATATGATTTTTGTGAAGAAAATTTTTTTGTATAATAAAAAGTGTCCATCAACAACAGAAATCATGAACTGATAACATGGATTTAAATTGAAGATAATTTATTTCGTTCTAAAACTTTATATTTAAATATTAATATTTACATTATTGAAAAAGGTTAGATATTTATTTTTAAAACAATAATTCTGCAAGAGAATGCCTAGACATACATGTAAAATAATAATTCCGGTGCACCCTAGTTCACTGTACCCAGATAAACTATTGCTGTTAACGACAATAATGTTATTTCGATAAAACATATTTTCAACATTAACAACGTTGGCGAGGCTCCCCCCCCCCACTACCCGAAAAAACCAAACCAAACACATTAGTTAAGTTCACAAAACATATTTCAAAAGAAATTTTTTGATCTTTGAATGGATAACACAATTACCGTGGTTAGCTTTGGCAAGCCAGGGGTGGAAACGGGACATAGAAAGCAATGACTGCTCTGGATGATGTGCCGACTGTCCTCTCAATAGACAACTGACTGATGTAAGAAGCAGATGCAGGAATGTCACCAGGAACAAAACGATTAATGTCACATGTTACTGTAAACAGAATATGCATCTTCTGTATGGGACCCATCCACCAAAGGAAACATTGATAAACTAGAACAAATCCAAAAAAGAGCTGCCAGAGTCATTACTGGAGAATATTCAAAACTGACTAGAATAACACCATTAGTTAAATCATAAAATCTTGAAACACTCGAGGATAGAAGAACCAAGAGGAAAGTAGTAATAATACATAAAGCAATTAATTCTAATTTAGAAATACAACACAAAGATAACTTAATACAACCCTCAGATAGACATAAGGATAAAAAAACCTTTCTTATTCCGAATGCAAGAACAAACTCATACAAATTTTCGTTCTTCCCGTCCGGAATTCGGGCGTGGATTGGGTTGCCTGAAGAAACCAGGAAAGCCAACACTTAATCAACATTTAAAACTCTAATAATAATGCAGGACTAAACACAAACCATAGATAATTTTATGAATGACAACAATGACCAAATACTTTAGCATATTTATTTAATGATTTATATGAACAGTAAATCATTTCAAAATCAAATTTATTAAAGTCTTAGATGCGACTGCCTTCCAATATAAATGGCACAACTCTTTAGGTATGAATTTAAACATTCAAAACATTGGCTATGTGATGTCAAAAAAGCTATTAACTTTATTTTTATGTGATGAAATGTGCCCTGGAAATTTAAATGTCTACTGAACAGAGCCCGGGAAAGTTTAATGTCTATTGAACAGGGCCCTGGAAATTTATGTTTCTATTGATAATCGCATTGGAAATTTAAATTTCTTTGGAACAGGGCGCTGGAAATTTAAATTATATATTTCTATTACCACAATTTATTCACATGTAAATACAAATCCTTTAAAAAAAAAGTATAAATGAAATATGGATAACTACATGATTAAAGCCATTTAGTAATAAATGACGACATTATATACATATTTTATGTTTGCAAATCACATGAGGTTGCAGTAATTGTTGTGTGCATGCCTTAGTAATACCCTTATCAATGCAGAAAAACCGATACAAATTAATTAGCATATCATTCCACTTGAGTTGAGGGGTAAAATATTTAAAACAGTAATAATAAAATAATAACACATTTTTAGCAAAACAAAATTGAATGAAACTTTCGATAGTATGTAAGCATGGTTCTTTTATCTTATCTTATCTGATCTTATCTTATCTTATCTTATCTATACAGACGCTCCTTCTATGCAGAAGATGATTGCGTCCACAGACCATGACAGATGATCTGTTGGCAAGTGAAGCAGCGTTCACAGGCCACGGCTTTGCGGGTTCCACGCATTACCAAGTCACCTAACAAGTGTTAGGTACCCATTCGGAGCTGGGGGACTCAGGGACGCCCTAGGCCCCGGGAAGAAATCCTTGCCTTCACATGGATTCGAAACCGTGACCATCGGTACGCCAGTCGAGCGTGCTGCCACTCGACCACCATTTATGGCTGTATGTATACGATTCATGTCCAGAATTCACTATAAAAATCCATTTTTATAAAGTCCTTACAAGATGTACATCAACATACATAATCTGCAATGTATGTCACGTCCAGTCTGTCCCGTCTGTCCTGTCCGTGATCAAGAACACAAAGGCCAGTAACTGTGGGTCTCAATGGAAATTTATGGTGTTACCACAAAATTTATATAGACTACAGTCAAACCTCTCATTACGAGCACCTCTCATAACGAGAAATTCGCAAGACGAGCAACATTGTTTTTTTTTAAACGTTGCTTGCTCCCTTAACGAGCGAAGATTCGCACGAGTGACGCAGAAAGAGAAAGTCCCTTTTCCCTGGAAATTCATTTGTTACCCGGCACTTCCGCCCTGATGTATTATTCTGTCTTAAGCACTCGGTCTCTTAGTGTATTGTTTTCGCGTGTGATTAACCGTTTTTACAAATTTTTTATTCAGACAGTATTCGTATTTTTTATGTGCAAAGTGTTATAACCTGTGCTAAAATGTCTTCGCAAAGAAACACAAGAAAACAATCATAAGAGAAAAATAACATACTATTACAATGTAGTGGAGAGCTCATGAATATAGGAGGAGTAGCAGAACAACAATCTTCTAGCACAATAAGAGAAATGCTGAGAGCATAGGGAAACTGTTGCATGGTACATTGAGAATTATCACCCTAATAAGGAGGTTGCTATTCATGCTACACATTTATTCAATGATAATGCTGTGACACATATTTGTCACCTTGCTAAATTTCCCTGACAGCGTCTTAATGGTAACATTTAGCAAGGTAGAGAGACCAGTGAAGGGCAAAATGGGAAACACCATACCAAGTGAGGAGCAACAAAGAGGGATATGGAAGGAGCACTTTGAAGAGCTTCTAAACAGGCCGGAACCAAGGAATCCACCAGATTTCCAACCAGCTGATAATGACCTGCTAATTGACTGCAATATTCCCACCAAAAAAGACATTAGCAGGGCAATTAAACAACTCAGAAATGGAAAGGCTGCAGGACCTGATGGCATCCAAGCAGAGGCACCGAAGGCGGACTTGGAAACCAGTGTGGAAATGCTACACCCTCTGTTTATGAAGATATGGGAAGAGGAGCTAGTTCCTTCCGATTGGAAAGAGGGATACCTTATCAAGATGCCAAAGTAGGGGGATTTAAGCTCCTGCTCGAACTACAGAGGGATCATCCTGCTGTCCATCCCAGGAAAGGTTTTAAACCGTGTACTGCTTAACAGGATGAAAAACGCTGTAGACCCTCTGTTGCGGGACCAACAAGCTTGCTTTCGCACCAACAGATATTGCACTGACCAGATAGTGACACTGCGCATCATTCTAGAGCAGTCACTAGAGTGGAACTCGCCGCTCTATGTCAACTTTGTTGACTATGAAAAAGCCTTCGACAGTGTTGACAGGCAAACCCTGTGGAGATTGCTAGGTATTACGGGGTGCTACAGAAGATTACGGATATAATCAGAAACATGTACGAAGGGATAAACTGCTGAGTTATCCATGGCCAGCAGGTGACAGACGCTTTCCATGTGAAGACTGGTGTGAGACAAGGTTCCTCTCTCCATTCCTGTTCCTGTTAGCCATTGACTGGGTGATGAAAACATCTACACAGCAGAAAAGGAATGGCATCCAATGGACCTTATGGGATCAACTTGATTATCTCGGCTTTGCTGATGATCTTGCTCTTCTTGCACATACATAACAACAGATGCAGGAGAAAACAAACATTGTCGCAGCCACTTCTGATAGCATGGGTCTCAACATACACAAAGGGAAGAGTACAATCCTCAAGATTAATGCCACCAATACATCACCAATTATGCTTGAAGGAGAAGCCCTTGACGAGGTGGACAGTTTTGTTTACCTTGGAAGCGTGGTAGATAAACAAGGTGGTACAGATGTTGACGTCAAAATAAGGATCGGAAAAGCAAGAGCAACCTTCCAGCAACTCAAGAATGTTTAGGTCTACAACAACGTAGGCAGCAAGCTAAAAGTAAAGATTTTTAACGCTATGGTGAAACCTGTGCTGCTATATGGAGCCGAGACGTGGAGAGCAACGGCCGTAAACCTAACCAGAATCCAGTCCTTCATCAACAATTTTCTAAGAAGGATTCTCAGAATTCACTGGCCAGACAAAATCAGCAACCGGGCATTGTGGTAGCAGACAAAAGAGAAGCCCATAGAAGAAGAGATTCTTCAGAAACGGTGGAGTTGGATTGGTCATACACTAAGAAAACCTGCTTCTAACACAACAAAGCAAGCCTGAAATGGAACCCACAGGGTAAGCGGAAAAGAGGCCGTCCAAAAACACTTGGCACCGAGAATTGGAGGCAGACATCAAGAGAATTGGCCATGAATGGAAGATCCTGGAGAAGCTGGCCCAGGATAGAGATGCCTGGAGGTCTCTCGTAGGTGGCCTATGCCCTTGGAGGATTCGCAGACACCGACGATGATCGGTGGATGCCCCTCATGGACGAGAAGGCTCAACAAAAAACAACAAAACATTTTTATCAAATTTTGAAGCGTTGGCAAAAAAATGTCTTTAGACAGTTTTCTAGTCAAACGGGATTAATTATTTGTGATAAATTCATAGTTTTATGTACGTTTTTGTTTGTTTAAAATATAAATTGTATTCCAAGTTGTTACAATCCTTAACAATTTATAAGTAATTTTATTTGCATAAATGTTAATAAAAAATTTGAAAAATTGGTATTTTTTCAGCATGGAAAGCATTGTCGTATTTTACATTGATTTGTATGGGACATTTATTTTTGTATAACGAGTGTTTCGCTTAATGAGTAAGATTCTGGAACAAATTAAGCTCGTTATTAGTAGTTCCACTCTGGTAACCTTAGTGAGGGGTATACGGCCATGTTTCCAATGTGGGATATATTGGGTTTGTAGGGTTTTGTATACAATTGACACAGTAGTAGTATATTGAATAGTTGTGTGTTTTTTTTTGTAAGAAATGTATGGTTTGAGGGGATGAAGATTTTTCTGTTAGAGGAAAGTAGACACAACATGGTATTATTCTATTTATTATAGTGAAGGTTTAATGGTAGGTATTTGTTAGAGTTTGTTGGGTTTGATGTAAGTTGTTATATGATTGTTTTGTTTTTATAATGTGGTTTGGTATTTAGGTAGTATTATGTTATAGGTTGTTTGATTAATCTGTTGTGTTTTATTTCTAGGGGGAGAATGGGTTGAATTGTAAGGAATAGGTGTATGGGGGGGGTGGGAGGAGGGGGTTGGAGAGGGGAAATTGTGATTTTGGGTTTTGTGGGGGGAAGGTTGGGTTTGGGGTATGATGTAGGAGTTTTTATGGTTGTTGTGTTTGTGGGGGGGGGTTTAGGAGAGATAAGGGGGTAGTGGTTGGGGGATTTAGGTTTGTTGATTTGGTTTAAAGGGGGTTTGAATTGGGAATTTTTGGGTATTGGTGTGTATTTTTTTGAATGATAGTAGGGGTGGGGGTTTGTGGGGGGTTGTTGTTGGTGGGTGATGGGTTTATATGGAGTGGGGATGTTTGTTGGGGGAGGATTTTTTAGTAGGTGGTGGGTATTGGTGATGGATATTAATAAGGGGGGGGGGGGGGGAATATTTGGTTAAAATAAAAGTTAGTGGGGTGGTTAATGAGATAGGATTGAGGGGGGGGGGGGGGGGGGGGGGACGCCCTAGGCCCCGGGAACAAAATCCTTGCCTTGACATGGATTCGAACCTGTGACCATCGGTGCGCCAGTCGAGCGCGCTGCCACTCGACCACCTTATGTTGATGAGATGACACACGAAACCTTTTGGCATTTGTTTACAGTAAAACAGAAGATGGCCTTGTTGCATTTCAGATTTCATAAATCAGAACACAATTCATCTCATATGTCTTCTTTCATATTCAAATATGTTTTAGCTAGGGCTGTTAACGATTAATTCAAATTTAATCCTTAACTTTTGAAAAATTAACGATTAATTAATAGTTAATTTCGATTAAAGCCAAAAAATTTAAAAATATGGTGTCATAAGTAACACTTATTAAACGTTCTTGTTGGAAATCTAAATAACAATGGAATGCCTCCTTTTTAACCACGTTTTATTAACTCGCTTTCGTTCCTGTGGCATTGTAGCATTGTTGGTTTGTTGGTTTGTCCAAGATTTTTTCAAATCTGCCAACGTAAAATTGAACCACTTCTGATGATCCTAGAGATCGGAAAATTTTACCATAGATAGATCTTGGATGACAATGCATTGTATTAAAATTTCAGATCGATCGAATGTACCGTTACTAAATTATTGAACTTTTTAGTTTATCTATAGTCTATATATAAGCATCTGTACCGTCGGCTTTTGTTGATATCCGTGAGTTCCCCCCGTGACCACATCACAATGTTTTTAAAACGATGGGCGGGCGCTTGTGAGGTGTTTGGTAAAATAAACAGATGTAGAAAAAATATTGTTAAAAACCAAGTTTTTATTAGTGGACTAAAAAGAATAAAATAAATAAAGGTAAAAAAATGATTTTTAAAAACCACGTTTTTACAAGTGGACCAAAAAGAAGAAAATAATTGAAAACTTGTAAGTTCAAGTACTTCGATTTAATATGACCAAAAACGTGGGACGGGTGTTTGGTATAAATAATTTAAGATTTCTAATTTAGAAGGCAAAAGAGAGATATATAAGTGAGAGAATGAGTGAACCGCATATGTTAAACCTCATATTTATACAGCTTGTACGCTTAATTACCGTATAATATTATCCGTGCCGCTTTAGTACTCATCATGTCGATAATAAAACAACCCCGTAAAAACAAAATTTTTGACTATAAATCCCTTATGTATGAGACATAACTAAAAGTATTGATTATGTTCAAAAGTGACAAACATTTACAGACTGAAACCGAAATTATCTCCTCTGGCTTTAAAACTGGGGGAAAGGGGGGGAGGGGGTGTGGACATGGACGGGTGGCGTCAACGCGTTAACTCAACTCAAGGTGGTTTTTCTGGTTTATCCACCGGAGATGTGTTCACCGGTGGCTGGCCTCAAGTCAAATGACCCGTAAAATGTAAACGATAGCGACCGCTACATATAGTTTATATAGATAAACTAAAAATGCATTAATTTAATTACGGTACGTTCGATCGATCTGAAATTTTGATACAATGCATTGTTAGGTAAAACGGGTCCGTGTGCCAAATTTCAGCTCGATGGCTTCAGGGGAAGTGGGTCATTTTTTACTTTTGTTTTTCCGCCCTCCTGACCGACCGACCGCGAACCCAAGAGACGGCGGTGAAGTTAATATAAGGGATTTAATTTTAAAAAAAGACACGTAAAAACTAAGTTTTTAACTATAAATCCCTTATATATGAGACAGAATTAAAGTATTGATTATGTTCCAACGCGACAAACATTTACAGACTGACACCAAGTGATGTCCCCTGTCTTTAATAACGGGGGATGGGGCGTGAGGGGGTGTCGACACGACGGTCGACGTCAAAACGTCAACTCAAACTCTCACGTGGAAGAAAAAACAATAATAATCCGTGAATTTGAATTACATACGTTATATTAGGCTAAACTAAAAATGCATTAATTTAATTAAGGTACGTTCGATCGATCTGAAATTTTGATACGATGCATTGCTAAGTGAGACGGGTCCATGTGCAAAATTTCAGCTCGATCGGATCACAGGAAGTGGGTCATTTTTTACTTTTGTTTTTCCGCCCGCCCAAGACAGAGATGACGACAGAGAGAGAGAGAGAGAGAGAGAGAGAGAGAGAGAGAGAGAGAGAGAGAGAGAGAGAGAGAGAGAGAGAGAGAGACGGCCGCGAAGTTAATATAAGGGATTTAAAAATGACCCACCTCCCGGGATCCCATAGAGCTGAAATTTTACACACAGACTTGTGTCATCTAACTATGCATTCTATCAAAACTTAAGATATATCGAAATGCTGTAATTTTCTGCTCTTTAATTAAATTAATGCATTTTTAGATTATCTCTATATATCTCTATGTAACATGTAAATGTTTATGCTAGTCTGTCGCGCGGTGCGTATTTTATTGTACATACTTTAATAATATTTTTCCCGATTTTGTTCCTTCCAAAAATGTGCTATGTAAATCAAGTAAATGTGTGTGATACCATAAAATAGTAAAGAAAACAAAAAATTAAATAAACATCTTTCGCGTCTCATATATAAAGGATTTATAGTCAAAAGCGTATTTTTTTAACGGGTTTTTAAAAAAAATCCAAGTTTTAGGAGACGGCGCCTAAACACATAGTTGGAGGTGATCCCAAGCTCTTGCCGTTAAAAATAAGTCATTCTAAATTTATTGACTTTTTGCAAGAAACAAAACGCTGCTGAAGAGATCTTTAAAATTTGTAAACTTGAAATATTAAATAAATTTGATAATTCATATGTTTAATCCTAATAAGTAAAAAAAAGTCAAAAATAATAAATACATTTTTTATTCAAATGTTAGATCTTTCATTTCATTATCTATACTAATAAAAGTCAAAGCCCTGACTCACTCACTGACTGACTCACTGATTCATCACTAACTCTCCAACTTCCCGTGTAGGTAGAAGCATGAAACTTTGGAAAGTTGTCAAGTACCCTCTCACGACGAAAATTGGCAAAAAATAATTTTAAAATTCCCGCTCATGTGGGGCCGGGGGCCCAAAACGTTTTTTTCCTAATATGGCCCTTATAAAATTTGAATATCACTAATTCTCCTATTTCCCGAGTAGGCAGAAGCATGAAACTTTGGGAAGTTGTTGCGTACCATCCCGCGATGGTAACGGGAGAAAAAATATTGAAATTATCACTTCCTGTGGGCCGGGGGCCCAAATGAAGTTTTTTCCTTATATGAGCTATATAAAAACAAAAAATCACTAATTCTCCTATTTCCCGTGTAGGTCGAAACATGAAACTTGGGATAGTTGTTAAGTACACTTCTGCAATGGTAACAGGTAAAAACAATATTTAAATTATCACTTACTGGGGGCCGGGGCCCCAAATGTATTTGTTTCTTATATTTAAATCTGAATCATCACTAATTTTCCAACTTGCCGTGTAGGCAGAAGTATGAAACTTTGGGAAGCTGTTGAGTACAATCCCGCGATGGTAACGGGAGAAAAAATATTTAAATTATCACTTCCTGGGGGCCCAACTAAAGTTTGTTCGTTATATGAGCTATATAAAATTTTAATATTACTAATTCTCCTATTTCCCGTGTAGGTAGAAGCATGAAAATTTTGGAAGTTGTTGAGTAGCCTCTCACGACGAAAATTGGAGTAAAAGAATTTTAAAATTAACACTCATGGGGGCAGGGGGCCCAAAAACGTTTTTTTTCCATATATGGCCGATATAAAATTTGAATATCACTAATTCTCCTAATTCCCGAGTAGGCAGAAGCATGAAACATTGGGAAGTTGTTAAGTACACTTCCGCTGTGCTAATAGACTAAAACAATATTTAAATTATGAATTACTGGGGGCCGGGGCCCAAATGTAGTTTTTATTATATATAAAGCTAACCATCACAAATTCTACAACTTCCCGTGTAGGTAGAAGCTTGAAATTTTGGGAAGTTGTTGAGTACAATCCCGGGATAGTCACAGGCAAAATTTGTTTGTTTAATTATCACTTACTGGGGGCCCAGGACACAAATGTAATTTTTCACCTTATATGAGCTAAATTACAAATTAAAAAAACTTTTGATAAATGTATTTTTACAATAGATAAAAACTTGATGGCATTTATTAAATTAAAATTGTATTCTTTCAATCTTTGGAAGCCTAGGGCCCCTAATCTCTTTTTTTTGTAAGACATTTTAACAATTCGATTTCAATCGATTTTTTTAAAACAAATGTTTCCTAACAAATATATTCATCATAATCCAAATTGAAACAAGCTGTTGTTTTGAACTATACATATTACCCCGATAGGGCCCCCGGCCCTTATTTTAGTTTTTTTTAAAGACGTATTAATTGTAAATGTATTTTATTCATCCCACGGCCATTAAACTTTAGGAAGTCTTGGGTACGCTCCATCGAAGGTTTCTGGCATTAAAAGTAAAAGTTTTAAAAACACCTCTTATTCCGGGCTGGGGGCCCGTATGCAATATTTTAACATTAGTTATATAAAAGGTAATTTAAAATGTGGATACTAGGTAAATGGATGAACTATGACCAAATTTGATTAAAAACATAAAATAAAATTTTATAGGGTAATGAACTTTTAGCGTCTGTTCCTTTGGGGCCGGGACCATAAATATATTTTTTCTTAAAAATTTAAAGCTTTGTTACCTTAAAAATAATATAAATAAATATAGTCACATTTCTCTATCATGACCTAGATTGAAATCCTCAGACCTTATGAGATATGCACATGCTGCATCCATTTTGCACGGGGCCCGTATTGTCATTTTAGTACCCATTTTATTTTACACTATCTTGACAAATATTGACAAACAAGTATATCAATCATGATCCAGACTGAAATCTATTGGTGTTTTGAATTGGTGTGAAACGGGTTTTCAACGCTTACTAAAATTGTAACTTCTGCAGCAGAGCGCGGGGATTTTGCAAGTAAATATATAAATGGGACCTTTGTAATGGAACGTTTCCCAAAGTTTTCATTGAATTATATTAGGGGTAATAAAACTTCAAGATTATGCTGTCTCTTAATGTTGCGTTAGCCTAGGCTTCCCTAGTTGTTTCAACTCTCTTGTGTTGCTATAAATAGGTCCAAAAGGCGAAGGAATAAAGAAAGTGTCAGTGTTAAATTGAAATGGAAGTAACATGTATGTGTATGTTTGATTGAAATCGGTATAATTTTAAGGCACCTTTTGTGATTGCTACCATTGAAATATGGACAGTAATATACAGTTTAGCTGCAGTCATATATAATGACCCCCTTTCCAGTCCATGACGGACTATGGGGCAAGTGATGTACCATTCACAAGTTTTTAGCCACCACTAACGAGCAGGGGAATGTGTGGCCAGCTCAATGCCCAGGGGGCTTTGCCAGTACCTGGGCTCGAACCCGCGACTCGGGATCTGCATTGGATCGATAGTCCAGTGCGCTACCAATTAGACCATCGCGTTCCTCAGTCATATATGGTAGGTTTTAAAACTGAGTTCGCAATTTTTTGACAGCCATATTAGATATTCAAAATAACATTAACATGGACCAAACGTGACCGGTATCAGCCTGCGCTCCTCTGTTAGAGGGCGCAAGTAAATTTACTTTTCATAAGATATATAAGACAATTAGAGGCGCAGTGACGTAGCTAGGGGAGGGGAAGGGGTACAAATTCAAAAGTCCCCCGGTTCCCCACTTGACATTATCTCATGTCATGATGTCGAATGTCAAAATGATGGGCCCCTAAAAGAGGCCAAGCCCCAAATCCATAGCTACGCCCCTGCAGAGGCGTAGTTTATAATTCAACAAAATTAAAATAGTTATTGCAATCAAATAATGATTAAATAACAATCATTTAGCCGACATTGGTTTAAAAATAACTTTGTCTTAGATACTTGGCCACAATGAACAGGAAGTGATATCATTGTTACAATTTGGCCTTTAGGGGGGAGATGAACCAATAGCCATACGGAAATCGTTTTTCTTTTTATAATACTTTACACATTTGATCATGATGCTAATATTACCAAAATTAGGAAGTTTATTGTTAATGTTTTTTAATTACCAAAGCAAATATATTGACATTGAGACAGTAAAATCACTACACCTTAGCTAAAGTTACCAGGCCCCCTTTATAAGAGAACAACTGCCATTTTAGATAAAGGATTTTTTTTACTAAAACTATAAAGATTGTGTGTTTTGAACTTTAAATAAAGTGTATAGCCTAGTCCTAAAAGAATAACACGATTTTTCAACATCCTTTAGACGATTTTCGTTTAGTTTTATGCTTCAGACATAAGTGTTGTGTCATCTATAGTCCAAGGCTATCACATTGAATGTCTATATGTAGCGTCATCTCAAACTCTCACATGCGAAAAAAAACAATAACAAACCGTGAATTTGAATTACATACGTTATATAAAGATAGACTAAAAATGCATTAATTTATTTACGGTACGTTGGATCGATCTGAAATTTTGATACGATGCATTGTTAGGTGAGACGGGTTCGTGTGCCCAATTTCAGCTCGATCGGATCACGGGAAGAGGGTAATTTTTACTTTTGTTTTTCCGCCCGCCCAAGACAGAGATGACGACAGACAGAGACGCCGGTGAAGTTAATATAAGGGATTTAACAACCCCGTAAAAACAAAGTTTTTGACTATAAATCCCTTATAAATGATCGGATCACGGGAAGAGGGTAATTTTTACTTTTGTTTTTCCGCCCGCCCAAGACAGAGATGACGACAGACAGAGACGCCGGTGAAGTTAATATAAGGGATTTAACAACCCCGTAAAAACAAAGTTTTTGACTATAAATCCCTTATAAATGAGACATAACTAAAAGTATTGATTATGTTCAAACTGAAACCGAAATTATCTCCCCTGGCTTTAAAACTGGGGGAAGGGGGGAGGGGGTGTGGACATGGACGGGTGGCGTCAACGCGTTAACTCAACTCCAGGTGGTTTACCTGGTTTAAAAATGAGATGTGTTCACCGGTGGCTGGCCTAAAGTCAAGTGACCCGTAAAATGTAAACGATGGCGACCGCTACATAAAGTTTATATAGATAAACTAAAAATGCATTAATTTAATTACGATCTGAAATTTTGTTACGATGCATTGTTAGGCGAAACGGGTCCGTATGCCAAATTAATTTCAGCTCGATTGCTTCACGGGAAGTGGGTCATTTTTTACTTTTGTTTTTCCGCGGGCCCAAGACAGACAGAGAGACGGCGGTGAAGTTAATATAAGGTATTTAAAAATGAGTAAAAACAAAAAGATTATATTAATTTTGTGGTAACACCATACATTTCCATTGAGGCCAATTACTGGTCTTGGTGGTCTTGATCTAATCTGCTATCGGTTGAAATGTACATCTTGTACGGACTTTATAACAAAAGATAAAATGGATTTTATATTGAATCATAGACATGACACGGTCTAATAGCTGTTCTCTATATCAATTAAGAATCATATATATATATATATATATATAATATATATATATAACCCTGATTACATGCTATCAAACATTTTATTCAATTTTGTTTGCTAAAAATGTGTTATTGCTTATATTAGAGTTTTAAATATTTTAAATATTTTACCACTCAACTCAACTGATATGATCTGATAATTAATTATTATCTGTCTTCCTGCATTGGTAAGGTTTTTTTTTACTAAGGCAAGCACACTGCAATAACTGCAATCTCGTGTGATTTCCAATTATAAAATATGTTTATAAAGTAGGAAACAGCCGGATAAGGTTTTTTACTATTTGCCGGATCCGGATAGTTTGCCCTAATATTTTCCGAATCCGAATTCCGAATATTTTATTTTTGACTCGTATTGAAATTGATTTTTGTGTACTATATTTTGCATGGCTTTGAATGATTTCATAATTAACGCTTGTTAATTTGTTTATTTTGTTCTATATTAATAATTTAATGTATAAATTAACTTTTTACTTAACTTATTTTGTATAGTTATAATATTCACAATAGACTAGAGTTTTAAAATTATATGGCTGAATAAGATATAACACGTGAGACAAGCAACATTTTTATTTTTAAGTTCGCAAATCAAATCACAATTGCAACTGTCATTTAAAGTTCAACTGAAAAAAACAACAAAGGATATACAATTATTACAATCATATAACTTATATTATATAAGTAAAATGTTTAAATGTAAATACTGAATTGAAAGTATTAAATAATTGACTACTGTAAGCCTACTAGTCAATAACAAAGAAGTTAAAAACGAAAGCCAACACCCAGCCTGTCTCAGTTTCCAAGGCTCCTGTTTAACTATAAAGTTCATAGTATAAACTAATAAATACAAATTAAACTTAAATTAATATTTTTAAAACATACAATTAATATATCAGCTATAACACTGAACATAATTTAATGACATGAGTAAATAAAATAGTTACTAATTAGTAGTTACTAGTAAGTTGTAACATAGTACTCAGCAGTACTTGTTACCTTTAAGTTTGTTGTTTGTTTCTACAATTTTTAAGTTTCGAAAAATTAGGTGTTTGTCATACCAAAATTGTTTTTGAAGAACAATAACATCCCAAGTTTGTTCGGCAACAAGCGAGAACGCTTATCATCATTTATCGTCCTCGCTGTGCTGAATGCTGTCTCACTATCCATGCTTGTTAAATGTATTGATTTCAGGTTATTGTTTTTTACATTTTATATATTTGTTTATAAACTCCTTAATATTATTTTAATTTGGAATTCATAAATTCTTTACTACATTAATATCCGGATACTATCCGGATCTGCCATAAGTATTTGCCGAATCCGGATAGCGTAAAAAAATCACGATATCCGATCCGGATATCCGGCATTCCGGATACCCGGCTGTCCTCTAATATAAAGTCTTTATTTATTACTGAATGGCTTTAATCATGTAGTTATCCTTATGTCGTTTATACTTTTTTAAAAAGGGATTTTTATTTAAATGCCAATCAATTGTCTTATTAGAAATGTAAAAATAAAGTTTATAGCTTGGTTCGCGTCACATAGTCAATGTGTCATTCATATTGGAAGGCAGTCGCATCTAAGACTTTAATAAATTTGATTTTGAAATGCTTAACAATTCCTATGAATTTTTAAATAAATATGCTAAGGTACTTAGTCATTGTTGTCATTCATAAAAGTAAAGAATTTTCTTCTTCAATCTGTATTACTACCACAACGGTATGATGTCTTCATTTTTGTTTTCCTAATGATTACAATAGAAGTGTAAATTTTAAGTTTTATGGAGACTGGTTCCTGTCATGAACAGGTCACTGAGATCGCTTTCGAGAAAAATTCTGTAATCTTCGTAGCCGTAGGCTTTTACAACATTTTCAAGACTTAATTAAACTTTATGTAAAAATAAAGTACAGTCGGACATCGCTAATTCGAACTTCCCTAAGTCGAAAACCTCCCTATATCGAATTAATTGTTAGGTCCCGGCCAAATTCCATAAGATTAATGTATTTTAGATCTACTTAACTCGAAGATTTTTAGCTTCCAACCTCCCTTAGTCAAATTCCAAGGCGTTTGCGGCATGCTGTGACTCTTTTTAAAAAGAAAAATGTTACTCTCCCAATCCCAATGTGGAGGGAGTAAAGTGGGGGAAGGGAGGGAAGGTGTCTCTTCTCACGGGCTTGTGTCGGTATATCAAAGCAAGTTGGATTTCTTTCAAAGGCAACACCAGACACCACCTATCTTTCCTGTCAAGCATTCTAGCCGATATGGCTGTCTCCCACCTCCCCCCATCCACTCTCACTATCAACATTTTCTTTGATAATCTGCGCTTATACGTCATTTTCCCTCACTCGAAAACTCCGTAAGTCAAATTTTTTTCGGGTCCCTTTGAGTTCGACATAGAGAGGTCCGACTGTAAGTAAATCACTTATGGCAAATAAACTTGATGAATTAATGTTTACATATTCAATTTTGGTAAGCAATTATATGCATGTCTTATTTCTGAGATATGATGCTGTTGATTGCATTACATCTATTGTTTGTAATATAGAACGAATATGAGTTTATCGAGTTTCTTGGTCGAAAATCAATTTTTACTTTACGTGGATTTTAAATTTCTAGTTTGTTTTAAAATTAAATCCTGTACTCAGTGAACAGCCATTGTGTCGTGTTTTCAATTATTAGATGAAATATAAAGGAATGTTCCTTTTTTATAATAGTTAAGAGACTTTCTAAAGCACTGCTATTGTTTTTAATTTTCATTATTTTGCAGAATATTCCTCCGGGGAGACATTGGGACATAAAGGCTACAGGTGATTTTTCTTCTGGGGCTATTCCAATAAACACACAAAAAACAACAACACAATACATATTACATTCGTAGTTAAAGATGCTAAAATAGAGGATTCTGGCATCTACAGGTGCAATGCAAGGTCTATTAAAATCACAAAGTTGATGCACAATTATTTAAAGTAGAAAATGTATGATATATATTTGTGTAGTATTTTTTAAATCTTGTAAAAATATTTTGTAAAAAAATTTTAAAAAATCTTTTTGAGTCCCATAACCACGGGGTCGTTATAAACCCGTAGTCGTAGGGGTTCCATTAGAACATTCTCGGGCTTGATAGACCTTGCGACACCCATCCTTTTCCAGATAAGCGGAGGACTTTCTTAGCGTTAGTCAATCATCAATTTTTTTTATAGTGGCTTTAACGTAGGATCGATCCCACGCCCCTCATCTTGTGAGGCTAGCGCACTATTGACTTCGCTATCCAGCCGCCTTGTGTAGTTTACAGAATCGATAAACACCTATTTGACTTTCTGTTTAAAATTTTTTTAGTTGGTGCAATAATTGTTGCAATTTTAATTTCGGTTCTTTTTCATATAGTTATAACCAAAGAGCATGATATTCATATTTTCATTTTAAAAATCTTACATCTTAGGGCAACCTATATTCTGTATAATGAGTGATATGATATGATGTACGTAACAATGTAAAAAAAAATCCTTAAAAATACACCATCTCAAATAAAATAAAAAACGAACAACTCTGCATGAAATCGTTTTTTGAGTTAAGAAAAATGTAATCTCACTCCTATCTCCCTTCTTATTAATACATTATAAGAAATGTAAAAAAAAATGCATGGTTAAAAAAACAAACTATTCATATTGATAATTGTTTTAAAATATTTATTAATTTATAATAAGCATATAATATTCTGTAAAAGCCATAATAAATATAATTGTGGAATTTAGTATTAATGAATGTCATGCGTATTATTTCTATTTCAAACCGGAAACTTTGATCTACTATTGGAAAGATCACTATGGAATTATGTTTGTTTTACAGAAACGTATGTGAACTCTGAAGTAAAGAGTGACTAATCTAGAATATCAGAGCCCGGCAATAATTAACTTGCTGCACAATTTAAAAAATACACTTAAGAAATATACAGGTTCTATTTTATTGTTGTGACAATTTTATACTCTATGGCATGAAGTGAAAAAAGACATAAATCTACAACTATTGAACTAAAAAAAAATATTTAAATTTTTTTCCCCAACTAATATATAACATCAAGAGAAAATGCTATATCCTGCAATTTAAGTGTTAAATATTGATAAATTAAACACACACACACACGCGCGCGCGCGCGCACACACACACACACGCACATATGTGTTCCAAATAATAAATAAAAGGAAGTGAAAATGCTATATCGTGCATTTAAGTATTTAATATTGATAAAATAAAACAACACTTTATGCATTTTCCGTGTTCCGTCAATCGCAGTCCTAAAATTTTCTTTTGTGTTTTTATTGTTTTTTTAATTTATTTTTTCCTTGTCTGCTGACGAAGGCATGAAGCCGAAAATTTTGTTAAATTTACTTTCACGTTGTATAGTAATTTCTGATTTTTTTTATAAATTTCCGCACTGAGGCGGCACACCATTTGTTATAATTGTTACTCTAGTAGAACTGTGAGCATAAGAACATCTGAATCCACACAATGAACACAGTCCCAAGTAAGTCTGTTTGACCAAAACTAACACCAGTGTTGAGATTTCCTGTCAAATAAAATGATTTTGAGTCTAAACATTGTAATATAATTAAAAAGATGGAAGTGTTTTGTTTAAAAAATGATAAGAAAGTCCTAATTTTAGATTGAGTAAAATTAACTGAAGTCGCTAGAAACTAAATGCTTTGTAAATTGGTATAATTGTTGAAAGGCTGTGGGTAAGAAAGTTATGATGCCATAGACACGAAAAGTTTCAAGTGTCATTGACTCAACATCACATGTATACATTAGAGCGAAATACCCGCGCAAATTAGGATTCAGTTAACGTTGGGAACCCGGGAACAGAATTTAAAAAAAAAGATATTACCATAATTAATAAAGACTGTTGGAAAGTTAAATATTGCGACAGGCAATGACGTTACACCACCTAAATAAGTATGTCATCTGACATACAATGGCGTTATACTACCTAAGTAAGTACGTTCATCTAACGGAGAATGGCGTTATACTACCTAAATAAGTACGTCATCTGACAGGCAATGACGTTATACCACCTAAATAAGTACGTCATCTGACAGGCAATGACGTCATACCACCTAAATAAGTACGTTCAACTGTTTAGCACACGGAAGTCGTTTATCAAACTTCATCAACATGGGGCCATCATAATAAAGTTTAACATGATGAACTTAGTTGACCGTTACGACCGTTAGCCGTATAATTTTGTTAATGAAGACTTATACTAAATTTTAAAAGGGTTTTAAAAGATTTTAAATATTAGCCATCAATTTCTTATGTACAAAGTTTCATCAAAAACCATCCATTTTAAGCCAGAACCTTTGTTGGGAATGTAATCAACAACTTCCCAAAGATTCATGTCACTCAGATGAATAAAATATTTATGCAGCTCGTTAAAAAAACATTAAGGGCCCCCTTAGATTGTTGATTGGGGGCATGTTGGTTTCAGAAAAGACAAAATAAATTTCAATTTTTATGAAATAGTTATTACGAAATGAATGTATGTTTACTTTTGTCGAATCGAATTTGAGGAAGTTTAAATATCTAATCACATATTATTACCGACGCTCCTTCTATACTGAAAACTATTGCGTCCTACGCTTTTTCGTGGTTTAAGTCCAGTCCTGCATTTTCATTAGCAAAAGTGTATTTCAAAACTTTTTATTACCCGTATCAATTAAATTCAATTATGCAAATGGCATTTATAAAAAGAAATAATTTTAGTATTTACCTACTTTGGTTATGATTACCAAGCTAACATTAAAATTACTCGTCATTTATTATGTTTTTGATCAACTTACCTTTAAATTTAATACTTTGAAGACGGCTAACACATCCATATCCATCATTTTGTAATTGGTAAGAGGCATTACACCTGTAGGTTCCAACATCATTACATAATGCATCTTTAATTAACAAAGTAATCTTTATGGTATTTTTGTTGTTGGTTTGAACTGTTCCAGGTGATCCACCACCAGTAGCTTCAATTACCCAATTTCTTCCGAGGGGAACAACCTACAGAAATAATGAAAATTTTAAATCAACCAGATTGCTTGGTCATTTATTTTTCCCATACATCGATAACTAACCAGTGGCCTATGGTGACGATACATCAATCAATCACTGTAATTAAGAATAATCAAATAACTGGTTAAAATAGATCATTTATTTTTAAGTTAAGCTTCACAGATATTAAAGGCGCGGTGGTCTAAGTGGTAGCGCGCTGGACTGCCGAACCGAGGCCAAACTGCCGAGCCTCAGTACTGGCTAGGCTCCCGGGACATTGTGCTACTCACACAATCCCTTGCTGAATGAAATTTGTGAACGCTACTTCACTTGCCCCATAGGCCGTCATGGTCTGAAAAGGAAGTTATTGTATTATTATTATTAACAGATATTTTATTCAAGTTAAACAGGTGTTTTGCCTACTCCTTTACAAGACCACTCTTGCTACTGGATTTAAAATCTTTGTTGAACGCTGTAAAACTCTCTCATAGATACCCTGTACGTCTATTCCATAGACAAGTAACTTAATTTAGTGTAAATATTAAAAGGCTAAATGTTTAAGTACCTATTGTTTAGTGTTGATTTAAAATCGTTGGAAATATTTAAAAAAAATAAATTTACTATCTATTATGTTGATAAAAATTTTTACACAGATAGATTTGGAGATATATATATATATAGAAAAATAATAAAAATATTTAAAAAATATTTTTTTATTAAAACTGTAGTGATAAAAGTGGTTTACGGTTTAAAGTTTAAAAGATACACAATTTATTTCTTCACTGTACCTAATATACCCAGAGTATCCAAGCCTACATTAAAAATTCCCTTTAGTACCCCACCCAGCGCTATCCCATTGCATATTGGCATCCCTTTCTTGGTCGAGTCACTTTCCCCGGCATGATCCAATTTTTCGATGGGATGAAATACCTCCTTATGATCTCTTTGCATCATGAGATACTAGTCGTAGAGTAATCCCTTTCCCCGATATGATCCCATACTTCCATGGGATCACATATCGCAGTAATATCCCGATGAATAATTGGATCCCATTCTGGGTTAATTCCCTGTCCTCAAACTGTTTCCAAATACGATGGGATTACGTAACACGTATGTTCCCGTCACTTTATGGGATCTTGCTTTTGGTCGATTCCTTTTTCAACAATTTGATTTAATTTTTTAGTGGATCACATACCATATTATAATACCGTAGCAAAATAACATTCGGTTTTTGTTTGAATCCTTTTTCCTAATACCATCCCATTGTTATATGGAATAATGTACTCCAGTATGAACCCTTTGTATTATGGGATCCCTTTCTTTGTTTGAATCCGTTTCCACGATGTGACCCCGATTGACCCTGAAACCTGGTGAGTAACCAATCTTGGTAATCAAGTGGGATCTAATTCCTGATGGGATCCTATTCCCTTTAAATCCATTTCTAATTTTTATCACGTTTTCTCGTTCTGTCTCGTTATAATCGTATTATGACGTCATGTACCAAATATGCCTAAGATTACTAAACACACAAAGTCCATTTACTATTCAATTATTATTTCAATTAATTTGCGGTAATAATAGCTTAGACCATAAATAATTTATTGGTAGTTCCAACTTAAATAATGCATAATCCAACTACACCCTCACACATATTTAAGAAACATGTAATGACTAATTCTTTAGCGTAACTATTTTTTTAATGCAAATGAATACTCAACAGAATGCAAAGAAACTATTCATTTATGTTTAAAGAGGGGATTCGACGGTTACTCATTCCATCCTGTGAGGTTTGCTTTACTGAAAATCAGTCAGAAAAACAATGGGATGCGTCTATACATTGTGTCCCATTAAAATTTAAGTAATAAATTATGGTGACCAAACAAAAAATATACCACAGAAGGCTGTATATCATACCCGAATCAAGTGAATAATAAGGCTATTATTACATTTATAGTCTGGCAAATATTTTTGGAAAACACTTTTTAATGTGTCCCACTAGACTATGCTAAAAATAAAGGATATCCTTAAAATAACGGATATCCTTAAAAGATTAAATTTAGAATTTTCTATAATATTTAGATTGGCCCCATATTAAGTGAATAAGGGGCCATCCATAAAGTACGTCACGCTATTTTTGACCATTTTGACCCCCCCTCCCCCCTGTCATAAACTGTCACAAATCTCTGGACACCCCCCCCCCACCTAAAGTACGTCACACTTTCGATTAAAAAAAAACACCTAATTAAAATATTTAATTTAATACTTAAATTACACTTCACCATTAAACTGTATTAAAATATAACATTTCCACTTAAAAGTAGGGATGTACCAGATTCAAAACTTTGAAATCCGGCCGGAGCTGAATTTGTCCGGATTTATGAAGTGAAATCCGGCTGGCGCCGAAATAAGATTATTTCTTAAAATGGCCGGATTCCTGATTTGCCGGAGCCATTATGAATATATATATAAATTAGGAATCTACCGGCCAGCGGGATTTATAAAGTGAAACCTGCCGGAGTCGAAGCCAGAGCCGGATTTTTTTTAAATAGCCGGATTCCGGATTTGCCGGAGCTGGAGCCAAAATCCCGTACTTAAAAGAACTATCATATTATTAAAATGACTTTAATAGTAGAATAGTTATTTGGCAACAGTTGTCACAGTTATTCAATGAAATAGTAACTCAATCTAAATCAAATTTGAAAAGAAAAATTGCAAAAATTACACTTGACAATTGTATAATACACATAATTTCTCTGCTAACTTTTCATTTACAATGAGTGAGGTTAAGTTTTAGATAATCTTCCGACTATGCAATCTATTGACACAGGATAATAAGTAGATTAGCGAAACTTGACCTCACCCAGAGATTAAATAATACAAAGAAAACAAAACAATTTGACTTTTAAAAAAAGAAGACTAGATTGACAAATTACGTGACCAACTCTTGTGCTATATTAATCTGTTTATTATGGTCCTATGAATTATGTTTCATTCAAAAATATTCACTGGACATCATCTTACAACGGTGAAATGAAGTTTTCATCCATAGTTACGACTGACATCATTCTTTCACCATCATCGTTTCCTGGAAGGATAATTGCAGACAGATCAACTCGTCCTCATCTAGCCACTCAACAGCCTCTGTATGTGCATTTTATCTTCTGGCAATAACTGGCATAGGTTCTCTTTGCCTTCTAGAAGTGATTCTCAAAGGACGGATGCTTTTTATCTGAGTTGATTCTGGAACAGTTTGGGTGGGCACATTCTCCTGAGCCCGAGCTCTGTGTTGTCCTGTATGTTTCTTCAAAATTGTTTGTGAGGCTAAATATAAGTGACCTACTTTGCAAAGTAGATCAAATAAGCTGGTAATCATATGGTTGTACTTTGATATCTCCTGTTGATCTTGGCATAATGTCATCAAATTTGAGAGTTTGTGCTACAATCAAGGAAGGACATTTATGAGAATCTGCATCTTTCTGAAGCTTTGAGTCCATCAACTATTTGGTTGATTGGGATTGGAGGAGGGGAAGAATCTTGAAGGTAAAACGTTGAAATATGAGCTTCGTGCTTTGTCGCAACATTTCATGTCCTGATATTTAACAATTTGAGTGAAGTATTGGCTGGTGCGAACATGATTGTAAAACCATACCTGATCCTTATATTTGTAATATTAGTCCTGCTGCATCCAATTCAGATTTATGAACAACACATTCAGGAGATACGCATTTCATGGAATTTTGACATAAAACTAATTCTAATTTTTCAAAAAAAAATGGAAAATTCTTTTTAAAGCTATTTAAATTCTAATAAAAAAAAATTAGAACAAAAATAATTAAAAAAATAAATGTGTGACGTCACACATGGCCTGACCCCCCTTCCCCCCCCCCGTCACAAAGTGTCACACTTTCTTAGACCCTCTCTCCCCCCTCGGAGCGTAACGTACTTTATGGACGGCCCCTAAGTAGAATGCTATTTAATTATAGCCTGATACATAATTACAAACAAATTCGATAAGTGGTCCAATTAAAATACTGTCAAAATAACTGAGGTCTCTCAAAATATTAATTCTCATAATTTTTAAAAGAAAATCCTGATTAAATCTGCACCCCAAAAGCCATGGCTACGAACTTTGAAACCCAATATTTTCGTTTAAAGCTATAGTTAAGTATTTTTACAAAGTTTATAGTATGGAAATGAAATTGCCCCACCCTCACCCCACCAAGCAACCAATGACGATTGGATGTAGCAGTCCGTAACGTAGTATTTTAAAAAGGGTCATAAAGGTGTTTTATTTCAATATTATCAATTTTGTCTCTATCAATTAGCCGAACGAAAGACTATTTAGGGACACAAAGCCCGCCAGCTCCCCCCCCCTCCACAAGCCTTACCGATTGCATATGAATATGTATATATATATATATATATATATATATATATATATATATATATATATATATATATATATATATATATATATATAAGGGCTGTAAACGATTAATTTAAGTTTTAATCGTTTACTTTTGAAAAATTAACGATTAATTGATCGTTAATTTCGATTAAAGCCAAAAATTGAAATCTATAGTGTCATAAGTAACATTTATTAAACGTGCTTGTCGAAAATCGATTTAACAATGGAATGTCTTCTGTAAAATGGCATCTTTTGACCAACTACGCAAACAGACAAGTGTATTGACATTTGGTTCAAGTTATGAGCGGGTCTTATAGACAATATAGCCAGCCTAGCTGCACAATCGTTCACATAGCTTTAGATTGTCTCAGCTGATGTTTCTGATACTGTAGTGGATGTTTGGATTTCAAGTGATATATAAGCGAAGTGTTAGAATCATGGTAGCAATGTTCCCTTTAAGCAGCGCGGCTGCGCAGATATTTGACCGACGCCACGCAAGAGTTTAGAATCACCACGCAGCAAATTTTTTAAAACATTGCACAACAAATTGAGGTTGTGCAACTTTGCACACTAGTTTTTTTTTAACTTTGCACACGGACCAACGAAGCTTAGACTTATGGGGAACATTGCATAGTACGCAAATGATTTCTCTCAAAGGACACAATAACCTTTATCAACATTTTGAACATTCACGACAGTCAATTTTTTAAAACCAAAATAACCGTCTAATCGTCTGGAAATTAGTTTATATTTATCGGCCGAAATATTTGACTTTTTGACTTCCAATACATTCATAAGTGGTTTGTCGATTAATCGTTAAAAATATTAATCGTTAAAACATGTTAACGATTAATCGAGAAATTAATCGATAATTTCCGAAGCCCTAAATATACATATATATGTATGTGTGTGATAGTGTGTGTTTGTGTGTGTGTGTGTGTGTGTGTGCGTGCGTGAGAAAGAGAGAGAGAGAGAGAGAGAGAGAGAGAGAGAGAGAGAGAGAGAGAGAGAGTGGGTGATTTATACAATAGGACAAGTAAGTATCTTGAATTAAAAATTGAAGCTAAGAAAACGTCATCACATTTATTTCACTTTGCTAACTGCGGGGATTTTAATAAATCAACCAAAACTTATTTTCGCTCTTTTAAAGAGCTTTTGAATTCTTGCACCTCAACGACGCTATATATATATATATATATATGTATATATAAAGTACGAAAAAGGATGGGTATTCAAATTTTAAAAAAAATTAGACTGACTAAATATATGCCAACTACTTATTAATGCCAGGAAAACTATTTTTATTTAATAAGACCAAGAACTACTATTTAATTTATTTAAAAATCCATCTATTACACTGTTATATTTTATCCTTTAGTCTTCTTATATAGATCCCCTGCTTAATTATTTGTTTTAAATAAAACGTCTTTCGAAGCTAAAGATATTAATAAAAGTTTTAATAATTACCGTTATTGGATTTGGGAGGCCAGATTGTTCAAATGCTACATATTGAGCAATAAGTGAACTGGATTTACCAACTATCTTCTCAATAGACAACTGACTGATGTACGTTACAGATGCAGGAATGTCACCAGAAACAAAACTATTGACGTCACATGTTACTGTCAACGTCTCACCACCAGAAGACACTGACGGATGAGCGCCAGCTGAAATTGTAAAAATTCCAATTTATTAAATATAACGATATCAATGAAGACAGACAAGAACATGGACATTTTCATAGAAACTAATGATGAATAGTCTAAAATTTAATTAATTACTAAGATCATTTTGTCGTTTAACTTTATTTTTAAAAAAACATACTTTTCAAATAAACTATTATTAAAAACCTTCAATGTGGTAGACATGGAAAGTATATGACTATGACACAACACTTAAGTCTGACGCTTCAATCTTTAAGAAAGTTTGGATAAACGATGTGAAAGAAATGCTTAATTGCTTTAGGACTAGGCATAACATTTAACATTTAAAATATGCACTATTTGAGAATAGACGTTTTTTGGTAAACATTTTGAAAAAAATATATTAAATTAAAAAAAAATATATATATATATTTATACTCGTAGCAATAAAGCCTTGGAAATTAAGCAGCTGTGTAGTTCTTTATTATCTCAAGTAAAAGATAGTTTCATTTGTAAATGATGGTTAATTATAAACATACTATTTTAATCTGTACATTATTGTAAATCCTGATAAAAGGCTACAAGATGCTTTAAAGAAAAAACAACAATTTCTATTTTTTATGGTTCAACTCCTGCAAAAAGCCCTGAGTATAACAATAATTATAATAATACCGTGTAATCTAACCTACATTTTTCTTTTCAAACATTGTGGGTATTTTAAATATGAACTTAAATAATAAATTTAAGTGGACTAATGTTAGAAGAAATGTCACTAACCTTATGCTTGTAAAGCAAATGGATTATTTAAATTAAATTTTTGACTGTAAATTTATTAAATTTCACTATAAAATGTATGTAAATCTCCAAAAGCAAGCTGAGTTACTTTTTGTCATAATAATAAAGTCAATTTATGTCTTTCTAAATTAAAACATTTAATAATCTTATTTTATTATTTATTAAATTTTAAGTATTATAGATATGTACTATGTAACATCACTGAGGGATTAATCGAGCATGTTTTAGTTATGGCTATCCACCTCTTAATTTTTTTTTATTGAAATGCTCATCAAAAGAAGAGGCGTTCTAATGACGTTGGGCATTTTTTGTTATTGAAAAAAGTTATGCGAAACTAAACGGAAAACCTTAATTATTAAACAACTATAAATCACTACTTGGATTACCATCAATTGTGAAGTACTTTCGGGTGACATAATAGCCATCATTTACCACACAAATGTACATCATAACACCAGGCTGTACTGTTATATTAAAGATTGACTCATACTGATATTGGATGCATTGAGAAGCTGCAGCACTTGGTGGACTTGGTGTGACTGTCTGAATATCGTTGGCGATTGGGTGGGGGACAAAATAGGATCCACTTGCAGGACCTGTCAACCAGCTTAAAACAAGGCCATAGGGACCCTGAAATTATTGTTTTTAATTTTAAAAAAATCATTTACATTTTAAAGACATATTATTTATCAAATTGGCAAACAGATTAACTACGATTAGTAATTATTTGTTTAAGTAACTATATGAAATTTGTTTTTACTTTATTGTTTAAGTTTTTTGTTTGCAAAAATTTGAAAATTTTCAAACATATTCAGTTACCTGAACTTTGCAACTTAATGAGACAATTTCTCCCACTGTATTTGTTGAGACGTCAGGTTCAATGCCGTTATGATGATCTAAGGTAAGTATGGGGTCATCTGTTCTAGCTGTTGACATAGTAATATATAGATTAATAATGATTTAAGGGCAATATTTTTTTTTAATGATAGCTATTAATATCAGGTGTTATATGTTATTTTATTGACATCAAAATTTTCTCCACCCACCGCCACCCACTTGTAAAGTAACAGCAAAGTTATATTTTTAGACAATATTGGCCTGTGTGACAGGTGAAGAAACGTTCACCAATGGCTTTAGCCTCGCCTTAAGAGAGAAATGAGTGCCTAGAACATTGACCAGCCGCCTTTACTTTGCCCCAAATAATATCAGGTACTTCTTTGGCCTGGGTGGACCTAGAGACACCCTTAATCAGATGAACGGGTCCCCGCATTTAACAGAGTCTCGACACCGTGACGCACAATACGCCAGACAAGCGTGGGCTCATAATTTTACCCCAGCCACAACTTGTGTCCCATTTTAAAGAAAATTCGCGCCGATTTATTATCATTCTCAGAAATAAAAAGTTCCTAGAGCCGTCTATTATAATACGGAATGTAAAATTATAACACATGTCTGAGCTATTGATCGATAATTTGTATCGATATGCGTCGAAACGAAATATGCGAAACACTTTTATAAAAATTTAAAACTGAAGAACATTATTATAAAATGGCTTTTTTAAAGATGTATTTGGAAAAGCATTCAAATAAAACAATTTATATGTTAGTGTTAGCAAGTTGCGGATTTACATTGAGAAAAATTATGTGGAGTTTAATAGAATTTCTCTGTTTCGTTTCGTGTAGCAGGCGGTGAAAACTTGTAAACGTCAAAACTTTTATTGGGATTAACTCCGTCAGTCCGTTTTGCTTGTGAGTCTCTGACTTTCTTGATTGTCCTTCCATAACTCTTGTGACATAAGAGGATAACTTTTAAGAAAACTAGAAATCTGTGCTAGATTACGAATGTTTAAATAAAAATGACTGTGCTGTTTTGCTGGCACATCTTTAGCCCTACAATTTCTAGTTTATAGAGGCAAAGCAGATGATTATTGCGTCCTAACTTCTTTTGTTAGAACGCTCTCACACCATGTTAACCTTTTGGCAAATGAAGCACGTGCATAGACCACGTCTACGAGGGGAATGTGTTGTATAATGCCCAGCCGCGTTGATTTCCCCCCTCCCCCCACTTATTTCATGTACCCATCAGACCTGTGTCGAGTCGATGGATGACATCCCTTAATCAGGGGAACAAACCCCTGTCTCTACAGTGAATCGAACTTGCGACTCTCAGTACACATATTTTTTTAAATCCCTTATATTAACTTCACCGGTGTCTTTGTCTCTCTGTCTCTCTCTCTCTCTGTCTGTCTGTCTTGGGCGGGCACCGCGGAAAAACAGAAGTAAAAAATGACCCACTTCCCGTAAAGCCATAGAGCTGAAATTTGGCACACGAACCCGTGTCACTAACAATACATCGTATAAAAATTTCAGAGCGATCGAACGTACAGTTATTGAATTAATGCATTTTTATTTTATCTATATAAACTATATGTAGCGGTCGCCATCGTTTACATTTTACGGGTCACTTGACTTCACCCCAGACACAGGTGAACACATCTCGTGTTTAAACCAGGTGTATCGGCGTGATTTTGTTTACATTTTGCGTGTCACGCTGAGCTCGGCCCAGCGATCGCTGACAAGACCTTTCCCCTTTCCCACCCCCTCCCGGGTTAAAAGCAAAGGGGAGTAAAGACAGATTCAGTCTGTAAATATTTGTAAATACTTTTAGTTATGTCTCATTTATAAGGGATTTATAGTCAAAAACTTTGTTTTTACGGGTTTGTTTTATTTAAATCCCTTATATTAACTTCACCGCCGTCTCTGTCTCTCTGTCTTGGGCGGGCACCGTGGAAAAACAGAAGTAAAAAATGACCCACTTCCCGTCATGCCATCGAGCTGAAATTTGGCACACGGACCCGTGTCACATATCAATGCATCGTATCAAAATTGCAGATCGATCGAGCCTATCGTAATTAAATTAATGCATTTTAACTTTTATCTATAAAAACTATATGTAGAAGTCGCTATTGTTTACATTTTACGGTTCAATTGACTTCACGCCAGCCATAGGTGAACACATCTCGTGTTTTAACCAGGTGTACCGACGTGCTTTTTTTACATTTTACCTGTCACGCTGAGCTCGGTCCAGCGATCGGTGACAAGACCTTTCCCCTCTCCCACCCCACCCCGGTTTAAAATCAAAGGGGAGTTAAGACAGATTCAGTCTGTAAATATTTGTCGCGTTTGAACATAATCAATACTTTTAGGTATGTCTCATATATAAGAGATTTATAGTCAAAAACTTTGTTTTTACGGGGTTGTTTTATTAAATCCCTTATATTAACTTCACAGCTGTCTCTGTCTCTCTGTCTCTGTCTGTCTTGGGCGGGCACCGCGGAAAAGCAGAAGTAAAAAATTACCCACTTCCCGTCATGCCATCGAGCTGAAATATGGCACACGGACCCGTCAGATCGATCGAACGTACAGTTATTAAATTAATGCATTTTGAGTTTATCTATATAAACTATATGTAGCGGTCGCTTTGTTTACATTTTACGGGTCACTTGACTTAACCCCACAAGACTTCGGTGAACACATCTCGTGTTTTAACCAGGTAAACCACCTTGAGTAGAGTTAACGCGTTGACGCCACCCATCCATGTCCACACCCCCTCCCCCCAGTTTTAAAGCCATTGGAGATAATTTCGGTTCCAGACTGTAAATGTTTGTCTCGTTTGAACATAATCAATACTTTTAGTTATGTCTCATATATAAGGGATTTAAAGTAACAAACTGTGTTTTTACGGGTTTGTTTTATTTAGATATTTCATTGTCCCAACCACCTTTCTTCCCTCGCGTGTCCCACGTTTTATCTCGAACCAACTCACCTACATGCTTTTTGTTTGCTAGGAAAAATTGTATCTATTAAAAAGCTTTTTCTATGCCTATATCTTAGCTTTAATCAACAAAGTTAAAGTTGTTTAAGGAAAAATAATTCCAAAAATCTTGTAAAATAAATATACATCCAGCAATAAGGTTCACGTTTTACGTGTGTATCTTTCTGTTGCTGAATTAGAGAAGAATTCATTTAGTTCCGTTGCGTCGTAAAAGCAAAGCCATTTTTAAAGTTTATTTTAGTGCACACTTGTTTTGAGAAACACTAAATAAATTCCCCTCCTTATTAAACTGTTATCACCACTACGAATATTTAAGATATGTTTAATGTTTGTCTAATCAAATTTGAAAGTGTACAAATATCCCATTCTATGTATTGACAACCGTCCCTCTTCACTCAAAATGTTGCTTCCTACCCTTTCCATTGTTGATGTTCAGTCTTTCATTTTCATTAGCAAAAGTGTATTTCAAAACTTTTAAAAAAATTTCTTCTCCATCTAAAACTATCAATTAAATGGCATTTATTTAAAATAAATGATTTTAGTATTAACCTATTTTGGTTAGGTTTAACAAGTTACATAAACACTCTCTTGTAATTGAATATTTGTTTATACCTTTGGGTGTAATATTTTGAAAACGGCTAACATCTCCATATCCACTTGATAATTGGTAAGTGGCATTACACCTGTATATGCCAGCATCAGCACACGTTGCATCTCTAACCAACAATGTAATCTTTATGGTATTTTTGTTGTTTGTTTGAATGGCTCCAGGTGATACACCACCAGAAGCTTCAATTGTCCAATTTCTTCCGGGAAGAACATTCTACACACACACAAACACACACAATTAAATTAAAATCAACAGGATTGTGTCAGGGGTATGAGAATGTGTGAATACCTGCGTCAACACGAGTTCACGAGGACGGTTTTGGTAAACTCGAATCACGTGAGTGTGTGGTCAGAGGGCATGTGAGAGGGAAGAGGAGAACAGTTTATGACAGCAGTAAGAGAGGGAGATGAGATTTGAGCGTGGCCCTAGACGGTCGAGTTACTGACCTAGTAATGACTACATGTGAAGATTGTGTGGATTGATATGTGGAGTTACAGTGGATATGTTATGATAGTTTTTCATACGATAAGAAATACTTGTCACGGTTTTGACACTCATGAGTTCGCATTGTCTTTTACCGTATGTGAAAAAGGGACAGACATGAGAGCATTGCAAATCCTATATTAAGAGACATGACAGATTTCTCAGTCAATTTGATGACAATAAATATTTAAGAATAATCAAAAAATTAGTTTACATAGTTTATTTATATTTAAGCTATTTTAATGACGTATTTAATTTATAAAGTAGGTATTTCCCATCCTGTGGTACAAGAACACTCTGAATTATTTGTTTTTAAAAAAATCTTCATCTCTTTCCTCATGACTACGTGGTGGTAGGGGACCCTGATGTTTTCATTAGAATTTTCTCGGGCTTGGTAGACCTGGTGGCGCCCACTTCCTCTCCTAACCAGCCTTGGATTATTTAAGATATATATGTTCATTCATCAATATTTTATTGTGGCTCAACGTGGGCTAGATCCCACGACCTCAGCTTGTGAAGCGAGTGCACTATTGACTTCGCTATTCCGCAGCTAAATTGAAATAATTCTGACCTAGAGGGTCGTCTTATTCATTAGTCACAGTAGCCTCAAAAGTTAATTTAGCGTAAAACGTAAAAGGCTAAATGTATGAATATCTGTTCTTTAGTTGAGATTTCAAATCCTAAGATTTATTTATATATAGCTTTTATATTTTTTGCTAGTCTATACATCGATTTTATCCCTACAGCCTAAATATTAATTGTGGGTAAAAAGCTTAAACACTAAATGTCATGATCAAGAATCAGGTGACTATTCAACAATTTTTTTTTACAAATTCCTTTTCACAATGATTTAAGAGCCTTTTATGGCTTTGTCTCTATAACCTTGGCGTACCTTGGACCCATTAAATTTTAAGTCAACGATTACCATTGTTTTAGAAGTGATACCTTTAAAACATTGAACAGATTGTAACGAAACAAAACATTGAAGCTGAAAATACCGGTTTCTAGTTATTAATTTACTTCGTTTATATATTTTCAGATTCAGATGGTTTTTTTTAAAAATCATTTGGGAAAGTTTATCTCTTCTTAATTGTTAGGAGGCTGTGAAAATGACGATTGTGTGAACAATTACGATGCTATATAAAATTGTCAAACTAGCAATTACATTTTTCACTTTTTTCCTTCCCAATACTTAAATAGAGAAAGATAATATTTGAAAAGAAACAAATGGCATTAACACAAGCTTTATAATTACCGTTGTTAGATTATTGAACCCAACAGGTGCAAGTGGTACATATTGAGCGATAACTGATCTTGTTGATGTACCAACTGTCCTCTCAAGAGACAACTGACTGATGTACGTTACAGATGTAGGAATGTCACTAGGAACAAAACGATTGATGTCACATGTTACTGTAAAAGTCTCACCATCACCGATCGCTAACTTGTCAACAATTGGCTGTTGAGCTTCAACTGAAATCGCTAATAATCAATTGAACTTGATAAAATATGACGATAGAAATGTAGACAGTCTACTACATGGAATTATCTATACAAACTAAAGATGATTAGTCTAAGGTTAAATTTATCACAACGCTTTTTGAGTCGTGCAAAGTATTTGTAAAACCAATAACAAAGCATTTCAAATATTCTATTATTTTAAAAATGTAATAACCTTTGACTACAGATGACAAAAACTTATTTCTTGAAAGCTTGTATCTTACAGAAAATTTCCTAAACGATGTGGGGGGGAAATATTACAATTTGTTGTTTTGGCTGTAGACTTTTTCAAAAGTTCAATAAAAGCCTAATTAAACATTTATTTTAAAATCCACAGAAATGCGCATTGCTTAAGAGTAGCACTTTGCAGTTGTACTCATAGCAAGGGGGCCAAGCAGTGGTTCAGTCACTTTACTGTCTCAAGGTAAAAAATTTAGAATTTTAAAGAGTTGCACTGGTCATTATTGGTTTATAATAAACTTCGTGACGTTGATCAAAAGCGAATACGATTATTAGAATAAAACAATTTTCTTATTGTTATTGGTTCCGCTCCTGCCTAAAGGCAAAATGTAACAATAATAATACTTACATGTGATCGTGGCCAATAATCGTACACAGCTTTACAATTAAATACATTTCCTCAAAATGATTGTTATTTAACGTTTAATTGATTTTAAGAACTGTTTAAAATTTCTTGAATAAAAAACAACACTTTAAATTTTTGTTATACACATGTATCTTATAAAAGTAAAATTGCTTGCGCCCAGCTGACAGAATAGAACTATCTGATTCCGGTCAAGTTGGATCTTGTTATTTAAATTTTAACATTCAATACGACAGTGACAATTCAAATTAAAAACACTTTGAACTTCGAAGACAACTAGGAAACTTACCAACTATTACTGCAGCTAAACTGTATATTACTGTCCATATTTCCATTGCAGCAATGAGAAATGTTGCCTTAAAAAGTGAACCAATTTCTATAAAGCATGCACAATAATTTCGTGTTACTTCAATTGAGATGACGGTTTAACACTGACACTTGTTTTATTCCTTTGATTTCTGGGTCTGTTTATAGCAACAGGCCTGACTAACAAATGTTTTTCAGGGAAACTTCAGGTAGCGGCGGCTTATTTCCTTGGAAATCGCAACATTGATTTGAGACAGCGTGTAACGATATGTTATTGCTGTTAATAATTGAATGAATTCTCGGGGAAACGTTGTCTTTGAAAGGCGCCCTTTAATATCTTTGCATAAAATATTCATGTACAATTATAAAGAGCTTAAATATCTAATGGAATAACATTTAATTAAGATATTGTAAGAAATGTATTTTTATGATTGTTGATGTTATTTTTATTTTACTAAATAGCATTCAATTTCTGAATCAAATTTACGAAAGACATAGGCGTATTAATTTTGTTTACAAATTCCACCAGTTGCATTTTTTCAGGAAAAAAATATACAAATTTAGAACTAATTATTTTTTATTTTTATTAATTTAGGATTCATTCTAAAGTATGTATTTGGACGCCAATTTTATCGCACGGATTTAAAAAATGTGAACAAAAATATAACTGAATATTTTACATAAGAAAAATTATAGCTCATTTTTAATTTCGTTTTACATGATTCAACGCATAGGCAACGGATTTAAATAATTAACTTTACGCATTAGTAAAATAGTGTGACAAACAGTTGGACTCAAAGCCTTTAGATTAAAACTAAAATTATTCTTGAGCTCTGTATAATTCATTTCATTAATCGTATTCATGTTCTTTGTTGGGGATGAGATTTGTAAATTTTAAATTTAAAAAGGTGTGAAATAATTTCTGCGTGACGTTGAGTATTTATTAGATTTCGGCAAAAATGAACAAAGGGAAGGTATTAATAAAACGGGCTTGGGCGAGGATGCAAATTTTAGTTTTTGTCCTGGCGAAAAATATCCTAGCTAATCCTCTGGTTCCATTGTGACGGACGGATGCCGGGGAAAAATATCCGAAATCTATATATATAATTCACCAAAGCGAGTACGTGCAATCGAGCATGACGAATGACACTCGATGGGGTCGAATACTCAGTTTATGGTTGGGAAGCAAAGGTGATGGAGAGGGGGGGTCATCGAGACCACTAATGCTTCTTGAGTTTGTCATGTCTTATATTTATATTATTTGCCTTGCTCTCCACTTGCACTCAGTACATAGAACATGACACAATTATATAAAGTTTTCCAATGTTTATTCCGCTGTTCACAATCTGAGCGTTCTCCATATAACCCCCAGCACATATAACTTTATACATATGGGTCCACTAAGAGAGAGATATAGTCGTACAACTCTACAGTCCCCGTGAATGTCTATCACATCACATGTACAGCATACGATTCGAGCTGTCTACACAACTCGCTGTACAACAACTCGACATACTCTCTACACAACTCGACATACAACAACTTGACATACTCTCTACACAACTCGCTGTACAACAACTCGACATACTCTCTACACAACTCGCTGTACAACAACTCGACATACTCTCTACACAACTCGCTGTACAACAACTCGACATACTCTCTACACAACTCGCTGTACAACAACTCGACATACTCTCTACACAACTCGCTGTACAACAACTCGACATACTCTCTACACAACTCGCTGTACAACAACTCGACATACTCTCTACACAACTCGCTGTACAACAACTCGACATACTCTCTACACAACTCGCTGTACAACAACTCGACATACTCTCTACACAACTCGCTGTACAACAACTCGACATACTCTCTACACAACTCGCTGTACAACAACTCGACATACTCTCTACACAACTCGCTGTACAACAACTCGACATACTCTCTACACAACTCGCTGTACAACAACTCGACATACTCTAATTTCACAATTATAGCCCTCGGTCCAACTCGAGCGATCCTGGGCGCAGCTCCAGTCTCTCTACTTCAACTGACTGTCTGACAAAACCGCCAAAACTTGTCTCTCTGACCTCTGGAATGTCCTCTGACCACACACTCACGTGATCATAGTTCACTAAAACATCATCCCCGTGAACTAGTGTTCACTTAGCCAACACTCATTTATGTACAGTGTTTATCATAACCCTGAAATAGTTCACTTTCATTGTTCAAGCTAAGATATTCTTTTTTTTAACTAGCTGACCCGCGGCGTAGCATACGCCGTTAATGATTTAGTGACGGGTGAAAACTTCCTAAAAGACACAGTTGTCAAAATGGGGTGGGTTTGGGCAAACACCTGTGAGTGAATGAAAAGAAAGAACTCTGGAGAGACCCTCGGCGTAGCATACGCTATAGACTTGCTCATCATAGACAGTGCAAAGAACGGCTGGGGGGGGATGAGAGTACAGACACAAAAAGCAGCACTAAGTAAATAAAAAAATAGCGATTATGTAAAGACATGCACACTGAGGTTGTTGTCACCCGCCTCCCGTTTATTAACCGACGTTCACCGTGTTATACAGACAACGGGAATCAATATACATAATTAACATAAATAACTTATCCGTGTTTGATAAATACGAAATATTAAACTTGCTGAAATGTACACAAAGTATTTCATAATAATTATAAATCCTCAAATCCTATTTTTACATCGTTCCCTTTTCAAAAATTTAAATACAAGCTAAAACAATGACGTAATATAATACTTTTTATACAAAATCGATCGCAGCGCCACCTAACTTACATCCACCAGACAACGGGAATCAATATACATATTTCCCGTAATGGATTTAATGCTTCTTGGATGTAATTCTGTTAGGTTTTATAGAGCGCACCAAAAATTACTGCACCAAATATAACTCTTTTCGAACGTTCCGCATAAAATTGTTCAATCATCATTTATATATTTACGCTCAATTATGTATGACTGACTCAATCACTGTGGCCTAACGCTAATTGAAAATATAGACGTGAAAATCATAATCCTTTTGGTTTCCAGATTAACATTAACCAAACAACGCACGAACCTATGACGTCATTATTTGTGTTGTAAACAATGCTGACTGACTCAAAGAGTTATTTTTTGGTGCAGTAATTTGGTGCGCTCTTTCTAAATTAGTTAAAAAATTGTTTGATGATTAGCACTGTAAAAAATATTAGATAAATGCTTTGTGTACATTTCAGGAATAATTTACTGTGGCTTTTGACCACAAAAAAAGTGGGCGCCGTTGGCGCCCTACAACCCCTATTATAAAATACTTTGTGCACATTTAATGAAGTTTAATATTACGTATTTATCATAGAAGGACAAGTTAGTTGAGCTTTTGAAAAAGGTGGGCGCCGTAGGTGCCCTAAAAAGTGGGCGCCGCAGCACATCCTAGCTATTAATAATGCACTAATTTTTGTCATATAAATAACACTTTGAACCATATAATAAAACTTTGAGCGGAAATGAAACGGGTGCTAAAGGCGCCCTAAAACAAACTAGTCTAAAATAAGCAATCACAAAGCGGGAAAACCCCATTACCTTATTAACTATCACTCTAGATTACATTAAAAGTCATTTCAAATAAATAATTTTGAAACTAAACAAAACAATTGCTTAAATTAACGTTTTTTTTATTCTGTTCGGATTTTAGGGATGTGCATATCATAAAAGGAAAATGTATATGAAGTCATTAGACTACACATTTTATTGCCCCAAGCATTGACCTATAATTGAAATGGAATGTTCAGTGGAACATGAATAGGCCTACGTTCTCACTGACATTTATATTTGCAAACTTAAATATGTTATTGTCATGAACTTTTTACGCATTTTTATTATAGATATATTGAAAGATTTTGATTTTAAAATTTCAGGAAATTTGAAAATATTTTAATTTGTTGGAATCAAAATATTTATATAGCATTTTAAAAAATTAATTTTTAATATATAATGAGTTTTAAAAAAGTATAATTTATATATTTTTCAATATAGAGAAGGTTGTTTACTTAATTAGAAACATCATAAGAATATATGAAATAATAAGCGAATAATTTTATATTCTTTGATGAATGCTGGTATGGTATGTTCTTTTGGATATTAATATATGAAAAAAAACCTAAACATTAATCAATTTAGCAACATTTATTGCAACATTTTAAAGACATTAATTCCAATATCTCTTTCAGAGCCTGCGAACTACTTAATTATATCATCTAAGTACCACGTAAAATAGTTGTGCATCAACTTACCTCAAAATGATAATCCATCAGCATTTTTTCCAAATGCCAAAAAGAGATAAAGATACGTACATAAAGAAGTGTTTACGTTGAAAGAAAAGGTAACCAAAATTAGACCGTCGGCCTACGGATGGCGAAACAATTAGCAGACTCCAGCATTGTTGCAAATTCAAACGATTAAAGAAAAAAATATTCATGACATTTTTATTTGGCTGATCACCGCAAGATTATGGAACTGAACAAAATTTAGAAGAAAAAAAAAGAAATATTCTTATGATAATAATTTAAAAAGCAATCAAGAAATAATAAATAAATCCATATTTGCCAAATAATTCCTTTGTATTTCTGACTGTTAAAATAATTTAAGGAATGCCCGACTTTTTCGTTGTCTTACTGTGAATGAACAATGCTTTGAGGAAAGTACAGTTCAGCAAATAAAAAAAAGCTATTTGTGTCTATAAAGAAATGAATAAAAATGAATGCAGATAAACTACTTTTCAATTGAAAGATTTTAACAAACATTGCAGTATTCGTAATTCTTTACAAATATATCACCCCCCCCCCTTTTTTTTTCTTCAAATATTTTAAATTTTAGATCATCTGACACTTATTCATTAAACATAAACTTGTTTTTGTTACTTTTCATGATTGAAGTTAGAGATAACATGTCAAACTCAATGAAATATAGCTCTTACCCGATGAAACCTCTATTGTGAAGTTCATCCGGCTGATTTCGACCCCCTGGCATCATTTACAACCCAAACGTATGTTATTTCACCAAGTTGCACTTCTATATTCCATATTGACTCATAATCATATCTAGCACACGGATCAATAGTGGTAGGTGGATGTGGGGTTGTATTTGAATATTTGCACCAGATTAACTGAGAGTCATATGGACTCTGAAATGAATGCAAATAAACACGTATTAATGAAAGTTATTTTATATCAAGCGTAAATTACAGCAAGGCAAGTAATTTAATTGAACTGAATTTCCTTAGAAAAATTAATGCTACGGAACAGTGTAAGCTCTGTCATATTTTAAAATAATATCTCTAAATGATATGATACGATATGATCTCATAATTTGACACTTGGATTTTAAACAGGAACTTTTATACATTTGTGTTTCTGATTCTGGTTGCCAAAAATTGCTGATAAGAACTATGATAAATAACATTGCGCTCTCTTTCTTATATCTTTAACTAGCAAAATACCCGCGCTTTCAGCAAACATTTTTAGGATTTCAGTTAGCGTTGAGAACCTATGTCGTGTAAAATCAAATGGGGAATACAATTACATTAAGGGCCCCCGTGTGAAATGGGTGAAGGATGTGCATATCTCATAGGCCTGAAGATTTCAATATAGGTCATTATGGAGATACGAATGGAAATAAATCTTTAAAAGTTTGAAAAAAATTATTTTGGGCCCCGGCCCAAATGCACAGATGTTAGGAGTTCACTACCCTATAGAATATTATTTTTTTAATATCAAATTTGGTCAATAATTAATCCATATACCAAGTAGCCACTGTTTAAAATACCTTTTATATAACTAATGTTTAAAAATTGCATAACGGGCCCCCAGCCCCTATTAAGTGGTGTTTTAAAAACTTATAATATCAGAAACCTTCGCGGGAGTGTACTTAAAATCTTACCGAAGTTTAAAGGCCGTGGCATGCATAAAATACCATTTATATGGCTTAAAAAAACTAAAATAAGGCCCAGGGGCCCTATCGGTGTAAGATGTTAAGTTCAAAACAACAGTTTATTTCAATCTGGATCATGATGGATATATTTGTTTGTCAATATTTGTATTAAAAATCGTTTGAAATCGAATGGTTAAAATTTAATAAATTTTTACGAAAAAGAGATTAGGGGCCCTCGTCTCCAAAAGAATGAAAAATATAAGTTTAATGCCCCATAGTATTTTAATATAGGTCATCAAGTTTTTATATTCCAAGTTTTGTCAAAATTCATTTACACAGTATCCAAAGTTTTTATTTAGCTCATATAAGGTAAAAAAAAACTACATTTGGGCCCCCGGCTCCCAGTAAGTGATAATTTAAATATTTTTTTGGCCTGTTACCTTCGCGGGAGGTTACTCAACAACTTGCCAAAGTTTCATGCTCCTACCAATACGGGAGGTTGGAGATTTAATAATGAGTATGTTTTATGTAGCTCATATTAGGAAAAAACCTTTTTTGGGCCCCCAGTGAGTGATATTTTTATCGCCTTTTACCATTGGGGGAGGGCGCTCAACAACTTCCAAAATTTTAATGCTTCTACCTACACGGGAAGTTGGAGAAATAGTGATGAATCAGTTTTTATATAAGAAAAAAAAACTAAATTTGGGCCCCGGCCCCCTGGGAGTGATAATTTAAATATTTTTTCGGATGATACCATCGCGGGAGTGTACTCAACAACTTCCTAAAGTTTCATCCTTTTACCTAAAAGGGAAATTTTAGAATTAGTGATGAGTCAGTTTTTATATGTCTCATATTAGGAAAAAACTACATTTGGGCCCCCGGCCTCCCATGAGTGGGGATTTTAAAATTCCTTTTCACCAATTATTGTTTTAAAAGTGTACGCAGCAAGTTCCCAAAGTTTTATGCTTCTAATTACATGGAAAGTTGGAGAATTAGTGATGAGTGAGTGAGTGAGGGCTTTGCTTTTATTAGTATAGATATATAAGATAAAATTATCGATGGTTTTCTCAAATAGAAAAAGAAAATGTATAACTATTGTAATGTGACAGCATTGATAGATTTGAAAACAATAAAAATAACATTTGCTTAGAATTAACAGTTCACTTTAAGTTACGTCTTTCATTAATCCATGTATCATGTTTGTATAAGTTTTTAAAATATAAGTCAAAACAGCTGGTAGTAAATGAATGGACTGAGAAAATTGGTGGTAATTTATTAATGAGTTTCAACTGATAAGTAGTAAATGTATAACATATAAACAGGGTATGAGTTAGCCTGACAGGAAGTAACAAAACATCGAACGTTTCGGCACTGATAAGTATTAGTATAAAAAATATTTTTTAGCTATGCTTATTTTTACAATTTAATTTTTATAAGGGCTGCGGAAATTAACGATTAAATTCTCGATTAATCGTTAAAAATTTTATCGATTAAATATCGATTAACATAATTTTAATCGATAAAAATTCTATTAAAATTTAAGAAAATATTTATAATTTTTAAAAAAAAATATTAAAAAATAATTAATTATTAATAATAATTTATATATTTTTAACGTACAAACTTCTCACGCGTAATATTATAATTTATTAATTTATGTAGACGTGGATTTAATAAACTAAAATTTAGTTCAAAATATTATTTTTTAAAGAGAATGTCAATTACCTGTTTTTGTTACTTCCTTTGAGATGTTCAGTTTAATGACGTCATAAAATTAAATTTTTGGCTTTAATCAAAATTAACGATTAATTCATGAAATGAAACGTTAATTTTTCAAAATTTAACTATTAAATTTAAATTAATCGTTACCAGCCCTAATTTTTATTCTTCCCTACTGAAAGAAACATTATTTTTGAAATTATGGTAAGTTGCCACATAAGACATAATAATAAATGCCTAATATCTATGTCTAATAATCTGGGTTCCTGCACCAAATGCCAGGGAAGAAAGTATGGAGGTCTTATGAATAATAAAATAGCGTTTCTTTATCCTTATAACTCTAAGATGTCATAAAAATCCTAGATAGAGTTTAAAAATGTTATGACCACTCAAATTCTTTCATTTAAGTCATACTTTTAATACAAAAAATGTTGTACTTATGTAAACAAAAGTATGTAGTATAAAAATGTTTTTAGTTACAGATTTTATTGTTACTCTTTTAATTTTTAAAATTTTTTAATGAATTTTCACCCTCTACACTTCAATGGTCAGATACTAAAGATAAATATTTTGTCATGGAGCAATAAACCATTTTTTCAAATGCATTTTTTGAAACATATCAACTTCTTACTATAATTACGTTTATAGCAATTATAAGGGAAAAAAGCCACTCATAGTGGACTACTAATGTCAAACATGGGTCTCTGAGTCTCTAGCAGTTTTTCATTTAAGTTATGTGGAAACTAACCGATGCCATGCAGCAGTTTAGAATTACGGAGCAGCAAAATTTGAAAAGGATAATAACATATCTTTATTTGGGGTTGTACAATTTTGCACAAGTTTGTATTTTGCTCACCGACCAACAAACCTTAGAGGGAACATCGGTCTCTAGGTAAAAGTGTGAAGAAACAAGAAGAAAGTTGAAGGATATATCATCCATTACTGTCTCTGAAAATACATGTAATAACTTTGACACACATTAGATCACTACTTATATATGCACAATAATAATCGTTTTTTAAACCGAGTCTGTATTTAACTTTTAAAAACAATTCTTTACCTGAACTTTACAACTTAATAAGACGTTCTCCCCAATTTCATTTGTTGAGAATAGAGGTACATGTCCATCATGTGCATTTAAAGTAATCGCATGATTTTCTGGACTTGCTGTTGAAATAGGAAATGCACAGCTTGCGACACATTTGTATAAACAGATAAACTATTTTTTAAATACTGTATTTAAACCAACTATAAAACAAATTGAAAGAGAAAGAAACTGCCTATAAGTTAAAAGCTAATACATGTTTTTAAAAAAATATATTGCGAGGGAAATCCACTAATTTTTTTTATGTGCTTCTTGAAAATTTCTTTTTTTATTTATTAGGTATACCGTTTCTCGGTATAAATGCTCAATGTTGGAAATTACAACACAAAATGTATATTAATAAATGCTAATTAGTTAATAGTTAATACTTTATAATACAAAATGTCAATATTAAAATATGGCATCTTTATAAAATTATTTGGAAAATGTACCTACCTTTACCAGTAACATTTAGAGATCGGTAAACTTTTAATGTCGTCCCAGTTTGTAAGTAAGATAGATAGCATTTGAAGTTCCCAGCATCATATTCACATTTAGTATCTCTGACTGTTAATGTGAGTTTAATGCTAGCTCTGTTATTTGGAGGTGATCCAGGTACCACAGATACCACACCCCCAGTGGCGTCAATAGTCAAATTTCTTCCCATTGGAATATTCTAAAATATAATAAACATTGAAAACAACTATCATTTTGTAATAAAATGAAGATCAAGTAACTACACTTAACAATAACCCTGACAAAACATAAAGGACTGCAGCATGAAACAACTGAGGGTATTACAAAAACTAAAAGAGATGCTCAGCTGAAAAGAATGATATCGTATTCAGATACAAAATATATATTTATCCTACTGATGCAATGCAACCTGAATTTTTTTAATATTTTTTACTTAAACTTTTAAACTTTCTTTTATGCCTTCGTAGACTTAGAGGGGTGCTATATTATCCCCTGTTCCATATTAAAATCCTTTTACATTTGTCAAAAAAGTATAGACTATACAGATTTCTATGTAATATTGAAGCTGAAGTTCATTTTATTAGTGAATATTAAACAAATTCCTTAAAATAAATTGACTCCAATTGTGTTAATGCAAAAGACCAAGAACACATAGTAAATAACAAGAAAAAGGATGTGTGGGTTTATTTTATTTATAGACCAAGTAATACAAATATATCTGCAAATAATCCTATACAGTAGTATTAGGTCTCATATTAAAAAAAATATTATTTGTAAAAAAATATATAGCTAAGGGGCCATCCATAAAGTACGTCACGCTCCGAGGGGGGGGGGTTGTAAGAAAGTGTGACACTTTGTGACAGGGGGGAGGCGGGTCAGCCCATGTGTGATGTTACTTTTATTTTTTAAATTTCTCTCCATTTTTTTTCTAATTTATTTATATTTTTAGTAGAATTTAAATAGCTTTAAAAATAATTATAAAAAATATGGGATTTTTACGATTAGTTTTATGTCAAAATAGCATGAAATGCATATCTCGTGAATGTGTTCATAAATCTGAATTGGATGCAGCAGGACTGATATCGAAGGATCAGGAATGGTTTGACAATCATCTTCGCACCAGCCAACGATTCACTCAAATTGTTAAATATCAGGACATGAAATGTTGCAACATAGCACGAAGCTCATATTTCAACGTTTTACCTTCAAGATTCTTCCCCTCCTCCTATCCCAATCAACCAAACAGTTGAAGGACTCAAAGCTTCAGAAAGAGCAGATGCAGATTGTCATAAATTTCCTTCCTTGTTTGTAGATCAAACTCTCAAATTTGATGGCATCATACAAAGATCAACAGGAGTTTTCAAAGTACTACCATATAATTACCAGCTATTTTGATCGACTTTGCAAAGTATGTCACTTATATTTTGCCTCACAAACAATGTTGAAGAAACATACAGGACAACACAGAGCTCGGGCTCAGGAGAGTGTGCCCACCCAAATTTTTCAAGAATCAACTCAGATAAAACGCATCCGTCCTTTAGAATTGCTTCTAGAAGGCAAATAGAACCTAGCAGTTATTACAAGAAGAGAAAATGCACATACAGAGGCTGTTGAGTGGCTAGATGAGGACGAGTTGATCTGTCTGCAATTATCTTTCCAGGAAACGATGATGGTGAAAGATTGATGTCAGTCGTAACTATGGATGATCACTTCACTAAACCGTTGTAAGATGATGTCCAGTGAATATTTCTGAATTAAACATAATTCATAGGACCATAATAAACAGTTTCAATATAGCACAAGAGTTGGTCACATAATTTGTCAATCTAGTCTTTTTATAGTCAAATTGTTTTGTTTCCTTTTTATTATTTAATCACTGGTTGATGTAAAGTTTCGCTAATCAACTTCTTATACCGTGTCAATAGAATGCATAATAGGAAGATTATCTAAAACTTGACATCAACCATTGTAAATGAAAATGTAGCAAATAAATGTGTATTAAATTAATTGACAAGTCTAATTTTTTCAATTTTTGTTTTCAAATTCAATCTAGATTGAGTTACTGTTTCATTGAATAACTGTGACAACTGTTGACAATTAACTATTCTACTATTAAAGTCATTTTAATAATCTGATAGTTCTTTTAAGTGGGGGTGTACGGGATTTCAGCTACAGATCCGGCAAATCCGGAATCCGGCTATTTTTAAAACTCCGGCTTCGGCTCTGGCAGGTTTCACTTCATAAATCCGGCTGGCTGGTAGATTCCTAACTTATATATATATATTCATAATGGCTCGGGCAAATCCGGTATCCGGCCATTTTAACAAATCTGATTCCGGCTCAAGCCGGATTCAACTTCATAAATCCGGCCAAATTCCGCTCCGGTCGGATTTCAAAATTTTGAATCCAGTACATCCCTACTTTTAAGTGGAAATTTTATATTTTAATACAGTTTAATAGTGAAGTTTAATTTAAGTATTAAAATAAATATTTTAATTAGGTGTTAATTAATTTTTTTTTCGAAAGTGAGACGTACTTTAGGGTGGTGGGGGTCCCAAGATTTGTGACAGTTTGTGACAAGGGGGTGGGGTCAAAAATAGCGTGACGTACTTTATGGACGGCCCCTAACTACATCTCAATTTCTTATAAATCATCAGCTAAGTTGAATTGTAATAAAATTGCTAACTAATCTATTATGAAAAGCAATAGCAATGATACAAATTAACTTATTAATAATGTTAAAAAGTGCCTTGTTATAATAGGGCGGACACCTTTTAATAGAAATATACAGGTCTTTTTTGGGACGAATTTGATAAAAATTTGATAAAAGATAGGAGTCAATATGTAAATGTAGGTATAATGAGAACGAAGTATCTTATCAGCTATTTGTTAATTCTTCGTTTATTTAAGACAGCTTATTGGACTTGAACAAGAAAAAAAACAGTTTCGTAATTTTACTGTGTTATCAATTTTGAGAATTTATAGATTCGACTGTATTGATGCTTCAAAACATTGTTCTGCTAAAATGTAACCTAAAAATAGAACATAACTCAATGAGTTATGACATTTTCCGGTTTTAGAAATGACAAGCCCTATAGTAATCATGCTAAAACTCTATAACATTAAGAAATTATATTGGTATTAATTGAAAATTAAGTCTATTAATCAGATATTTATTAAAACTACGTTTGCGGAAATTAGCGATTAATTATTATTAATCGATTAATCGTTAACAATTTTAATTGATTATAATTATTTTGATCAATTGAAATTCGACTAAGTTTTAAGAAAATGTCTCTATTTTTTATATAATTCATTAATAATTTAAATTTTATGTTACTTACATACTTTTCCACTCGTATTATTATTATTTATTTAGATGTGCATACGTAAATAATATGACTTTTTATAACTTATTTCTTGGATAGCAGAGCGAATTTCCTGTGTTACGTCACAAAATTTGGGAGTCATGGAATTACCACGACTTAACCGATTTCGCGAGGTAATGGATCGCTACTTAACGGGATCTATATGTTACGGCCAAAGCCCGAAGTCCGGCCACTTCGCGAATTGGCCGGCCAGTTCGCGAAGTGGCCGACAAGTCTGGCCAAAGCCCGAAGTACTGACAACTGAAAATTGTGATTCGGGCTTTGGCCGACCAATTCGCGAAGTTACTGGGTATCCTTGGCCAAAGCCCGATGTGGTAAAGGAATAATGCTCGGTTAGCGGCACATCAATCGCTTCTGGTGTGTTGGTGTGTACGGGGTAGGAAAAGGGTGTTACGCTGTGACGATACTATAGCGTTAGTCTTTCCTTTTCGGAGAAGGTCCAGACATTGTGACTAGTTCTTATTATTCTGACACACAGGTTTCAGTCAGGTCCGGAATTAGGGTATTGGAGGCCCTAGGCGAAGTGAATTTTTTGGCTCTAAACGTAATAGAAAAATAATAAATAATTATGGAAAGATTCTTGTGCAAGGTCCCCACTAATGATGAGACTAATCGGAGACCCTAGGCGGCTGCCTAGTTTGCTTATGCTTAAAGCCGGCCCTGTTTCAGTGTGAGTACTGTATTACTCGTATTTAGAACGTCCCAATCAACGTTTCCAGTTGAAAAGATAAGTCACGGGGCACGTATAGCATGTTTCGTGGGGTGTAATAACACAATACTAAGTATACTGAGGATATTGACTTATCATTAATTGTTAGCGATGACACGTTGTTCTGTACTGGAAAGTGCTAAATCAGCAGATGAACAAATCCATGCCGATTCGATCACAGCACGTTTGGACCTTTTGTTTGAACACCTTAAATTTTTTATTTATTTTATTTATTTTTTTTGTAAATGATTTTTTTTTAAATATTTATTTTTGGTATAAAATAATGTAATATACTATAATTATCTATTAAAAATTAAAAACAGCATGGAATAGTTATTTTTAACGTTGAGTTTATGAGAAAAAAGTTTGAACACTGACAACCTGTTAATATTCAATGATTGTGGTATGTGCACCATTTTCTGAGGTAGAAAGTCCTTCCAATCCTATCAATCCTATCCATCTCGATCCGATGTAATCGGGCAATAAAAAGGCCATGTAGTCAGATAAAGGTACACACATTGTCTCTGCCCACTCCCTTTATTTACCTTGCCCATAAGTGTTGCCAACACACGGGGTCACGTGGTCGTAACTTAGTCTAGCCCTCTTAACATGTAATTATGTAACATGTGCCATCCAACGAACAGTCCCTGGTTTCGCTATCATTTGTAATTAACAATCAATTTTAAGTATGAAATCTTACTAGTCAACCTTCATTCTGCTCATGACTTCTTTCTTCGGGCTTTGGCCAATCGACGCTAGCCATTTCGCGAAGTGGCCGATTTCGGGCTTTGGCCGTAACATATATAATTCTCTTCGTCGCCCAACCATGCGGACACCACCACGCAAGTATGTGCAAACGAGCGTGACGAACGACCCTCGCTGGGGTCGACCAATGTCTCGAGATATAATTCTCTACGTCACCCAACCATGCAGTACACCACGCAAGCACGCTGACTCTCTAACCCTCCTCCCGCCCTCTTCACCAAAGCGAGTATGTGCAAACGAGCATGAAGAATGGCCCTCGCTGGGGTCGACCAACGTCTCGTTTTTCCCCTTTCATTTTATCTTTTCGTCTTGATATAGAATGTCTTAGATCAGGGGTGGGCAAACTACGGCCCGCGGGCCGCATGCGGCCCCCAGAGCTTATTATGCGGCCCGTAGGCATGTACATGTTGCGATCTAATGTCGGTGTAAATTTTCTTTGTTGAGAATGTAAGCTATATTTTTTTAAATGTTATTCCGAGTATTTGATACGGATCTAGTGATATTAAATCGGTTTTAAAGCTCCAGAATTTATTGGTCATCATTAGTCATTAATTGTTAACATCCTTATTCGAAATTTCATTTCAGCTCAACCAGAAACTGCTTTTATTTACGATTAATATGTTGACGTTTTAGTAAAAATTTTAATTTAAAATCGAATAGACGTTGATTCAACCATTTGTGATGCCAAAAAAAGAAAAGATTGGGGGACGAATGTAGTGTTTTTAATTTCGAATGGACCGCTAAATATTGCTTCAGGAGCGTTGGGAGCAAAGCAGTCTGCATGCTGAGCCGTGAGTGTGTGTGAGCGTCTTTAAGGAGTAAAACTTAAAAAACACCACCAAACAAAACATTTCGATTTCGTGCACAGTTTAACGAAAAAGGAATTGCCAGGGATTAGTTAACAATTTAAAGAAGCAGCAAACTGTTTTCACCAGTCTTTAATACAACATGCAGCAACCGAAGCCAGTTTGGCGCTGTCCCATAAGATTGTAAAACGGAACAAGTCTTTTTCTGACAGTGAGTTCATCAAGGAATGCTTGTCAGATGCAGCAAGCATTATGTGTCCTGAACAGAAAATAAAATTTGATAGCATTTCTTTATCAAGGAGAACTGTAACCAGGGGTGTTGAGAAAATTAGTGACTATTTCATGCACCAACTTCGAGATGCAAGCAAAGACTTTTTATGGTACTCTCTTGCGTTTGAAAAAAGTACTGATGTGCAGGACACAGCACAATTGTTGGTATTTATATAGGGAATAAACACTGCTTTTGAGCTTACCGAAAAGTTAGTTAGTGTTGAGCCATTCAAAGACACAACTACAGGCCAGGATTTTTTCAATGCTGTTGAGAACGGTGTTGAAAGAACTGGGTTGGTGTGGAACAAAATAGCAAATGTAACAACCGATGGAGCGCGTGCTTTGACTTGAAAAAACGTAGGCCTTGTGAAGTTGATAAAAAAAAATTAAATTAAAGAAGAACATTCTGACCATTCACTCTTTCCTCTCCACTGTGTCATCCGTCAAGAAAGTCTGTGTAAAGTTGCGATGAATATCAATCATGTTATTGAATCAGTTGTCCGTGTGATAAACCTCATCAGAGCCAGGGCAATTAACCACATGCAGTTCAGTGAACTGCTTGAAGATTTGGAAACTGAATATTATGATATTATCTACCACAGCAGTGTCCGCTGGCTGAGCATGGGCAAGATATTGAGGCGAGTGGGATCTCAAGTAAGAAATAGTTATGTTCCTGGAGATGAAGGGTTTAGTTTGTGACTTTATTACTCGATAGTTAGTGAAGAGTGAAAATAAGACTTCATGTTTGCCGTTGACATTATGGAAAAGTTGAATGAACTGAATGCCAAACTTCAGGGATATAGCTTTTTTGCACATAAAATATATGAGCATTTTAAATGATTTCAGGCAAAGCTCTCCCTGTTTTCCGGGCAAGCAGGTGAAAACAGGTTTTGCCATTTTCCTGTGCTGAAAAAGAAAACCATTTCTTGTAAAACGGCTGACAGGTACAAGGCTCAGTTGGATGCCTTGGCTGTGGAATTTGAAAGAAGGATCCAAGACTTCAAAAAGCTGGATCCACTCTTTAATATCCCCAGTTTTCCAGTTAGTGCAGAAGCTGATGCAACCCCAGGTGATATACAGTTAGAGCTGCTTGACCTACAAGCAGATTATGAACTGAAGTTCAAAGAGTTCGCCAGTTGGAGTTTTATGGATATTTGCTAGCAGCAGCCTTTCCACACTCAAAAAATTTTGCTGCCAAACTTTTGTCACTATTTCGGTCCATATACATTTGTGAGCAAGCTTTTTCTTGCATGAAGATAAACAAGTCAAAGACCAGATCGATGTTGACTGACTGCAATTTGAATGCAGTCATGCCAATCACAACCAGTAAACTGGTTCCACATTTCAAGAACATTATCGAAAATTGTGAACAGTAACATACTTCTCATTAATTATAATTGTACTCTATGGTCAGCTTGTATCAGTAGCGTAGCTAGCGGAGGGGAACCAAAATCCAAAGTCCCTCCGGGCCCCCACTTGAGGGGGACCCCCAAAGGTGTGTCCAAAAATATTTTTCACTTAAATTTTAAATATAACACCACCTGTCAAAATGCAGGGGCCCCCAAAGAGGCCAAGCCGCCTGGGCCCCCAAATCCCTAGCTACGTCACTGGCTTGTATGTGAATTACGCTCCTACTTCTTCATAGTTATAGTTATCATAACAGGTAACAGTAACCTTTGCCGAAATTATAATGAATATTAAAATCTTATTATCAAATTAAAAACTGTTTCAGTTCGTATTTTAAAATGTAATGTAATAGTGTGTGAATGTGAAATAAAATGACTAGTACAAAGTTATAATCATTAATTCATATTTTAAATGTTGTAATTGTAAATTAAAGTAGACTAAATATATATGCGGCCCGCCTATAACAATAAAGTCTTCAATGCGGCCATCCGTAGAAAAAGTATGCCCACCCCTGTTTTAGATAATTTAAACACACTTTTAATACTTGTGTAAGTGTAGTTATCTGTGACGAAACGTTCACTTTTCTATTAGTATATTAATAAAGCTTTCATTTGTTGTTTGATTAAACAATTTGTGTATTTTGTATTTTTATTTAAAAGATTTATCACAGTCATATTGTATACCATGCATGAAGGGAACGCAGTTTTTCCAAACTAAAAATAATCAAGAACTATTTGAGAGCAACATCTCAAAAAAACAAACAAAAAAAACCAACAACAACAACAACAACAACAACAGAAAAACAACAACATTGTTTGACCTCAATTAGTAATTGAGTATGAACTCAGTAACAGCCGAGATGTTTCTAAATTAATTAGAGAAGACTCTGAAGTAAAAGGTCGTTAAAGAAATTCAGAATTATACTCTGTATTTTCAGTAAAAATGTATTGCAAGTGTTTGTGTTACTTACTGAATAAACATTGTGTGTGTGTGTCGTTCGCTAAACAATATAAAAGAGCCATACTCCTATTTAAATAGAATATTTTACATTGTAATTACATAGGGGCGCAATATTTTTTACTTTTACAAGGAGCGGTTCAAAGGCTAAATCCGGCCCTGTTGAACACTTATAATTTCAGCTTGGTAATAACATGTTTAATAGTGTAAATGAGAAGACAATACGACTGTCTTGTCTTATCTGTTACAGAAATTTCTTTTTAAAATAGACATTTATCATAACAAAAATTAAAATAATTATTATTGTAGATGTGAAAATTTTAAAATTCGATGCGAATTTCGTTTTTTTAAAACTTGTGGCTGCTATAACGTTAAAAGATTCTCCCTTCATGCACCCACCCGTCAACCTAAGCGCGTATTGATACACAACGTGACAAGAAAATTAGGTCACGACAGGTGGCAACAAGTTCTTCACGTGCTAGAAGAGAGGACGCCAGACATTAAGGCTTTGAATGCCAACACTAATCAAATACTTTTGTTTTCATGAGTTTGTAAATATTCCAACATGGAGTTATTTAGAGTGATTTTAAGTGTAGGTTTTTTCTTGGCAAGTAAGTTGGAAATACATTAGTTTAATTTTACACTTAAAAATACATGGCTACAGCTTAAATCTCAAGAAACCATTCAATTAATATCATGAACGTACACTTGGGATTCCGTCCGAAACACATTTAAACATTGTCACATTTATGCTGCATTTAGTTTTTTTTTAAATCAGTATCCATGACAATAGCATGTTAAAAGTATTATTACAAGGTTTCAAAGTGATTTTTTTGTGTGTGCATTTTTTTGTAGTTCTTGTGTGTTCATATTTCAATTCAGTGGGCAAAGCCTATAGTCCTATGTGGGGAAACCCGGAAGTATTTTACATTATTGGCTTTGTTTGCTAACGTATTAGTATAACAGACATCCAATTATTGCTACCTATCAGATAATATTAACAGTGTTTAGGCCCTTTTTAAATTACTCAAATAATATTACTATTACTTAAGTTTAAGAAAAGATTATGCACATAACATTCACATTGTCTTGTCTAAAATATTATTTAAACTAAATGTTTCTAAGTCTAATGTAGCATACTCATACTGATTAAAACTACTTTAACTAGCCATGAGTGTAAGTAATAAGCATATTCAGGATCTCTGGGGTATGCTTATTTCACAAACTTATTTAATAATATTTCTATACCATTAGGCCTTTACGCCTTAACTTTAAACTAACTAAAACTTTTATTTAAAAAAACTTTTCACAACTTTTCATATATATATATATTTATTTATATATATATATATATATATATATATATATATATATATATATATATATATATATATATATATATATAATTCACCAAAGCAAATATGTGCAAATGAGCATGACGAATGACCCTCGCTGGGGTCAACTAATCACAGTTAACGGTTGGCAATCGAAGGTAGTGGAGGCGTGTCTTGAGACCAGCAATGCTTTTTGCATTCACTTTCATTGTTCCTTCACAGAGTACATGTAATTCGTTGTGTATTGGTTATTACATCCGCCTGACATGCGGAAGGTCTTAGGTTCCAACTCCAGCGGCAACATTAAAAAATGATTATGTTTATGCCCGTTCTTTACCCCTTTCTTATCGAGCATAAACATCGCTTCGCATGTACTTCACGGAAAAAAAGCTTCATTGAATGTTATACCAATTCCTTCGTCTGCTTCTATCGGTCGCATATTTCTGGGAAAAGATCATAGACGAAGTTGTTACTCTCCAACTCGGCAACATGGCTGTAATATTTGTTTCTTAATATTGCGATAACTCCGGCGACGAGCTCTTCGTTGTTCTCAGTGACGGAAACGTAGTCATACACTCTCAACGATACGCTCAGTACATGAATACTTCAGGAGTATATTATGGCGAGGAAGAAATTGTCGAGATGTCCGAAATAGATCCCCTAAAATGCTTCGGCGGTCTCCTCAACGTCCACTCGCGTTGTTCCCATTTGTTCGTGCTACTGTTTGTGTCCATTCTCCCCCCTCCTTTTTCATTGCACTATCTATGAGTAAGTCTGCGGCGTATGTACGCCGCGGATCGTACCTAGTTTAATTTATTCTTAAAATAAAACTTTTTTTTTAGTCCCATAATCTCGTTGTCGTTATAACCCCGTAGTCGTAGGGGGTTCTAATGTTTCCACTAGAACATTCTCGGGCTTGATAGACCTGGCGGCGCCCACTCCTCTCCAGGTCAGCGGAGGACTTTCTTAGCATTAGTCATTCATCAACATTTTTATAGTGGCTTTAACGTGGAATCGATCCCACTCCCCTCAGCTTGTGAGGCCAGCGCACTATTGACTTCGCTATGCAGCACGAGCTAATTTGTGATTGCTGGGTACAAGGCCACATCACACAGGATATGTGTGATGCCCAAATAGTTAGGCTGTACAAAAACAAAGGAGATCGCAGCGACTGAAACAATTATAGAGGCATATCGCTACTGGGTATTGTGGGAAAGGCCTTGCCAGAGTGTTTCTTGCACGCCGGCAAATCCTTGCTCAAAATGTCTACCCGGAATCGCAATGCGGCTTTTCGGGTTGACCGGTCAACCATGAACCTGATCTTCTCAATCGGTAAGCTGCAAGAGAAAGGACGGGAGCAACAGAAAGCCCTCGTCATTGCTTTCATAGACTTAACAAAGTACCGATGGTTACGGGTTCAAATCCGTGTGAAGGCAGGGACCTGTTAACGGGGCCAAGGGTGTTCCTGAGTCCACCCAGCTCATATCCCTGGCCTGTACCTAACACTAGTTAGTGCATGGATCCCTCACCACCGTGGCCTGTGAACGCTGCATCACTTACCAACACGCAGGCAAAAAAAAAGACATTAATATGAGTCAATCATTCATGGAAAATAATTAACCTTAAACAGAATGAAGCTTCTGAATAGGAGCTAAATCTCATCATAAAATACTTAATACCCCCCCCCACCCCACAATGTATTAAGTAATTTTAGACTCATTTAAGAGAAGCTAAACTGAATTTACTCCTGTCAGTGCATAATAACTTTTCATTTTCACAAGCACAAGACGGGTGCGGCATTTCAACCACTGTGGGCATGTCTCACGCTGTTCTTTCCCTAAGCTACGCCACGGGTCGTATCTAATAACACATATTTTGTGTAGCTTATTTTCTAGCTTGTGTCTCCATTTATACTTTGATCCCAACTGCTGACTTCGGTGCAAGAGGTCAACTTCAAAATCCTGTTCATTTTAATTCAGTTTTATTGTGGATATATTTCTCAAGGTCTTTAAAAATTGAAAAGGAAAGATATCTTAAACATATACGAAAAAAAGACATTTGGGGCCCCGGCCCCGAAGATATTGACATTAGACGTTCAGTGCCCTATAGTATTTTAATATGGGCTACCAAGTTTTTGTATACAAAGTTTGGTGAAGATCTATTCATTTACTAAGTAGCTAACGCATAAACTAATATTTATATAGCTCATATAAGCAAAAACAAAAACGAAATTAAGGGCCCCGGGGCCAATTCAGGGCAAGATATGAAGTTCAGAATCCTGTTCATTTCAATATGGCTAATAGTGGATACATTTACCATTATTTGTCAAGTTTTTTAATAATTGAATTGAGGAATAAAATCTTAAAAGTTTAAGTAAAAAGGTATTTTGGGCCCCCAGCTCCGAAGGAGTGGCCATTAGGAGTCAATTTCATGGGCGTAGGGAAGGGGGGGCAAGGGGGGCATTTGCCCCCCCCCCTACATTTGAGAAAAAAAGTTTTTAATTTATTAAATGCATTAATAAATGTTGTATTTTAGCTATTACAGCACTAATTTGTAAGTCTTATTAATTTCTAAGGCTTTTTTCAACCCTTATTTTATACTGAACTTCAATTTAATTGAAAATTGTACCTGTATGGCATTGTCGGTTAAAATTTAAAAAAAAGTGGGATTTTTTTGCCCCCCCCCTGGAAAAATTTCTAGCGACGCCCATGGTCAATTGCCCTATAGTATTATAATACGGGCTACCAAGTTTTTGTATACAAAGTTTGGTTAAGATGTATTCATTTAATCAGTAGATAACGCTTAAACTAATTTTTATATAGCTCGTATAAGCAAAATATGACATTATGGGCCCCTGGCGCCACATGAGTGTTAAATTTTGAAAAAAAAAGTAACCAGTTACCATCCCGGGAGTATACTCAACTGTCTCGAAAAGTTTCATGACGATCGGGTGAATGGTTTAGTCAGCTATAAAGGACATGCACACACACACACACACACAGACATACTTTGATTTTTATATATATAGATAAGGGCTTTTGATATTATATGTTAAGCCTTTTTTATTGCTGCATGGAGCAACTTACTAGGCCTACTTGAACTTATTCTCCTAAATAAAATAAAAATCCCAGGAATTTTAGTGAGCTGGTGCACAACAAATATTGCAACATTGTGATGAACATATGCCGTAAATATTTTATAAAGCAACTAGCAACAAAGCCCGTCCAAAGACGGGAATAAGTGTAGGGTGATCTGTGAAGTTCATGGTAGGGCAGCACAACATCCACATCAACTAACTCCAAAATGAAAATGAAATTTCACCAGTTGTTGTTTCAACCAGAGGCTTTGTCCAGAGACCCTACCTCCCCCCCACACTGCGGACTGTCCAGAGACTCTACCTCCCCCCACACCGCGGACTGTCCAGAGACTCTACCTCCCCCCACTCCGCGGACTGTCCAGAGACTCCCCCTATACCGCAGTCTGTCCACAGATCCTACCTCCCCCCCCAAACCTTGGTCTGTCCAGAGACTCTACTCACCACCACGGCGGTTTGTCGAGAGACCCGCTGTCTCGACCGGCCATACATGTGTATCACGTCAAAAATACTATACGTTATAGTTAAAATAAATTACCCGTTAAAGCAAAGTTTTTGACTATAAATTCAAATGTTTACCGCTTAAAATAAAGTTTTGGAAAAAAAATAGAAAAAAAAACTCGTTTTGAGCGTCCACTGAGATTTAATTTTTCTCCGCTAGTGATTGGCTGTAGGAGTCTGTAGGAGTTTGATGGACGAATTGGTATCGAGGACTGGACAGAAAATTACCGTTTATTATTATATATAGATAACACAAATAATTCGAAATTGTAAATAACAACTTTCCTAACTTATTTATTAATTTAAAGTAATGACTCAGACTATCTTGGTACAATGTCAAACTACTCAGTTTACTGTATGGTGTTATTTCTCTAATGCATATTGAATGTAATTTTAATTTGATCTAAATTTTTTTTTGAAATTTTATGTGTGTTTAATAAATAAATGAAACAATGAATTCAGCATTCACTTGATATGAAATAAGTTAAAATATATTCTTAAAGTAGATGTTTATATTAGTTAAAAAGATAATAAAACATCGTTTCTTTACTCTTAAAACCCTCAATCTTTGAATTCTTCTATTTAGACTCTCTTGGGTTGGCCATTACACAGTATTACACACCTTTGTGTTATTGATGCATAAACATGTTTGTGTGGATAGAATGCTGTCATGAATTTGTCCTTCTATGAGCTATATAAATCACAAAATTCTCATATTTCCCGTGTAGGTATAAGCATGAAACACTGGGTAGTTGATAAGTACACTTCCGCTATGGTAACAAGCGAAAAATATATTGAAGTTATCTCTTACTGGAGGCCGGGGGCCCAAATGTAGGTTTTTTTTAATATTAAAAACTGACTCATCACTAATTCTCCTATTTCCCGTGTAGGTAGAAGCATGAAACTTTGGGGAGTTGTTAAGTAGCTTCTCGCGACGAAAATTGGCGTAAATGAATTTTAAAATTCACTCTCATTGGGGCTGGGGGCCCAAGACCGTTTTTTTCTCCTTATACTGAAAATCGCCTTATTCTCCATTTTCCCGTATAGGTAGAAACTATGAAACTTTGGGAATTTGTTGAGTCCACTCTCTCGATGGTAGCATGCAAAAAAAATATTTAAATTATCACTCACTGGGGGCCAGGGGCCCAAATGTACTTTTTCTTATATAAAAACTGACTCAAATCTAATTCTCTGATTTCCCGTGTAGGTAAAAGCATGAAACTTTTGGAAATTATTGAGTACACTCCCGCGATGGTAACTTGCCAACAAATATTTAAATTTTCACTCACTGGGGGCCGGGGGCCCAATTTTTGTTCTTATGTAAAAAGTTAATCATCACAGATTCTCAATTTTTCCGTGTAGTTAGAAGCATGAAATTTTGGGAAGTTGTTGAGGACACTCCCGGAATGGTGACAGGCGAATTTTTTTTTGGTTTAATTATCTCTCACTGGGGGCCCGGGACACAAAAGTAATATTTTTAACTTATATGAGCTAAATTACAACAAAAAAACAACAACTTTTGGATACTGTGTAAATGTATTTTTACAAAACTGGGAAGATAAAAACTTGATGGTCTATATTAAAATTCGTTAGGGCATTAAAACTATATTTTTTCAATATTTTGTAGCCGAGGGCCCCTAATCTCTTTTTTGTAAACGTTTAAGACATTTTAACCATTCGATTTCACTCAATTTAAAAAAAAATGTTTACTAACAAATATATTCATCATAATCCAAATTGAAATAAAGCTGTTGTTTTGAACTATACATATTACCCCGATAGGGCCCCCGGCCCTTATTTTAGATTTTTTTTAAAAGACGTATTAATTGTAAATGTATTTTATTCATCCCACGGCCATTAAACTTTAGGAAGTTTTTGGGTACGCTCCATCGAAGGTTTCTGGCATTAAAAGTAAAAGTTTTAAAAACACCTCTTATTCCGGGCTGGGGGCCCGTATGCCATATTTTAACATAAGTTATGAACTTCTAACGTCTGTTCCTTTGGGGCCGGGACCCAAATATTTTTTTTTCGTAAACATTTAAAGCTTTGTTACCTAAAAAATAATTTAAATAAATATAGTCACATTTCTCTATCATGACCTAGATTGAAATCCTCAGACCTTATGAGATATGCGCATCCTGCATCCATTTTGCACGGGGGCCCGTAATGTCATTTTAGTACCCATTTTATTTTACACGACCTTGACAAATATTGACAAACAAGTATATCAATCATGATTCAGACTGAAATCTATTGGTGTTTTGAAATGGTGTGAAACGGGTTTTCAACGCTTACTAAAATTCTAACTTCCGCAGCGGAGCGCGGGGATTTAGCTAGTTATGTAATAAATGTACGTTTTTCCTCAGACATAATTGAATGAAGAAAAACAAGAGCAAATTGTGCACAATGTAAATCATGTACTTTTAAGAAAATAATTGATCATATCTGCCAAAAAAGAGACAATGGGTGTGTGGAGGTCTAGTACAACACTCTGTGCCCTCACAGCCTTGCTTATCTCACATGGTGCATTGGGCCAGATGAACCCAGCATTAGCCAATGATCCACATAACACAAATGTTACCTCAAATATGTGTAAGTTTTATTTTTAATGTGCATGTTTAAAATTTATTTATAGGATGAAGAAGTTGTGAAATATTTAAAAAAAATATCTTCAGTCATTGTCCACATATATTGCCCCCGGGAAGTTAATTTAGAAGTATTTAATACATTATTTTTAATGAAAAATGTTGATTAAAAATAATGCAATTTAATTTCTTTTGACATATAGTTCTTAGGGCCCAAGAGTAAATTTAAAAAAAATACCAACAGTCTGTTGGTTAAGATATTATTTTTTTAAAATAGTTTAAGACACATTTTTTTTTACTTCACAATATAGATCACTTGATCTATAAATTAATTGAAGTCAATTCAAAATGTAAGCCCTTATACCATAAAGGAGATACAACTTGGTCATCAGGATGTTTCTGTTTTCAGTTTACTTTGATAGCAACAGTGACTGTAATGGTCCCATCAAAAACCTGTTTGGGATTCAAGCAACGATTCGTGGCTTGGATCTGTCATCACAAAGGCTTGGGCCAACAACGTGTTCAATTCGACTGCGGTCAGAAGGGCAGTTTGATGGCACTGTCCTTGACATTGAAGTCAAATCAATGAACATCCTGGACTGCACAACACAAGTTGCCATTTACGATGGTGATGGGGCCCAAATTTTACTGGTTAGTACACATGATTTTGTAACAACGCCTTAAAATTTTACTGGTTAGACTTAAAGTTGTCAAAATCAAACAATTAAAAAAATGATCAGATAAACTACAATAAAATATTTTCAGTTTCAAATATTGGTATTTGGCAACGAATGTTAAAAAAAAATCCTTAGTAACTGATCAGTTATATAAAAATAGATAATTTTACTGCTATAAATATATTCACTATTTGTTGTGTCCTACAACAATGAAAAGTGATTTTAATCATCAGCTTATTTTTGTTGTAATTGCTTTGTAAAGTTTGTTCATCTTTCAAGTGTTATTTATTTATTTAGATGTTATATGGCTGCCGTTCATCCCAGAACCAAAACAGAAAGAGATTTTTAACATCAGGAAATACCGCCACATTTATCATGACCAGACAGAATGTGAACAATTTCCAATTTGATATTGAAATCACAATTAATCCTGTCAGATGTATGTAAATCACCACTTTTTAATATATTTCTATATTTTCATTCTTCCTTAAAAACTAAAATGCTGTACATAGTATGATTCCAAAATACATACGCATAAACAATTCCTTTATTTGTATAGCTTTAATAAACAAATTTAAAACCACAGAAAAAATAAATTATTACTATAGACTATATATATTAAAATATAACTGAAAATGGATGGATGTGTTACCAATGAAGTGTTTTGGTTTCTATAAGGGGATTATTAAACAGCTGTACATAAAAGTTAGACCTAAATTAAAATGTTTCCTGGCTTTTAATCATTTTTGCCTATCCACATGCTGAAGCTACAAATCTGGGCTATCCGGCAACCCCAATCTGTTTTGATTCTTTTATCCTTTTGTCAAAAATGTGATAAATGTGCGGCGGTGATAGTCGATGAATGGAATCATTCACTGACTCGACCTAAATATAATTATTATATACGTGTATATTAAATGGCATTGTCATGAGTACAATCAAAAAGGAATTGTCCCATGGCGTCCCATTGATGTATAGTCAGTTTAGCTCCAATGCCAATAGTGTTAATTATATGCGTATTTTTTACATTACTTATGTAAAGGAATTATGTGCCCCCACTACCCCGAAGTCTAATGGATTTGTTATGATGCATCCAGGTCCCTTCAATTTCAATGTTTAAGCAACTATGGTCACAATGTGATTGTGTAAAATTATATTTATATATTTAATATAGTTAATAAGTGCGCGAGGGCATTCAAGTCGCGGAAGCTTCCCTTACGCCAGGAGCGAGGAGAAAAGGGCCAGGAGAAAGGGGAAGGGGGTAGAGCAGCAGGAGGAAACGCCATCATCCCATGAGTATGGACGGATGCCATAGATAGTTAATAAGAAAAAAAATGAATTTGACACCTGAAGTTAAAGGTTTTGTTTTGTAAATTCACATGCCTCTGTATTATTTCCTTGACACTGGAGAATATGCCTGTCAGGTTTTATTAACAGCACACTCATTCTATTTAATATCTCATGGAGAATAAAGTCTGACAAAAAAATAAAAGTTGTAAGACAAAATGAATGCCATACAAACAGGCGAAATAATGACGTCATATAGCTAAATATGTAAGTAAACCAGTAAATTATTTAAGCTATTATGGATATATTTAAAATAAATTTGATGTGATTAAATTGCATTTTACGAGATTTCCTCACTTACATTGGCCAACTCTTTATAATAGAATATGCATCGTCTATATGGGACGATCAACTAAAGAAAAAATAGATAAACTCTAAATTTAACGCTTTTTAAATTGACCAGCAAGATTCATTAATTTAGAATATTCAAAATTAACAATTGTATCACAATTAGTCAAATCATGTAACCTGAAATCACAGAGGATAGATTCATGGAGTCTCAAATAGTTAAGTAGTAATAATACATAAGACAATTAATTCTACTCCATAAAATATATAATGTTATCTATAACAGTTGCTCCTTCTATAATAATAGGGCTTGTCATTTCTAAAACTGGAAAACGTCACAACTCAATGAGTAATGTTCTATATTTAGATCACGTTTTAGCGCAACAATGTTTTGAAGCATTTATACAGTCGAATCAATAAGTTCGCAAAATTGTTAGCATAGTAAAATTACGAAACGTGTTCATTAAATTTTTGTTAATTTGATTTCTTTTCTAAAAGGTGTTATATTTAAACGCAACGATAACTAAATAATAAACTTCTAATAAATTGTGCGAAAGAAATAATTGCTAAGTGTAAATTTAAAAACTTTATCTAATTCCTGCTTCTATTTTTTTTTAGAAATGGTCTTCCTATCATGAAATATTTCTTTGCATGTTTTAATTTACTTTACCTAACTATAATTAGAAAATCAATTCTTTTTTTTTGTTCTCTCTATGGCATTGTAGTTGTGCACGCATTCGTCATTTTCACCTCCTAGTAGCAATAAAAAAAGATACATTTTTCTATTATTTTTCTTCAAAAACTCTTTAAAATTAGCTAAATGAAGTAATTAATAACTAATAACCGATATTTTCAGCTTTAATGATTCGGTTCGCTACAACTTGTTCAATGTTTTAAAGATGTCACTGTTAAGACAATGGCAATCGTTGACTTATAATTTAATGGGTCAAAGGTACAACAAAGTTATAGAAACAAAGTCACTTCACAAGCTTGAGGTCTTGGTATCTAGCCCACGTTGAGCCACAATAAAAATTGATGGAAGACTGTTGCTTAAGGTCTAAAGGAAACATTAGGATCATGGTGAACATTTCATAAAAAACAAATCAGTACCGCAGGATGACATTATCTGTTTTACAATCTTCGGACCAGATCTATTTTGCTGCCTTCGACAGCAGAACGTAGATTACGTTTCATCTAGCAATAGTTCCAATTAGATAGGACCCGCGGCGTAGCATACGCCGCAGACTTGCAGATCATAGATAGTGCAAAGAACGGGGCTGTTGAGAGAACGGACACAAACAGCAGCACGAAGTAATGAATAAAAAAAACCCGTAAAAAAACAAAGTTTTTGACTAGAAATCCTTTATTTACGAGACATAACTAAAAGTATGCTCATTATAATACGCATCGCAAGACATTCCAAAAATCCACCATTTTAGTTATGTCTCATATATAAAGGATTTATAGTAATTTTAAAAAAACTACTGCAGTCTGTCTGCTAAATTTCAGCTCGGTTTTATCACGGGAAAAGGGTTATAAAAACATTTTTAATATAATGCGCACCGCACCGTGCGACTGATTAGCATAAACATTTACAGATCGGGAATATATTTTTTAAATAGCATCGTCAATATAATACGTACCGCACCGCGTGACAGGAAAATATTAATAAGATTGTTCAATATAATACGTACCGCGACACTCTAGCACAAAAATTAACGTGCTACATAGAGATAAATAGAGATAATCTAAAATTTTATTAATTTAATTACAGTACAGTCGATCGATCTGAATTGTGATATATCATTTTTATCGTCGGCTAGAGTCTGCCTGCAAGCAAGCAAGCAGACACCACGAGTTAATATAAAGGATTTTTTTAAAAGCGAGTAAATGTGAAGACATGTGCACTGCGGCTAACTGCCCCCTACACTTTATTACCCTCCCTTGCCAACCATAAACTGTGATTGGACGACCCTAATGGGTTTTAGTCATGTTCGGAAAAAAAAGAGGAAAAGAACGGGAAGAAACAAACATTTAAAAAAAAATTAAATTTAAAAAATGTTCCCGCTGGGGCTTCAACAAGGGACTTTCCGCGAGCGTGGCGGACGTGATAACCACTACACTACGAATCATATGTTATTCTGTGAAGGAACAATGCAAGTAATCGCAAGAAGCATTGTTGCCCCCTTTTTTTTCTTCATTTCATCCCACTACGCTTGCCAACTGTGATTGGTCGACCCCAGCTAGGGTCATTCGTCATGCTCATTTGTACATACTCGCTTTGGTGAATTATAAATATAAATAATATATCAGCAATTATATTACTACTTAAAATGTTCACAATGATTGAAAACAAAAGTCTATGTTACGTTAAAGGGAAGTAAAATTATTGTTACTTTAGGGTATTATTGCAAGAGCTGAACCACAAAACAAATTGGAAATTGATTTTTCTTAAAGCATTTTTTCGCTTTTTACCACGATGCAAATACATGTATTAAAACATTATGAATTTTATAATTAACCATCATTGACTAATGAAACTCTATTTAACTTGAGATAGTAAAAGCACCACGCTCTACGTCACTTCTATATCCCCTGGGCTTTATTGATACCAGTACATCTGAAAACTACTATTATTAAGCTTTGCATATTTTAATGATTTTGACATGAATTTATAAACAAGTTTTGAATTGAACTTTGGTTAAGTGTAAAGCAGTTAAACATTTCTTTCTCATCATTCAGCCACATTTTCGGAGAGATTTTAAGCGTCAGACTTTAGTGTTGTGTCATCTATTTTCAAAGTCTACCACATTGAAGGTTTTGTTAATAGTTTACATGAGAAGATTTCCTACATGTTTTTAAACTAAATTTTAACGACACAATGAGCGTAGTAAGTTATTAAAGTTAAGACTATTCACAATTAGTTTCTATGAATAATTAATTCCATGTACTGGACTGTCTTCATTTCTATCGCCTATTTAATAAGGTGGAATTGATTGTTAACAATTTCAGCTGGGGCTGATCCGCATTATGGTGAAACATCAGTGTCTCCTGTTGGGGAGCCGTTAACAGTAACATGTGACATCAATGGTTTTGTTTCTGGAGACATTCCTGCATCTGCAACGTTCATCAGTCAGTTGTCTCTTGAGAGGAAAGTGGGTACATTCAGTTCACTTATTGCCCAATACATGCCACTTGCATCTCCCGGCTTTCGAAATCCAACATTGGTAATTATAAAACTTGTCTTCATTACTTTTACTTCTGAAGATGTACTATATATCACATATAATAAAGGAAGAAATATATTTAAGAATACTGAAGGATAAAATGGGTCTACACAAAAGTTAGTTATATTTTTTTTAAAATTAACAATAATTCTTAATCCTGTTGTCAAAAAACACCTGTTTTCTTGGCATACGTTAGCAGTTAGCGTATTTTTATTTAAACGAATATAATCAAAATTAATGTGTTAATCCTTGTTTTTTCATTATAGATATATGCACAGCGTCATTGTGTGAGAAGTTATATGTTCTTCCCCTAATAGAATTTAAAACGAGGTTAAGCTTTTGGTTGATTTATTAAATACTCAGCTGTTAGTAAAATGAAGTAAATGTAATGACGTGGTCGGGTTTTTGGCTTCAAATCGTCATCCTTGTTTCGTCACAAGTTGTAAAAAATTAAATGTGATAAAAGTATCACTCTACAAACAAATGTAATCATCCGCTTACGAGCAATGGACCCAATGTAAACCAAATTTATTAAAAACCTTTTGCAATAAGAAATAATCACTTGTCACATTGTAAAGATCAAACACACACATATAAACACACACCCCCACACACTCACACATGAGCGCGCGCACACACACAAACAAACGCTCTCACACACACACATACAATAGACACGGTTTGTGGATGGTGGACTGGCGAGCTTGCTGGCCCTAACTGCCGTCTTCTTCTTTTACAAGTTATATTGACATCATTTTAAACATGGGAGGCTGGCTGGATCGAAGGATAGAGACCAAATTTTATACACTACAACTTTACGACCCGTATTAAATACTACAATATAGAATAAACCTGCTAGATCGACTCCTAGCGGGTTGCTCTGCAAGGGGGGGGGGTCGGGGCACTCTCATCTCAGTAATATAAACTTTGTAAAAATGCTTGACAATAGCTTGAACCAAAAATATTGGGTTACACATTGGTATATTATTCTATCGAAAAATGGGATCATGTCGGGGAAAGTGACTCGACCAAGAAAGGGATGCCTATATGCAATGGGATTCCATTATCCAACGGGATAGTGCTGGGGTGGGGGGTACTAAAGGGAATCTTTAATCAAGGCCTGGGTGTTCTGGGTATATTAGCTAGAGTGAAGAAATAAATTATGTTGTTTTTTTTAAACCGTCGCTCGCTTTCATCACTACAATTTTTTAAAAAAAGCTTTTGTTTTTGTTTTTTGTCAATCTAAATCTCGAAATCTATTTGTGTAAAATATTTATCAACAATAAAAAATTGTAAATTTATTTTTAAACAATTTAAAACGATTTTAAATGAACACCAAACAATAGGAACTTATTCATTTAGCCTTTTAATATTTACACTAAATTAAGTTCATTATAGCGGAGAGATATACAGCATTCTACAAAGATTTTAAATCCAGTAGCCAGAGGGGTCTTGTAACACAGGCTGCAAAACACCTGTCTAATTTAAATACAATATCTGTGAAGCGTAACTTAAATATACATTTGCTAATTTAACCAGTTATTTGATTATACTTAAGTAACTGTGATTGATTCATGTATCGTCATCACGGACCACTACTTAATGATCGATGTAGGGGAAAGAATAACTGACTAAGCAATCCGGCCGATTTAATATTTCTAATTATTTTTGCAGAATGTTCCATACGGAAGAAACTGGACAATTGAAGCTACTGGTGGTGGATCACCTGGAACCGTTCAAACCAACAACAAAAATACAATAAAGATTACGTTGTTAATTAAAGATGCATCATGTGACGATGTTGGTACATACAGGTGCAATGTCTCATACCTATTACAAAATGATGGATATGGATGTGTTAGCCGTCTTCAAAATATTAAATTTAAAGGTAAGTTGATCAAAAACATAATAAATGACTAGTAATTTTAATCTTAGCTTGGTAATCATAACCAAATTAGGTCAATACTAACATTATTTCTTTTAGAAAATTCCATTTGCAAATTGATTTTAATAAGAAAGAGTAATAAAACGTTTTGAAATTTATTTTGCTACTAAAAATGCAAGACTGGATTTTAACCATGGAAAAGCGTAGAAGTAGCGTCGGTAATAATATGTGTTAAGATATTTGAACTTCTTCAAATTCTATTCGACAAAAGTAAACGACATTCTTTGCGTAATAACAATTCCATAAAAATTGAAATTTATTTTGTGTTTTCTGAAACCAACAATCTAAGGGGCCCTTAATTTTTTTCTTTTTTTTTACTGAGCTGTTTAAATATTAATTTATTCATCCTAGCGACATGAATCTTTGGGAAGTGTTTGATTACATTCCCAACAAAGGTTCTGACTTAAAATGGATGGTTCTTGATGAAACTTTATATATAAGAAATTGGTGGCTCATACTTAAAATCTTTAAAACCATGACGTCCAAAAGTTAAGCAGGTTTTATTTTTAAAAAATGAAATACATCTGTTTATTTAGGTGGTATGACGCCATTGTCGGTCGCCATAGTGAACTTTCCAATAGTCTTTATTATGGTCCAATCTTTAAAAAAATGATACTTCCCTTCTCATGTTCCAACTGAATCCTACTTATATATATAATAAAAATTTCATGGGGTAGAGAACATGTATTCTTTTGCAGATGCTTTAGCAAAAGAGCATAACATTTTTTATTTGAAACTTTACAATTTTGACCCGGTTCTTAGTTTTTAAGTTATTTTCAAAAAGAGATAGAGATTTCACTAGAGATATGAAGGATAATGAAGAAAGTCGAAGACTCTCAATCCAAAAGGCCTGATTGAGTCGATCATAATAAAAGTTTGGACGTTTAAAAGGCGTTTCTAAACGGGAAATTGAACAAAGAAATGCTAATACATTTTGAGAACCACTAAATTTTCCTCTTAATAAACCTGTCATTTATTTTTCGTTTATAATTTTAAACAATTTAAATATTAAAACATTTTACCGCAAAAATATTTTTTAAAATGGTCTTCATTTAAACAAAATATATTGAAACTGTTGATGATATTTCTTTTCGAGGCTTGGCTTAACAAATTCTCCATCAATAGCTCAGATATGTGTTACAATTAAGATAAATAAATGTCGTGTCATGATCGACAACTGTAATAACTTTATTCTGAGAATGCTAATAATTTAGTGTGAGTTTTGGAAAGGGAAACATAGTATTGTCATGGTAAAATAATGAGCACATTTTGGCGGTGAGTGAAAACAAATTTGGGAACTGATGGTCGAAATCAAAATATTGCAAGTGAAATCATTATTAGTCTATATAATATATTCACTATGTCAACAGATAGAACAGAAGACCCCATACTTACCTTAAATCATCATAATGGCATTGAACCGGACGTTTCAACAAACACACAGGGAGAAGTTGTTTCATTAAGTTGCAAAGTTCGGGTAACTGAATAAGTTTAAAATTGTTTTAAAATTTTCCATATTAATTAAATTAGGACAAGATAATGAAAATTGTCATTAAACTAATTTAACAAAAAATTTCTAATATAAATTCATCATTTTTCCGATGTAAAATGTGAATGATTTATAAACAAATAATTATTTCAGGCTCGTTATGGCCTTGTGTTAAGCTGGTTGACAGGTCCTGCAAGTGGATCCACCTTTGACCCCCATCCAATCACCAGCGATATTCAGACGACAACCAAAACAAGTGTACCAAATCCTACATCTTCTCCGTGCACCCAATATCAATATGAGTCAACCTTTACTATAGCAGTACAGCCTGATGACACGATGTACATTTGCGTGGTAAAAGATGGCAACTTTGAAACCATGAGGACAAACTTCACAATTAAAAGTCATCCTCGTAGGTGATGGCTAGTTATACAATAATTTATTTGGACGTTATGCTTCAATTTCTTTGCTGCTGTTTAAATAAATTTGCTATTCCACATTATTGTTTATTATCCCTTCATTTTAGCCTATGTTTTCATAACTAAGTGTTACCAGAGGCGTAACTAGGTTTTTGGCGCCCTTGGCTAATTTATTTTTGGCGCCTTTGATAAACTGACAAGTTTCAGCTTTGAGATTTTTTCATTTGTTAGGAAAAAGTTATTGAATTTTTCTTATTTTATTTATGACAATAATCACGTAGACTGACAGTGACAGTCATACAAAGTGAATATAAAAATTGCATAAGACAGGAACAATACTAATTTGCAGTTTATTATTTACTAAATAATACCAAATAAATTGGTGGATAAACGGGATATTGTTGCGTTAATAAAGAATACAACAAAACTTGAAGCAACGTGTAATATAAATAGAAACAATAGTGGATGGAGTAAAGTGGGGGAGGGGAGGGAAGGTGTCTCCTCTCACGGGCTTGTGTCGGCATCTCAAAGCAAGTTGGCTTCGTTTCATATGACACATAGAAACCACCTCTCTTTCCTGAAAAGCCTACTAGCCAGTATGGCTGTTCACCCCACCTCTCAATATCTACATTGTCCTTGATTAATCGGCGTCTATTTCACAATTTTCCCTAACTCAAAAACTCCATAAGTCGAATTTTTTCGGGTATTTTTGATTTCAACTTAGAGAGGTCCGACTGTATTTATTTAAATACAAATTTAAAAATTAGATATTTAGTGGCACCCTTTTGAGCTGGCGCCCTTGGCAACTGCTCCGATGCCAACCCGTTGTTACGCCACTGAGTGTTACTGTTCATTTTCTGTACGTCTGGACAAGTAAGCTATAAATAAAAGTGTTAAAAAGATACCATTACCACTTCCAACACTATAACCCCTGGGAAGGGATAGGAGCTCGTGTTTCTGTAGTGTGTTTCGAAGTTAGACTGCGATCGACGTTAGATCGTACGATTTAGTTTTATGCCTCGGTAAAGAGCATAACAGCATCTGTACATGTGATTTTATATGTGACTTAGATAATTGATCATTGATGAATAGTGATTTAGATTATGAAAATTCTAAAAGAAAACGAAGAATATTTGTAAGATAAAAAGAAAGATGAGGGTCTTTTTCAATATGGTTAAATAATTTGCAATAATACACTTAATTTCCGATGATGTTTTATTAAAATGCATCACAGAAGAAAAATAAATGTTGTATATCATCCATATAAATATAATTATTATTAGAAAAAACAAACTGAAAGTTGCTATCTAACTTAAAATATGTACTCAGCCATGGTTTTTTACTATGCTGCTTTCATCACTCTCACCATGCATATTATTCTATTATATATATAATATAGATTACTTTACTTTATAAAAAAACATACGTGATAATTAAAAACGACATTCATTCTTTTAGCTAATATATACATTAAAGACCCTTTAGAGATACTATCCGTATTTAATCAGAAAATTCCCAAATAAATAAATTGTTTATACAAACGCAACTATCACTGTGACGGCGCCCATCTCCTCTCCAGTCAGCGAAGGACTGTTATAGCATTTATCAACATTTTTATTGTGGCCTAAACGTGGGCTTGTGAGGCGAGTGCACTATTGACTTCGCTACCCAGCTTACCCTTCATAACATTATGTTCAAAATGGTGTCCTCCTCTTTGTGGTATCTCATTCCTCAATAAGAACCAGTTTTCAAGTAGAGTCTCACTCCCTAGTCAGTTACTATTAGATGCAGCATCAAGTTTCTTAATGGGATTCTGTTTTCCGCGTGATCCAGTTCTAGGCGGTATTATGAAAATCTCTACCAAATACGGCACAAATTCAGCTTCACTTTCTTTGTTATTGTTACTAAACAGCCTTTATTAACCACTAATTTGTGGCTCCTAATTTTGCTGGCCCCTCATAAAATCAATTTGATACATTCCCTAGACGTCAAAGCTCAGTTTGCCTCTATCCACAATTATGGTCATGATTCGTTGTTGGTTATAAGCTTGTGTAATAACTGGTGCCCTCAAGTGGTTAGGAGGTTGTATACTAACTGGTGCCCTCAAGGGGTTAGGAGGTTGTATACTAATTGGTGCCCTCAAGGCGTTAGGAGCTCATTTTGGTGTCTGCCTCCAGTTCCCTTCTCCCGGTCATTTTGGGACGCCCTCTTTTCCTCTTGCCTTGGGGGTTCCATGTGAGGGCTTGTCTAACAATGCTGGATGTAGGATTTATGAGAGAGTGGCCAATCCATCTCCATCTGCGCTGGCGTATTAGTTCTTCCACTGGCTCATGTTGTGTGCGGTGCCGGAGTTCCTCGTTGGTGAGGACAATGGGCCAGCGGATTCGGAGAATTGTTCGGAGATATGTGTTTATAAAAAACCTGGGGCTTTTTTGAAATTGCTGCTGTTATTCGCCAAGTTTCTGCTCCATACAGCAAGACAGGCTTTAATGGGGTGTTGAATATCCTGACCTTTGTATGGAGAGTCAAGTTTTAGCAGGTCCAAACTTTTTTTAGCTGTTAAAATTTTGTTCTTGCTTTGCCAATTCTCACTCTTACATCAGCGTCTGTCCCTCCTTGTGTGTCAATGATGCTTCCAAGGTATGTGAAGCTATCCAATTCCTCAAGATTTGTTCCTTCCAGTGTTATTGGAGAGTTGCTTGATGTATTTATTTTAAGGACTTTGCTGTTTCCCTTATGGATGTTTAGGCCAAGGCAAACAGAGAACTGTGCTACATAGTTGGTTTTCACATGTATCTGTTGCTGTGAGTGCAATATTCAGGCCAGATCATCCGCAAAGTCCAGGTCATCAATTTGTTTCCATAGTGTCCACTGGATACCACTTCTCTTGTGCTCTGTAGACATTTTCATTATCCAGTCGACGGTTAGCAGAAATAGGAATAGAGGAGCTTTTATACCAACTGGTGCCCTCAAGGTGTTAGGAGCTTGTATAGCCACTACAGCCCTCAAAGGGTTAAGTGCTTGTATATTAACTAAAGACCTCAAGGGGTTAAGAGCTTTTATAGTAAATAGTGACCTCAAGACGTTACGAGCTTGTATAATAACTGGTGCCCTCAAGGTGCTAAGAGCTTGTATACTAACTGGTGCCCTCAAGGTTTTGGTAGCTTGTATACTGTTTGCTTGAAGGTGGTTAGGAGATCGTATAATAATGGTGCCTTTTAAGTTACGAGAACGTGAATGGCTTTTATGCTCATAATGACAAGTGTTCAGTTCATCAGCTGCTCATTCCTTTCAAAAAGACAGTCAATGACCGGTAAAAGTTCCCGAAAAGAAACTGTTCAATCAATGATACTTGAAATATTTCGTGTATATGGCATCATAACTTTCTGACCCACAGCCTTACAACATTAAAATAAATTTACAAAGAAATATGTTTTAGGTGATTTTCAGTTAATTTTACTCAATTCAAAATTTTGAAATTTTAAAAATAAATATCTTTCACCTCTTTGTCTTATTGCAATTTTTACAATAAGAATCTTTTTATTTGACAGGAAATCTCAACACTGGTGTTAGTTTTGGTCAAACAGACTTACTTGGAACTGTGTTCATTGCGTGTATACAGATGTTCATATGCTCACAGTTCTACTAGAGTGACAAGTACAACAAATGGTGTCCCGTCTCAGTCAGGAAATTTATAAAAAATCAGAAATTACTATACAACGTGAAAGAAAATTTAATAATATTTTAGGCTTCAGGCCTTCGTCACCAGACAAGCAAGCAAACAAACAAATATTTATAAAAAAAAATAAATAAATTAAAAAAAAACACGAAAAAACGAAAACGAAAAGTTTAGGACTGCAATTGACGGAAAACGGAATCTGCATAAAGCGATTTTTTGTTGTTTGTGTTTATTTTAATCAATATTCAATACTTAAATGCACGACATAGCATTTTCACTTTATTTAATGTATTAGTTGCAACACGTTTGTGTGTGTGTGTGTGTGTGTGTGTGTGTGTGTGTGTGTGTGTGTGTGTGTGTGTGTGTGTGTGTGTGTTTGATATTTTCAATAATTAACACTTAAATTGCACAATATGTCATTTTAACTTTATTTTATGTATTAATTGGAACATTAAAAAAAATAATTCTTTTTTAGTTTACTAGTTGTAGATTTATCATTTTTTCCCCTTCATGCCATAGAATATAAAATTATCACAATTATAAAATAGAACCTGTATATAGCTTAAGTGTAAACATTGTTTTAAACACCGTGCTCTGATATTCTAGATTATTCACTCTCTAATGCAGAGTTCACTTAAGTTTCTGTAGGATATACACACAAATTATTAGTGATCTTTTCCAATTATTGTAGACCAAATTTTACGCTTTGAAAATAGAAATAATACGTATAACATTCATTAAGACTAAATTCCACACACAAAATAATGCATTACGGCTTTTATAGAATGTTATATGCTTATTATAAATTGATAAATATTAAATTATTATTAAAATTTATAGGTTGATTTTTTAACCGTGAGATTTTTAAAATACATTTCTTATAATGTATGTTAATAAGGAGGGAGACAGGAGTGAGATTTCATTTTAGTTAACTGAACAAAGATTTTATGCCAACTTTTTCGTTTTTTTTTATTTGAGAAGGGGTATTTTTAAGGCTTTAATTTACATTGTTACGTACATCATACCATATCACCCATTATATAGAATTTGGAGCCGCTCTAAGATGTAAGTCGCAGCAATGGGTCATACAGGCTTTGGTCAACAGACTTCAGAGATATTTTGATAATCTACACATATAACTGAGAGTTAAGGAACGTTGTTTATATTCCGTTTTAAGTTATAAAAAAGCACAAATAAGCAACAGCTGTTCTTAACATTAAAAAAAAATTAACACGAAAAATTAAATGCTTAATCTTTGAAAGTGAACTGAATATTGTGATTATAGCTCCCATGTAATTCTACTATCTTTTTGTCTAACACTCTCTCATTTGTCTATTAGGATTTTAAGGATGTACTTACTATTAAAAAAGGAAATTTAAACTTTTAAGCAGAAAAAATATTTAAAAACTTTTTTTCCCTCTTTCTTTTTATTTTTAAAAACTGAGTTTTCTGTTTATTCAATTTTTTTAAAATGCATTTGTCAAGAGTAAGACAAATATGGGTGAGACTGTAATCAGGCTTACAGATAAGTAGATAGATGTAACCTAAACAGGGAATGGAGGAGCCTGATAAGACCTCGCAAAACAATGAACGTGTCGGCAAAGAGCGTTCATAAACGAACATATAGACAAAGACAAATAAAACTTAAATTAAAAAAAAACCGTAAAAAACCTAGTTTTTGACTATAAATCCTTTATGTATAAGAAGTAACTAAAAGAATGTTCATTATAATACGCAGCGCAAGACCATCCAAAAATACAAAATTGCAGTTGTGTCGTAAAACATGTTAACATAATGCGCACCGATCAGGAATATGTTTATAAAAAGTGTTGTCAATAAAATACGCACCTTATTGCGCGACAGAAAGGCTGTTCAATATAATACGCACCGCGACACTCTATCTAAAAAAATAACATGTTACATAGGAATATATAAAATAATCTAAAAATTCAATAATTTAATGACGGTACATGCGATCGATGTGAAATTTTGATACAATGCATTGTCATCCACGATCTATATGAGGTAAAATTTTCATATCTCTAAGACCATCAGAAGTAGTTTAATTAGGGGGCACGGTGGTAGAGTGGCATGCGCGCTCGGTTGGCGTACCAATGGTCACGGGTTCGAATCCCTGCGAAGGCAAGAATTTGTTCCCGGGGCCTAGGGCGTGACAGTATGGTGACTTAATGCCCATGGACCTTGTCAGGTTGATGGATTTCAGACATCACATTGCGAAACATCAATTGCTGCACAAGGTCTGCTGTTGGACGACTATAGGGAGAGTAATGTCATCTTTCGAACCTTCCTTTTACATTTTGTTAAACACGGGCATAAATACTAATATTGTCATTGGGGGGGGGGCTTAAAATAGTTCCCCAAGGGCCTCAACTCGTGCACGCACCTTCAGTTTGAGCCTTTGGACTAGTTAGCTTGCGCTGTTGTATTACAACTACTGGCTGATTGTCGTTCAAGAATGTAATAGAACTAGTTTGACACCATGTAGAAGTAATTGAGTCAAGAGACAAGACATCGACATCTTGTGGTCTGTGTAACAACTGTCTGCTTTCCACTCCTCAATACAGCTTGAACCTTACATTTATAGCCAGCTATTCTCTCTCAGTTCACGACCACGCACGATTTTCAAATCACAGCCCAAATCACTTGTTTCATGCTCAGTCAAGTCATCTCGCATGCTCATACAATGTCAACACAACAACACGTATCTAACAAAAAATACAGTATCTAAAATTCTAAAAGTTCCCATCCTGTTATAATAATAAAAATGACGATCTAATGTTATTGCGATAAAAAGCCACTAAACAGGATGTAGAGAAGACTAACCCTTTAAAAATTTAAACCATTTTCTTTTCTGCCATCCATCAGTCACAATGGGATCAGAGGCGTAGCTAAGATTTTTTTTGTGGACAGAAAAAAAAACAAAATTTGAGCCCTCGCCCCCCTCCCCTCAATTAATTAATATCGTATCTTTGTTCATTTGTCCCGAATCCTTGGGAACAGCAAACGTCACACATAAATTATTTTAAAACTTTGTAAATATAAAACATACCAACCTAACCTTCAACAAAGAACATTAACTCCATAAACGTAGATGAAAGAAAATATTCAGAGTTAAAGGATAATATTATTTTAAAGGCCTGTAACTGTAGCCCAACTTGTGTTTATTACAAACAGCTACTTCCGAGGAGTTGAATATCTTTTTTAAAAAAATATAATAAAATAATTCTCAAATATATTTCGAACGAAAAATATTCAGTTTTATTTTTGTATATATTTTTTAAATTGGAGTCTTGAAGATAACGTCTAAACACATAGTTGGGTGTCAATTCCAAGATAGAACAATTTAAAAATAAGTAGTTCTAAATCTATTGACTTTTTACCAGAAAAAAAAGAAAAACGCTAATGTTATACACTTACAAAAATAATAAGCTCCATTTATTTGATGAATAATTTGATAATTAATATATTTAATCCTACTTGTAAAAAATATTAACGAACTTGAAGATATTTTTCTTAAAATATTTTATTGACATATTGCAGTATTTGATATTTCAACACATTATTTATGTATGTATTCTTTAAGGGTGGTAGAGGGGGACTTTATATGAGAACTTTCCCGGGAGATTACATTGAACTATTTGTGGCAATAACATTTCAACATACTTTGTTATCGTACTTAATGAACTTTCCTGAATCTTATGTGTCAACTGTTGTGTTGCTATAAATAGGCCGAAAAGGCAAGGGAACACAGAACGTGTCCGTACACAATCATCCTAACTGCAGTGACACAGGTCGATTGTGTATGGTTTATTGAAATTAGTTTAAGTTAAAGGCAAGTTTTTGCGATGACTACCATGGGAATATGGACTGTAATATACAGTTTAGCTTCAATCATAATTGGTAAGTTTTAAAATTGATTTTACGAAATTTTTTGAGTGGAAGTGGTCACTGTCATATTAAATAATCGACAAAACATGATTAAATTTGATAGTTATCACTACTTGATAGTTTTACTTTCAATAAGATGCATCAACAATATCGGAGGCGTAGATTTATTTGGAAAAAAAACAACAAAACAAAACTTAAAATAGTTCTTGCAATCAAAAAGTCAATATGCGTAAATTGATTAAACTTATAAATAAAGGTAAAAAAGGATTTTAAAAAACCTCGTTTTTATAAGTGGACTAACAAGAATTTATAATAACCATTAACGATATGGAAATTGTTTTTCTTTTAAACATCTCTTTCGCTTTTGATCATGATGCAGATATTACCAAATTTATGATGTTTATATTTAACTAATAATGACTGATGCAACTGTATTTACCTTGAGACAGTAAAATCACTACACTACGGCTAAATATAATATTCCCCATTGATACGAGTAAAACTGAAAACCACTATTCTTCGGCTTTGCATATTTTAAAGGACTTTGAAATAAATTTATAAAGATGTTGTGAATTGAACTTTAACTAAAGTGTGTAGCCTTGTCCTAAACCCATAAAAGGTTTTTCCACATTGTTTCGACCAAGGGTTCCCAACCCCCAAGGGCGTCGCGTTTTCTAAGGGTCGCAGACTTATACATTATACTTTAAAAAATGGTCACCGTAATCCATTTTTTATTTCTAATGCTGGTTTGAACTTAAATTTGTTTAATTCTTTTTTAAAATTGAAAGATGAAATCAAGTTTTCCTGGAAGTGAAATAGAAACATGGCCTTTTCTAGAGATAAAGCTTCGTTAAAAATAGTAGTATATTAAGTAGATATAGCAGAATAGGTTTAACGTGAAACGTCTGGGGAAAGGAAACAAATATTATCGCATGTTACGATAATATCAGGGAATTTTTATGCAAGCTGAAAAAGAAAAGAAGAATTATAAATCTTGGAAACATCACCATATTTGAAAAAACAAAACAAACCACATTTGAACAGTGATTGATAAATCTGAAGGTGAAAAACATGAAAATTTGAAAGAGAAGATTACTGGGCATCTCAAATCCCTTTAGAAATCTAACTCCAGCGTTACTCTGAGCTGAAAGTAGAAGAAACAACATCAACATAAAATTCATTTTTTGCTTCCCTTGAAGTACCATTCCCAATAAAGTACAAGATTAATTCTTGGATTTCCGGAATAATTCCTCAGCACATAATTTGTTTAATGAAAAATTGCTAAATCAGTTCTGGTTGTGTACATATCATTCTATAATGTCACAACGTTTTCTTTTTGAGCAGTTCCATTTGTGTTTTTATATTTCATCAAGAGAAATCAATTAATTTAATGTTAAGAATCACATGATGTTGGCGTAAACTCACCTTGAATTTTGAGGCTGGTTAGTAACATGAACTGTGAAATGAATTATTAAACAAAATTTAAAAACAATTATAATATTTTAATAAAACAACCCCGTAAAAACAAAGTTTTTGACTATAAATCCCTTATATTTGCTTTTAACCCGGGGAGTGAGAGGGGAAAGGTCTTGTCACCGCGTCGGGCGTCGCGGACGGGCACGACGAACGACAGAGAGAGACGGTTCCAAACATTTACTATCTCCCCTGCCGCTATATATAGGTGCTATGTTAGCAGACGACGAATAAAAATTCTAATTAAACAACCCCGTAAAAACAAAGTTTTTGACTATAAATCACTTATATATGAGATATAACTAAAAGTATTTGAAAGATTTGAAAGCCCTTATTTACTTTTGTTTTTCCGACCGCCCGCGAACGACAGAGATCATGACAGACAAGATTTCGAAGTTAATATATGAGACATAACTAAAGGGGGGGGGGTGGGAGCGGGGAAAGGAGTGACAAACATTTTTGCCACCGCGTCGGGCACGACGAACGACAGAGACAGACGGTTCCAAACATTTACATCTCCCCTGCCGCTAAATATAGCTGCTAGGTCAACACGACCTAGCAGACAACGACTAAAAATTCTAAAAAATAGTGATTTATATAGATAAACTAAAAATGCATTAAGTTAATTGCAGTACGTTCGATCGATCTGAAATTTTGATACCATGCATTGTTAGTTGAGACGGATCCGTGTGCCGAATTTCAGCTCGATGGCTTTACTGGAAGTGGGTCATTTTCGACTTTTGTTTTTCCGAGGGACGAAGGAACGAAGGACGGACGAATGAGACGGCGGTGAAGTTAATATAAGGGATTTTAAAAAAAATCTATTTTATTCGTTTTTTTAACTTACCTAATTCCAAATTTTAAATTGTATCGGGGTTACTTGGCTTTTACAAATAGGGGTCGCCAGCCGAAAAAAAATTTGGGAACCTGTGGTTTATATAACTTTCATAAGGATTTAACCTAAGATTTGTGACATCTATATTCCACGGCTATGAAATTGAAGGTATTAATAAGAGTGTACTTGAAATGCATTGTTATAATTTTTTAAATTATAGTGAATGTGGTGATTAATTAAAATTTAGACTATTCATCTTTAGTTTTACATATAATGCTATGTAGTCTTTATTTTTTTCGTTATATTTAATAAAAATTGTTGGATTATATACAATTTCAGTAAAAGCTCAACAGCCAATTGTTGACAAGTCAGTGATTGTTGAAGGTGGGACGTTTACAGTAACATGTGACGTCAATCGTTTTGTTTTTGGTGACATTCCTGCATCTGCTCAATACATCAGTCAGTTGTCTCTTGAGAGGACACTTGGTACATCATCCAGGTCACTTATTGCTCAATATATACCATTTGCAACTAATGGCACCTCAAATTTTACAATGGTAATCATTAAATTTGAGTTTTGTCCAGTTGTTTCTTTTCAAACGTTGTTGTATTTTTTTAAGGATAGAAATATTATAATATTAAATGAATAGAATGTTTTCAAAAAGTGTGAAGGAAACACACGTCTGTAGGACGCAAGAATCTTCTGTATAGAAGGATCGTCTGTAACAGATAAGATAAGATAAGCAATAAGACAGTTCAATTGTTTTTTATAATTTTTTGGAAATTAAAACTAATTATCGCTGCTCTTTAAAAAAAAAGTCGTTTCTTATCATGAAATAGTAGATAGCATTTTAAAAAAATTATTAAACAATAATTAGTATATCAACTCTAGTTCTTTCTCTACAGCTAGAATGCGTCGTGTTGCTACAAAAAGTTCTAGACTCTATATTCCACGCTTTTTTATCACTTAGAACCTTGTTAAGCTAATGACTGATTTGTTAAGATATCTGCAGTTTGTTAAGTAAAGAAATTAAATTACGCAGTCCAGGCTTTGCAGCATCAATTTTCAATTATTGTTTCCGTTCGCTACAATTTGTTAAATTTTATTAAGGTGTCACTGCGCAAACAATGGTTTTCGTTCAATTAGGATTAAATGGGCACAATCGAAGCAAAGTTTTAAATCATCATATAGAATGGGACTGCAATAAAGCTTTTAAATAAAATACAAAATACACAAACAAATTGTGCAATGAAAACAATAAATTTGAGCTTTATTTTTAGACTGATACGACAGTAAACGTTTCGGCTAATGCCTTCATCAGTACAACATAAAATACATTCTTACAATACTTACATAAGTAATAATAATATTCTTAAAACATATTGTATTTTAAAATATTTATGTTAAATAAAAAGAAAGGAAAAACAAAAACAAACATGGACACAGGATATAGGAAAAAGGGGGAAGTATCCAAAGTTACAGTAAAAACCACAACGGGAACAAGATTCTGCAGTTAAGTAAAATTATGAATTTGGTTAATTCCATATGGAGCCAACGTACCAAATCTTTTTATGAGTCTATTTTCCATGTGGACTCTATCATGGGTATTGCTTGCATATAAAATACCAGTTACTGCAATATCTGATATGCCGTTATGGTCAACACTGTTAAAATGTTTAGACACAGGACATTGAGCCTGTTTATTTATATTATACAGGTGTTCTCTAAACCGATCTCCAAGACGACGACCAGTCTCACCCACGTAAATTTTATTACACCTCTTGCAAAGAATTGCATAAATCACGTTGCGACTTGTGCAAGTGAATCCATCTTTTATTAAGAATTTTTCAAGAGGGAAAGAAATGTTGTTAATTTCCATCACATATGGACAAGTATTGCAACGGTTACGGTTGCAACCTTTTGTTCCAATATGTGCTTTCATTGTGGGAAGGTGACTTCTTACAAGAATATCTCTGAGGCTTCTATCTCTCCGGAAAGCAAAAAGAGGAGGTTTTTTGAAGACCTGCTGAGTTAGAGGGTCAGCCATAAGGATTGGTCGGTTTTTGAGAATCACCTGGCGGGCTTTAAAATTATGAGGATGAAAAGTTAAAATAAATTTTGATCGATCACATTGATCAGAAACAGATGATTTAAATGTATCCTGTCTGGTCATGCCTTTAATTCGATTGACAGCGGATATTAAAACTGTTTCCGGGTATGACCTTCTTCGAAAAAAATCCAGCATTTCATTACTTTTCTCCAAAAAGTCTGCCTCATCACTGCAGAGTCTTTTAAGTCTCAATAGTTGCGAAAATGGGATAGAGCTCTTACAAGATTCAGGATGGGACGACGTATACATAAGGAAACTATGGCTGTCTGTAGACTTGTAAAAAATTGATGTGGATATTTTATTTTCTTTCAATTTAATTTGTATATCCAAAAAATTAACAGCACTTCTATGGATTGTTGAAGTAAATTTGATCGAAGAATGGAAGTTACCGACGAAGTCAATAAAACTTTGCAATTGTTGCATGTTCATTTTTGTAATTCCAATGCAATCGTCAATGTATCTCCTGTAGTACTCTGGAGAGATACCTTTGTAATTTTCACTCCATAGGTGTTCCAAATGGCACATAAATATACATGCATAACTTGGTCCCATTTTCGTTCCCATAGCAACTCCACTAATTTGATCAAAAAACTGTCCGTTGAACTCAAACGAGTTTAAATTTAGGACCAGCTCAGTTAATCGTAGTATGGATTGTGAAAATGAATAAGTAAAACAAAATTGTTAAAGCGTCACTTACTTCTTTTATCACTGCCTTTCGTATATTATATTTTCGTATTATATTTCGTATATTTCTTGTCTCCAAATTAATCTCAAAATCTGTGTGAATAAAATCTATTGATAAGACTATCAACACTAATAAATCTAAAAAAAATAATTCTAATGATTTGAAATCTCCATCAAAGAATCGATATTCATACATTTATCCTTTTAAATTCTACACTAAGTTAAGTTCAGCTGCTACTGTGTCAAATAAGACGGCCCTCGTTTCTAGGTCAGAATTCTAGCATTTCCCATTACATTTTATAGCAAACGGTGAGAGAGCTCTTGTAAAACTGGATGCAAAATACCTACTTTATAAATTAAATACAATGTCAGTTAAATTGAATTTAATTATAAATGTGCTGATTAATTCATTTTTATTCTTATTTACAATAATTGATTCAGGTAATACCATCAGACTATTAGTAACCGAGCAGTGAATAAAAAGAACCCGTAAAAAACAGTTTTTGACTATAAATCCTTTATGTACGAGACACAACTTAAAGAATGTTCATTATAATACGCAGCGCAAGACAATCCAAAAATACAACATTTTAGTTATGTCTCATAAAACGTGTTAAATATATTGCACACCGATCGCGAATATGTTTATAAAAAGTGTTGTCAATATAATACGCACCAAATCGCGCAACAGGAAAGTATTAATAAAAAGGTTGTTCAATATAATACGCACCGCGACACTCTATCTCAAAAATTTAACATGATAAATAGAGATAAATAAAATAAACTAAAAATTAAATAATTTAATTACAGTAGATGCGATCGATCTGAAAGTTTGATACTTCGTTTTTATCATCGGCACAAATCTGCCTGCAAAATTTCAGCTCGCTAGCTTACGAGGAAGTGGGTTAAAAATCGATCCAAATTTTTTTCGACAAGCGAGCAAGCAAGGGCTCAAACACACAGACACCACGAGTTAATATAAAGGATTTTTAAAAAGAAGTAAACAAGCAATTCTTTTGATTTTAATTTCAATTATTTCTGTAGAACATTCCTCCCGGGAGAAATTGGGTAATTGAAGCTTCTGGTGGTGTATCGGCTGGAACCATTAAAACCAACAATAAAAATACCATAAAGATTACATTGTTGGTTAAAGATGCAACCTGTGCTGACGCTGGCATCTACAGGTGTAAGGCTACTTACTTTTTGAATTCAACAGAAGTAGATGTTAACCGATTTCAAAATATTACAACTAAAGGTAAGTTGATTAAATAAATAAGAAATAACTATTAGTTTTAATGTTAGCTTGTAAAGTTAAACATAAATAAAATAGATTATAATTAATAACATTATTTTTAAAATATCTTTTAAATAATTTATTTTGTTTGATAAGAACAATACATAGTTTAGAACTTATTTTTACTAATAATAGAAAAAGACTAGACATCAACGTCGTAATATTTAAGACTAGATACGAAACATGGCGTAGCATACGCCTTAGACTTGCTCATAGATAGTGCAAAGAAAGCGGGGAAAGGATGGACACAATTAACTACAGCACGAAGAAATCAGAACAACGTGAATAAACGTGGGGATGGGGGGGGGCATTGCTGATGTATTGATGGTCTCGAGACATGGGCACTGCGGTTAGCTACCTGCACCAGCATAGCTTGCCAAACATAAACTGTGATTGGCTAACCCTAGCGAGGGTAACCTATGTTCGCAAAACAGGAGGACAAGAACTGGCGCACAAACAAACATTTTAAAAAATTGAAAACAAATATGTTTCCGCGGAGGTTTCAACCCAGTACCTCCCGCATTTAAGGCGGACGTGATAATCACTAAACTGCAAGCACCATGTTATTGTGTGAATGGACGACGCAAGTGAATGCAAGAAGAATTGCTGGTCTCGAATCATGCCCACCCCCCCCCCTTTTTGAACCCAATTCGATTGATTGGTCGACCCAGCGAGGGTCATTCGTCATGTTCATTTGCATAGTGCTCGCGCTTGATCTTGTTCTGGTTAATTATTTATATATATAATATATATAAATATATAGATATGATATTTAAACATCTTCAAATTCCATTCCGCGAAAGCAAACGTATCCTAAATATTTCTGTTGGCGATAAACAATTTTTTTGAAGAATGAAATTTATATGATTTTCCTGAAACTTTTATGCTGCAAATTAACATTTTAAAATGAATTGCTTTTAACAAACAGCGAAATATATGCTGCTTTTGTATTTCAGACGATAGAAAGTTACACAGGTGATAAAATGTTTTCATTTCTGCATATATATTTATTTTAATTTTTTGTTGTGTTTTATTTTCCCCAAATAAATTGAAATGGCAGACTTCCGAATAAAATCCAGGCTTTTTACGTTTTGACCACGGGCGCGGCATAGACATAGAGAATTAATTTATTATAGGTACAATTCTTCCTAGCAGACAAAAATACACGCAGGTGAGTTGGGTCGAGATATAACGTGGGGCATGAGTGGGAAGAAGGTGGTTGGGCAAATGAAATCTTTTAAAAGATCTGTACCGATATTCGCGGGTTCAAGTCTCTGATTTGTTCCGCTGATTACTGGTGTCCCTGTGTCCACACAAGTTTGAGGGGTAGTCGATTTTAGTTGCGGTAAATAAAGACAACTGGCCTCTGTGCTTAGCAATCCTTTAGTAGCCGCTGTCTGTATTCTCCTTTACTTGTCAACAGTCCAGCATGGTATGTGCGTCGTAATAAAAGAACATAGGACAAAATGATCTTCTACTTAGTTTCCTTTAAAAAAAAGAAATTGAAGGAGTTAGGTTTAAAGAACATGTATTCTTTTGCAGAATTGAAAGTAAAAGAATTATTATTTTTTACTTTTAACCATTTCAATTTATATACGATTCTGTCACTAGACGACATTTGTAATGACAGTTCAGAAGGTCTAAGCCTATGGCGGATTAAGGAGGGGGGGGGGCCTGAACGGGCTAATGCCAGGGGCCTCGATGATTTAGAGGCCCCCAAATTTAGTATGTTTTATAATAAAGGGGGACAATGTTTGCATGAATTCCTGAAAATATCATAAATTAAATAAATTACAAAATCTTATCTATTAATCTGATCGCTATGCGGACCCAATTTTATAAAAACCTGATTATGTAGGGTCAATTATAGAACATATTATTATGTAGGGTCAATTATAGAACATATTATTATGTAGGGTCAATTATAGAACATATTATTATGTAGGGTCAATTATAGAACATATTATTATGTAGGGTCAATTATAGAACATATTATTATGTAGGGTCAATTATAGAACACATTATTATGTAGGGTCAATTATAGAACATATTATTATGTAGGGTCAATTATAGAACATATTATTATGTAGGGTCAATTATAGAACATATTATTATGTAGGGTCAATTATAGAACATATTATTATGTAGGGTCAATTATAGAACATATTATTATGTAGGGTCAATTATAGAACATATTATTATGTAGGGTCAATTATAGAACATATTATAATGTAGGGTCAATTATAGAACATATTATTATGTAGGGTCAATTATAGAACATATTATTATGTAGGGTCAATTATAGAACATATTATTATGCAGGGTCAATTATAGAACATATTATTATGCAGGGTCAATTATAGAACATATTATTATGCAGGGTCAATTATAGAACATATTATTATGCAGGGTCAATTATAGAACATATTATTATGCAGGGTCAATTATAGAACATATTATTATGCAGGGTCAATTATAGAACATATTATTATGCAGGGTCAATTATAGAACATATTATTATGTAGGGTCAATTATAGAACATATTATTATGTAGGGTCAATTATAGAACATATTATTATGTAGGATCAATTATAGAACATATTATTATGTAGGGTCAATTATAGAACATATTATTATGCAGGGTCAATTATAGAACATATTATTATGCAGGGTCAATTATAGAACATATTATTATGCAGGGTCAATTATAGAACATATTATTATGCAGGGTCAATTATAGAACATATTATTATGCAGGGTCAATTATAGAACATATTATTATGCAGGGTCAATTATAGAACATATTATTATGCAGGGTCAATTATAGAACATATTATTATGTAGGGTCAATTATAGAACATATTATTATGTAGGGTCAATTATAGAACATATTATTATGTAGGGTCAATTATAGAACATATTATTATGTAGGGTCAATTATAGAACATATTATTATGTAGGGTCAATTATAGAACATATTATTATGTAGGGTCAATTATAGAACATATTATTATGCAGGGTCAATTATAGAACATATTATTATGCAGGGTCAATTATAGAACATATTATTATGCAGGGTCAATTATAGAACATATTATTATGCAGGGTCAATTATAGAACATATTATTATGCAGGGTCAATTATAGAACATATTATTATGCAGGGTCAATTATAGAACATATTATTATGCAGGGTCAATTATAGAACATATTATTATGCAGGGTCAATTATAGAACATATTATTATGTAGGGTCAATTATAGAACATATTATTATGTAGGGTCAATTATAGAACATATTATTATGTAGGGTCAATTATAGAACATATTATTATGTAGGGTCAATTATAGAACATATTATTATGTAGGGTCAATTATAGAACATATTATTATGTAGGGTCAATTATAGAACATATTATTATGTAGGGTCAATTATAGAACATATTATTATGTAGGGTCAATTATAGAACATATTATTATGTAGGGTCAATTATAGAACATATTATTATGTAGGGTCAATTATAGAACATATTATTATGTAGGGTCAATTATAGAACATCAATTTTATAAAGACCTGATTATGTAGGGTCAATTATAGAACATATTATTATGTAGGGTCAATTATAGAACATATTATTATGTAGGGTCAATTATAGAACATATTATTATGTAGGGTCAATTATAGAACATATTATTATGTAGGGTCAATTATAGAACATCAATTTTATAAAGACCTGATTATGTAGGGTCAATTATAGAACATCAATTTTATAAAGACCTGATTATGTAGGGTCAATTATAGAACATCAATTTTATAAAGACCTGATTATGTAGGGTCAATTATAGAACATCAATTTTATAAAGACCTGATTATGTAGGGTCAATTATAGAACATCAATTTTATAAAAACCTGATTATGTAGGGTCAATTATAGAACATCAATTTTATAAAAACCTGATTATGTTGGGTCAATTATAGAACATCAATTTTATAAAGACCTGTTTATGTAGGGTCAATTATAGAACATCAATTTTATAAAGACCTGATTATGTACGGTCAATTATAGAACATCAATTTTATAAAAACCTGATTATGTAAGGTCAATTATAGAACATCAATTTTATAAAAACCTGATTATGTTGGGTCAATTATAGAACATCAATTTTATAAAGACCTGATTATGTAGGGTGAATTATAGAACATATTAAAGAATGATGTTTATATTTTTTTAAATTTACATCTTTCGTCAAGCTCGTGTCGTCTAGTTGATGAAAGTCGGCGTGCGGTCCAAGCGGACATGGGATCGATTCCCGGCGCGGGAATAATTTTTTTTTCCATTTGTCTTTTTTTTATATTATTTTCTTTTTACACTCAATTTTAGGATGCCGTCAAACAGTTATTTCTTTGCATTCTTTTTTTTTCGTGAAAAATCTTTTTGGCCCATCCCGTAGTGTAGACAAAGTATGAGAACTAATTAGTTACAAGTTACAGTCTTATATATGTATATATATATATTTAGTCCCATAACCTCGTGGTCGTTATAACCTCGTAGTCGAAGGGGGTTCTAAAGATTCAATGACAACATTCTCGGGCTTGTTAGATTTGGCAGCGCCCATCCCTCTCCAGATCAGCGGAGGACTTTCTTAGCGTTAGTCATTCTTCAACATTTTTATAGTGGCTTTAACGTGGGCTAGAACCCACGCCCATCAGCTTGTGAGGCGAGCGCACTATTGACTTCGCTATCCAGCAGCCAAGTCTTATATTCGCTGCTAGCAATCATTTTATTTAAAGGCACGCTGGCTTTATAGGGCCCCAGTTTGAATTGCAGCCAGGGGCCCAGTGCAGTCTTAATCCGCCCCTGGTCCAAGCCTACCATCTAAAAAGACCTGACTGAGTCCATCCCCCCAAAAAAATTTGAGGTTTTACATCTTATACAAAAAATGAAAACAGAAAATGCTAATAAATATTCCTAAATATAAATCTATTATTTTCGCAAATAAATTCTGTTATTTAAATATTGATACAATTTAACGATAAAAATATAAATTTTATGGCTGTTAATGATTATTTTAAAATAAATCCTTAACTTTTGAAAAATTAACCATTAATTAATCGTTAATCTCGATTAGCCAAAAATTGGAATTTATGGTGTCATAAGTAACATTTATTAAACATACTTGTCGAAAATCGAAATAACACTGGGATGTCTTGTTTATATGACATATTTTAACCAACAACACAAACAGATAAGTGTATTGACATTATTTGGTTCAAGTGACGAGCGGGTCTTATTAACGTTATAACCAGCCGAGCTGAACAATCGTTAACATAGCTTTAGATAGTCTCACCTGAAGTTTCTGATGCTGTAGGAGATGTTTGGTTCGCAGGTGATATGTAAGCGAAGTGTTCAAAGCTAGAACAATGGTAGCTATGTTCCCTTTAAGTAGCGCCGCTGTGCAGATATTTGACCGACGCCACGCAGAAGTTTAGAATCACGGCGCAGCAAATTTTGTAAAATATTTCACAAAACATGGACGTTGTGCAACTTGGCGCACGAGTTTTTTTTTAAACTTTGCACACGGACCAACGAAGCTTAGACTTAAAGGGAACATTGCATGGTAGGCACATAACTTATCTCAATGGAAACAATAACCTTTATCAACATTTTGAACATTCACGTAAGTGAATAGTTTAAAACCAAAATGTTCGTGTAATCGTCCGGAAATTAGTTTATATTTATCGGTCGAAATATTTTACTTTTTGATTTCCAGTACATTTATAAGTGGTGGATCGATTAATAGATAAAAAAATGTAATCGTTAACAATTTTTAACGATTAATCGAGAAATTAATCATTAATTTCCACTGCCCTAATATATACATATATTTTTTAAAACCCTTTATGTCATTTAATTTTAATTTAAAAATAAAATAACCCTTTACTTTTCAAATATATGTTTGCAACATTGCTGTAGGCTAAATGATATGTCAATTATAATAACGTTTTATTTACTGAAGTATAATGACAATTATTCGTTGGAGTAATGTTGCAGCTATCAGTTTCACTTATGACTTAATTGATTATTATATTTTATGGCTGTTAATAATTAATTTATATTTAATCATAAACTTTTGAAAAATTAACGATTAATTAATCGTTAATTTCGATTAAGGCCAAAAAATGAAATTTATGGTGTCATAAGTAACATTTATTAAAATACTTGTCGAAAATCGAAATAACACTGGAATGTCTTCTTTTAACCAACAATGCAAACAGACAAGTGTATTGACATTGTTTGGTTCAAGTGATGAGCGCGTCTTATTGACAATATAACCAGCAAAGCTGAAAAATCATTCAAATAGCTTTAGATTGTCTCAGCTGAAGTTTCTGATAGTGTAGTGGATGTTTTGTTTGCAGGTGATATGTAAGCGAAGTGTTAGAACCATTGTAGCAATGTTCCCTTTAAGCAGCGCGGCTGCACAGATATTTGTCCGACGCCACGCAGGAGTTTAGATTCACCACGCAGCAAATTTTGTAAAATATTGCACAAAAAAATAGACGTTATGCAACTTTTCACAAGAGTTTTTTTGTGTTAACTTTGCACACGGACCAACGAAACTTAGACTTTCAGGGAACATTACATGGTAGGCAAACGATTTCTGTCAACGGACACAATAACCTTTCAACCTTTTGAACATTCACGTCAGTCAATAGTTTAAAACCAAAATGTTCGTGTAATGGTCCGTAAATTAGTTTATATTTATCGGCCGAAATATTTTACGTTTTGACTTCCAGTACATTTATAAGTGGTGGTTCGATTAATCGTAAAATTTTTTTTAATCGTTAAACGATTAATCGAGAAATTAATCGTTAATTTCCACAGCCCTAATAAATTTTAAACAATTGTCTTTTTCAAAAATTTAAAAAATTGCGCTGATATTTCATGTTCATATTATGGTCACAAATTATCAATTAATACTTAAAATATGAGTTGCAATTTTACATTTGGTATCATAATAAACACTCGCAAAAACTTTATTCAGATGTTAATAATTAATTGCGAATTTCTTTTTTGAAAGGGAGACTTGAATTGGCTAGGGTAAAATTATGAGGCCAAGTGAGCGGTGAGTGGAAAAAAAGTTACGGAACAGCTGGTCTAAATCAAATACTTAATATTACAACTATCATCTAAAAATATTGCCACTAAATGAAATCGTTATTAATCTATAAATTACTATGTAACAGCTAAAACAGAAGACCCCATAATTACCTTAGATCGTCATTATGGCAATGAACCTGAGTTCTCAACAAATACAGAGGGAGAAGTTGTCTTATTAAGTTGTAAAGTTCAGGTATGTGAATACGTATAGACATTTGCTATATATTTCCACAGAGATAACTCCCTAGTAGAATATAATTAGTTAAAAAATAATTACTATCTTAGTTTTTATCTGTTTGCTGATGTGATGTATAATTTTGAAAATGTGAATGATTTAAAAACAACAATCATTACAGGGTCCCTATGGCCTTGTGTTAAACTGGATAACAGGTCCTGCAGGTGAATCCAACTTTGCCCTCCACCCAATCGCCAGCGATATTCAAACATTCACACCAAGTCGACCAACAGCGAAAGCGTCTCCATGCAACCAATATCTGTATGAGTCAATCTTTAGTATAACAGTACAGCCTAGTGATACGATGTACATTTGTTTGGTAAATGATGGCAACAGTGAAACAATTAGGAAAAACTTCACAATTCAATCTGAAACAGGTAAGTGTAAAGTGAATAAAAGTGTAAGTTTCTTACCTGTTGTACACATACGATATGGTATATAGCGATTACCATATACTTCTCTTTGACAATAGGATACCGAATAAAAGAGAAAAAAAAGAAAAACATATATATATATAACAAACTGTGAACGTCATTTAAAGAAAATAATCATCTTTTAATTAATGCACGTTTGTGATTCCTATTGTTTTGGTACTCCATAAACATTCATTGAATACATTCCGGAGTCGTAAGAGATGAGTTTGCCTCAATCCAAAAATGAGCTCATCATTCAGTGTTGGTTAGGAGATTTTTTTATTAACTGTTAGGCTCAAGGCGGTTAGGAGCTTTTGTACTAACTGGTGCCTTCAAGTCACGAGACCTTGACAGGCAACTGTACTTATAACAGCAGGAACTCAGTACATCAGCAGCTAAAACCTGCCAAAAACAATCAGTGACTGGTAAAAGCTTTAAAAAAATAATAATTTAAAACAAAAACAACAAGAAACTGTTGAATGTTGAGGCAATGACACTTGCAACTTTCTTGTCTATGGCATCAGAACTTTCTTACCCACAGCCTTAAAAAATGAAACGAATTTACAAAGAAATATATTTCTGGGGATTTAAGTTAACTGTGCTCAACTTAATATTGTGATTTTCTTAAAATTTGTAAAACAAAAAAGTTCTATCGCTTTAATAATGATACACTGTTTACACTCGATATTCATTCTATATTATAGAAAATTTCAACTTTGATGGAAGTTTTGGTCAAACAGACTCACTTGGACATTTCAACACTGGCGTGAGTTATAGTCAAAAAGACTTACTTGGGACCGTGCCCGTTGTGCTGATTCAGACGTTCTTATGTTCACAGTTGTACTAGAACTAGAGTAACAAGTACAACAAATTGTGTCCCACCAGACGTTCTTATGCTCATAGTTCTACTAGAACTAGAGTAACAATTTCGTCCCGCCTCAGTCAGGCAAATTCTAAAAAATTCAGAATTTCTATAAACTTGTAGGTAATTTCCACGATCGTCCGGGCTAAATGTCTTCGCCAGCAGAAAAAACAAACAAAAAAAACAAGGCTAAATTTTTTTTTCTAAATTCTGAGATCGACGGAATAAGGAAAATGCCAAAATTTTCTTTTAATTAATGCAAAACACCTAAAACATAATATTGCATTTTTACCTAAATGTTATGTATGAGTGCAGCCACGATTTTAGAAATTAAATAGTTGTATATTTTAGATTGTTGTTTTTTTACTGTTCATCCCAAAGAATATGATGCTACCCCAACAATATAATGGGGCCTTATATTGTTGGTTTGTATATTTCAAAATTGTACAGCAAGTTAGTTGACGACATGTTCAAAATTTTCTACATTTGTCGACCTGGACTTCAGAGATCATTTAAGTTTCTATAAAATATAAACATAAATCATATGTTATCTCTTCCACTTGTAGGGGAACATTTTTCGCTTTTTAAATAGAAGAAATGCGTATAACATTTACGAAAACAAATTCAACATACACACACATTTATCATAGTTGTTAAAGGATGTATATGCTTATTATAAAATAATCTATATTGCATTTTTTATAAACTTGTATACTTTTTATGGACTGCGGACTTCTTTTTACATTTCATGTTAAGTATGACAATAAAGTGGGAGATTGCAATGAGATTGCATTTTGGTTCACTGAAAAGATAGAATTTTCGTGTTTTTTCCTTTAAAAAGTGGTATTTTAGGGCCTTTAAATTACCTTGTTACGCGTATCATAACATATCAATCCGTACATAGAATATAGGCCGCTCTGGGGTGTATGTCACTACAATGGTTCTCGCTGTCCTTATCCTAGGAGGACTTTAATCAACACGCATCAGAGATTTTTTTTATATAATCTACACTTATAACTGAAACGTTATTTTAATATTCCGTTTAAGATACACTGTATATACTCGTTCTAAAGCTGACCTTTTTTGGACAAAATCTAGGGGGAAAAGTGGGGGGGGTCGGCTTACGAGCGGGTCATAGGTGATTTCTGCATGGATATTGAATATCGGTGTTGTTATTGTAAATCATCAAAGCCCTTGTCTACATTCTACAAGCTTCGACTGCTCTACCAGAGGCTGAACAGTATTAATAAAAATCTTCACTTAACTTATTTATTTTTGTGAATGTTTTAATAATTGTTTTTACAAATTTTGATTTCAACAACGAATTTTAATATACGCGCTTTCACCACTGTTTACCAAAGAAAAAAAATATCGGTAACTCTTGCTTAACAAAGAGCACAAAGACAAGGAGTCTGCCTGCAAAATTTCAGCTCGCTAGCTTACGTGGAAATGGGTTAAAATCGATACAAAGTTTTTTGTCGGCAAGCAAGCAAGGGCTGCAAGACATGTCCCTTTGTTACGCAAACGGACCAGATTGTCTTCCCTAAGGGGGTATTCAAGATTAGGAATGGCTATCTTTGTACCAGCCGCAATGTGGTCTACACCATTGTGTGTAAGCGCTGTCCTTTGAAGTACATCGGTGAGACGGGGAGGTTACTCTTGTGCCGCATCGCTGAGCATGTACGTGCCATTAAACAAGCCAAACAATGTCCTGTCTCCCGACACTTCAATGAACGTGACCACATGGGCGTCGATGACATGCCTGTCACCGCCTTGGTTTCCTGTACAAACACGCCCGGCATGGTCAGTCTGGAGAATAGACTAATCCATGAGTATGGGACTCTTACACCACACGGGATCAACGTTGTGTTCGCACTGACAAGCTGATTGATTGGCCACATCCACCTTATCCTTTCCTATATAAGCTCTTACTTTTCTTTCCTTACTTTATCCCTACTGGACTGCTTGGATTTCACCGCAGCTAAGTGTTTTTTTTATTATTATTTCGTGTTATTCGTTTCATGTGTGTAATATTTGTCCGTTGAGGAAGGCTCTTTGCCGAAACGTTCGCTGTTATGTTACGTCTTGTCAGGACTAATAATACCCTGTTTTTTATATTATAAATTTACCTATTTAAAAGCCTGATTGTAGTCTCACCCCCATTACTTTATTTAAACAGACACCACAAGTTTATATAAAGGATTTTTTAAAAGTTGAACCATTTTGTTTACGCTCTCCTATTATTTTTTGGGTCGGCTTACAAGCGGGTTATACACTTTTAATACTAGTCTCTTCCAAAAGAGGAGGGGGTGGCTTATGAACCAGCGGACTATAGAACGAATATATACGGCACGTTAAAAAAAACACAAATAATCAACAGCTGGTTTGAAATTTTTAAAAATTTAACATGAGTAATTAAAGATCGAAAAGCTTTAACAATGGCAGTTCATTGAATCCCAAATCTTATTGTAAAAATAAAGTTACAATGTTACATCAATGCACACTAAAAACTAATTTTCTACCCAGAACGCAACAGACACAAGATAAACTCAAAGGTATTCTATATTAACATAAAACAAATTTGCTCTCTCTGTAAAAATAAATGAAATCATCGTATCTCAAAAAAGAGATTTAAGTAACTACTTTATTATAAACAACATAAGTAAAAAAAAACAACAACAAAAAACAAACAACCACAATAATTCAATAAGTGTTTTAGCCAACTGTGATATTTTCTTTCTCTTCTGCACTGGACTGTCGTACCGATGGTCACGGGTTCGAATCCGTGTGAAGGCAAGGGTTTGTTCCCGGGGCCTAGGGCGTCCCTGAGTCACCCCGCTCCGAATGGGTACCTCACACTACATGTAGTTAGGCGGCTGGGTGATGCGTGGAACCCACAAAGCCGTGGCCTGTGAATGCTGCATCACTTGCCAACAGATCATCTGTCATGGTCTGTGGACGCAACTATCTTCTGCATAGAAGGAGCGTCTGTATAGATAAGATAAGAGAAGATAATACACAAAAATGTAAAAGAAGTTTTTAACATCAATGCAGATCAAAATTTACATGCAGAGTAGTGAAACTCATATTTTAAACAAATAACTAGTACTATATATTGATTGTAGAATATCGATATAACACACTCTATCTAACCACCTTTTCCTCTTTTCTATCACTCAATCTCACACCGTTTCACAATGATTTTACACATCGTGCCTTAGTAGCCCCCAGTTAATCTCCCCTAACAGCCATTATAATAATCTCACCCTGAGTTCTTAAACGGAACGAGATCTCCACTGTTTTTTTTTCACCCCTAGACCAGTGGTTCTCAGCCTGTGGCCCGCAGACCACTAATGGTCCGCGGAAATGCCCTTGATTATCCGCGAACAAATGATCAAATTCTAATCTTTTAAATTAAAAGCATGAAAAGGTATAAATGTTGCCACTTTTTTAATATATTGATTAATTTTAATCACTACATGGCGATAGCATAGCGCCAAAAATAATATGTTTGGTTTTATGTTTACTTTTAGCTATACTGGAAATCACATGATATCACACTAGATTCTAGAAGGCTATAGTTGTTATATTGACATTGAGAAATAATTTTTAAAACATTGAGAAAATTAGCCTTAAATTAATATTACAATTATTAAATTAATATTCCAATTATTAAATTAATACGTTAATTAAATTATTTTAACACATTGACAAATTTCTAATTTAGAAAACAACCAAACATAAGGACAACAACCGAACATAAGGACAACAACCGAACATCAGGACAACAACCGAACATAAGGACAACAACCGAACATAAGGACAACAACCGAACATAAGGACAACAATGACGATTCCTCAGACTCATCATCACAATATGTGTGGAAATCAGATGTAGTTCCGGAAAAAATACGATTTGCCATTCGACGGTATGATGAAGAATATTCGGGCTTTTGGTTTATATTAGGGCTGCGGAAATTAACGATTACTTTTTCGATTAACCGTTAAAAAATTTTAACGAATAAATTAATTTTTAACGATTAATCGACCCATCACTTACAAATTATTGGAAGTCAAAAAGTAAAAAAATAAATAATAAAAACAGCGGCCGATAAATAATAAATTTCCTGACGATTACAGGAACATTTTGGTTTTAAACTATTGACTGACGGTAATGTTCAGCATGTTGATAAAGTTTATTGTATCCATTGTGAGAAATCGTTTGCCTACCATGGTTCTAACAATTTGCCTACTTATCAAACCAAATGAAAAGCATATTAAGCTAATGGCAGTACTGGAATATGACTCAGAGACAGAAAATGACGACAGCTCTTCTGATGAATTACTGCGTTACCAAAAAAAAGATGGAATTTCCTGAATCCATTAACCCTCTACAATGGTGTAAACTTAATGAACACCGATATCCGATAATGTCATTCCTTTCCAAGACCGTTTTGTGTATACCAGCTACCTCAGTTCCACGTGAATGATTGTTCAGCTCGGCTGGTTATATTGTCAATTAGACCCGCTCATCACTTGAACCAAATAATGTCAATGCACTTGTCTTTTTGCATAGTTGGTTGAAAGATGACACATAAAGGAGGCATTCCAGTGTTATTTACATTTTCAACAAGAACGTTTAATAAGTGTTACTTACGACATCATAAATTTTAATTTTTGGCTTTAATCGAAATTAACGACTAATAAATCGTTAATTTTTCAAAAGTTAACGATTAAATTTAAATTAATCGTTAACAGCCCTAGTTTATATGCTTAATAGTAAATGACCAACCCAGATCAGAGTGTATAAAGTGCCCTTACATTCTTGAAAATGAAGCGATGAAACCTGCAAAAGCCCGAAGAGAACTAAATATAATCTTAATGTCTGTTTGGAGAAACATTGGAATACTTTCTGCGCAAAAAATATCCACTTGATAGTCAGAAGTCTTGCATTCGAGCATCATTTTTGGTGGCTTTACGAGTAGCCGGGAGAGTCTTTAATAGACTGTTTGAATTACGTGTTCACATGAGAGAATTTCTTGAAGAAGAAAAAAAAAGCTTATTGATCATTTGAACGATAGCTTATGGGTTGCTGCTCTAGCTTACTTGGCTTTTTTGAAAAGCTGAATAAACTTAAGTCATCTCTGCAAGGAAAGCAGACACATTTTATTACTCTCAGTGACAAATTGTCTGCTTTTACGAAAAAGCTTGTTTTTGGAAAACAAGACTATTTAAGGGTAACTTTGATATGTTTGATTAATTGTAAGAGTTTTCCGATAAACCAGAAAATACCGAAACAATAAACAACTGTTGGCAAATTTTATTTTTGCACACATTCAATCACTGCAGGATCAATTTAACTTCTACTTTGGTGATTTTTAAGTTCATAGTTTATCGTTGGTTTCCAGTCTGTTTCTTAACATATTGACTCATTATATTTACCAACATCGAATTTAAACCAATTCATTGAACTGAACTGACCAGCGATAATACTTTGAATAAGTTGCATCAGAAAGTGAGCTTGATTGAATTTATGAGTACACAGAACTGCCTTAGACTGCTTTTAAAACACTATTTCCGTTTGCAACATCATATCTTTGTGAAGGTGGATTTTCTGCATTTGTTACAATCAAAACAAAACATCGTTCCCGACTTGAAGTTGAAGATGAACTGCGATGGAGTCTTTCAAGTATTACACCTCGTTTGGATATGCTGTGCTCAAATGTGCAAACTCAAGGCTCGCACTAAATAAATTAATGTAGCAGTCTTAATAATACATAATATACTAACTTCTGTTTATGACTTTAAGTTTTTTATAGTAAGCAATAAGAATTGAATAATTCTATAAGTATAAGTCTAGTAAAAAAAAATTTGGAGCACACAAATCGTAGCATTTTAGTATAGTTTTATTAATTAACATGAATACTAGTACATAACTATATACCAAGTATAATTATATATACATTTCCAGCACGGCAGTAACACAATTTTCAGTAGTGGTTCGCGGCTAAGACACAATTTTTTCTAGTGGTCCTTGAACCTCAAAAGGTTGAGAACCACTGCTCTAGAAGGAAACATGAGTAAATATGTGTGTTTCATGGTCTGTTGATTTCTTGCTAGCTGCGTCTGACACATTGAGAGGTCATTGGGGCTATGCGACTCTGTGATGTGTGCGAGGTCATTCGGGCTATGGGACTCTGTGATGTGTGTTGATTAAAGTCTGTGAGATCTTCATTGCATTTAATTAAATAAACTAAATTATAAATTTACAATTGACAAACCCATGTAGCATACACTATACCAAAATGTATACACAGTATTTTATAATAGATTTAAGAGCGAATATTTTAGAAAGATAATTGATCTGTCTTTCCATAAACGCGTACGTTTTCTGCCCTTTAAATGCTATAAGCATCTGTAGAAATGGCTGTTTTCTTTTTATATATAGCATATCTATAAAACCATTAATCACTTTCTACAGATACGTAATGCAGACCTCACACCTTTTTAAATCCTTTATATTAACTCGTGGTCTCTGCGGCCGCCCACCCTTGCGGCCGCCCGCCCTTGCTTGTCGCCAAAACTTTTTATCGATTTTTAACCCACTTGCTCGTAAGCTAGCGAGCTGAAATTTTGCAGGCAGTTTCGATAATAAAAACAATGTATCAAATTTCAGATCGATCGCATATACCGTAATTAAATTATTGGTTTTTAGATTATTTTATTTATTCCTATGTATCATGCTATTTTTTGAGATAGAGCGTCGCGGTGCGTATTATATTGAACAACCTTTCTGTCGCGCAATAAGGTGCGTATTTTATTGACAACTCTTTTTATAAACATATTCCTGATCGGTGCGCATAATATTAAACATGTTTTACGACACAACTGCAATTTTGTATTTCTGGATGGTCTGGCGCTGCGTATTGTAATGAGCATTCTTTTAGTTACGTCTCGTACATAAAGGATTTATAGGATTTATAGTGAAAAACTTGGTTTTTTACGGTTTTAAAAAAAATTAAATCCTTTATATTAACTCGTGGTGTCTGGTTGATTGCTTGTAGAAAAAACTTTGGATCGTTTTTTAACCCACTTCCTCGTAAGCTAGCGAGCTGAAATTTTGCAGGCAGTTTTGTACCGATGATAAAAACGATGTTTCAAAATTTGAGATCGATCGCATGTACTTTCATTAAATTATTGAATTTTTATATTATTTAATTTATCTGTATGTGTCATGTTATTTTTTATAATAATTGTCGAGGTGCGTATTATATTGAACGACCTTTTAAATACTTTCCTGTTGCGCGATTCGGTGCGTATTATATGGACTATAATTTTTAAAAATATATTCCCGATCGGTGCGCATTATATTAAACATGTTTTACGAGACATAACAAAAATTTTGGATGTTTGAATTGTCGTCCGCTGCCTATTGTAATGAACATTCTTTTAGTTATGTCTCGTACATAAAGGATTTATAGTAGAAAACTTGGTTTTTTGAGGTTATTTTCTATTTATACATTTATTTTTATGTAAATCAGTAAAACAGCCTGCCCCGCTTTGTTTATAGTATTTTTTAGCTTTTTAATCAGTGTTATACCCTTGTCTAATATGAAAGACTAGCTGACCCACGGCGTAGCATACGCCGCTAATGATTTAGTGACGGGTGAAGACTTCCTGAAAGATACAGTTGTCAAAATGGGGTGAGTTTGGGCAAACGACTGTGAGTGAATGAAGAGAAGGAACTCTGGAGAGACCCACGGCATAGCTTACGCCGCAGACTTGCTTATAATAGAAAGTGCAAAGAACGGTTGGGGGAGGGGGGTGAGAGTACAGACACAAAAAAGCAGCACTAATTAAATAAAAAAGCGAGTAAACGTAAAGACATGCACACTGAGGTTGTTGTTACCCGCCTCCCATTTATTAACCAACGTTCACTCGCGTTGTTTTGATTTCTTCGTGCTGTAGTTTGTGTCCGTTCTTTCTCCACTCTCTTTGCACTCACCATGAGCAAGTCTGCGGCGTATACTACGCCGCGGGGTGTCTAGTTTCATAATAATTATAAATCCTCAAATCCTATTTTTACATCGTTCCCTTTTCAAAAATTAAAATATAAGCATAAAACAATGACGTCATATAATAATAATAATAAAATCGATAGCAGCGCCACCTAACTTACATCCATACAGACAACGGGAATCAATATACATAATTAACATAAATAACTTATCCGTGTTTGATAAATACGAAATATTAAACTTGGTGAAATGTACACAAAGTATTTCATAATAATTATAAATCCTCAAATCCTGTTTTTACATCGTTCCATTTTCAAAAATTAAAATATAAGCATAAAACAATGACGTCATATAATATTTTTATACAAAATCGATCGCAGCGTCACCTAACAGCATTATTCCATGCATACATACATACATACAGACAACGGGAATTATGTATATTGATATGAAAGCAGATGAAGTCTTTTAAAAAATACATTTGTTACAGATATCCTTAACTACCGAGATGAATACATTTTATCCGTCATTTATCTTGTTTCACTCATGTACTAGCTAACAAACGCATACACTACTTTATTAGTATGTATGTATGTATGTATGTATGTATGTATGTATGTATGTATGTATGTATGTATGTATGTATGTATGTATGTATGTATGTATGTATGTATGTATGTATGTATGTATGTATGTATGTATGTATGTATGTATGTATGTATGTATGTATGTATGTATGTATGTATGTATGTATGTATGTATGTATGTATGTATGTATGTATGTATGTATGTATGTATGTATGTATGTATGTATGTATGTATGTATGTATGTATGTATGTATGTATGTATGTATGTATGTATGTATGTATGTATGTATGTATGTATGTATGTATGTATGTATGTATGTATGTATGTATGTATGTATGTATGTATGTATGTATGTATGTATGTATGTATGTATGTATGTATGTATGTATGTATGTATGTATGTATGTATGTATGTATGTATGTATGTATGTATGTATGTATGTATGTATGTATGTATGTATGTATGTATGTATGTATGTATGTATGTATGTATGTATGTATGTATGTATGTATGTATGTATGTAGTATGTATGTATGTATGTATGTATGTATGTATGTATGTATGTATGTATGTATGTATGTATGTATGTATGTATGTATGTATGTATGTATGTATGTATGTATGTATGTATGTATGTATGTATGTATGTATGTATGTATGTATGTATGTATGTATGTATGTATGTATGTATGTATGTATGTATGTATGTATGTATGTATGTATGTATGTATGTATGTATGTATGTATGTATGTATGTATGTATGTATGTATGTATGTATGTATGTATGTATGTATGTATGTATGTATGTATGTATGTATGTATGTATGTATGTATGTATGTATGTATGTATGTATGTATGTATGTATGTATGTATGTATGTATGTATGTATGTATGTATGTATGTATGTATGTATGTATGTATGTATGTATGTATGTATGTATGTATGTATGTATGTATGTATGTATGTATGTATGTATGTATGTATGTATGTATGTATGTATGTATGTATGTATGTATGTATGTATGTATGTATGTATGTATGTATGTATGTATGTATGTATGTAGTATGTATGTATGTATGTATGTATGTATGTATGTATGTATGTATGTATGTATGTATGTATGTATGTATGTATGTATGTATGTATGTATGTATGTATGTATGTATGTATGTATGTATGTATGTATGTATGTATGTATGTATGTATGTATGTATGTATGTATGTATGTATGTATGTATGTATGTATGTATGTATGTATGTATGTATGTATGTATGTATGTATGTATGTATGTATGTATGTATGTATGTATGTATGTATGTATGTATGTATGTATGTATGTATGTATGTATGTATGTATGTATGTATGTATGTATGTATGTATGTATGTATGTATGTATGTATGTATGTATGTATGTATGTATGTATGTATGTATGTATGTATGTATGTATGTATGTATGTATGTATGTATGTATGTATGTATGTATGTATGTATGTATGTATGTATGTATGTATGTATGTATGTATGTATGTATGTATGTATGTATGTATGTATGTATGTATGTATGTATGTATGTATGTATGTATGTATGTATGTATGTATGTATGTATGTATGTATGTATGTATGTATGTATGTATGTATGTATGATGTATGTATGTATGTATGTATGTATGTATGTATGTATGTATGTATGTATGTATGTATGTATGTATGTATGTATGTATGTATGTATGTATGTATGTATGTATGTATGTATGTATGTATGTATGTATGTATGTATGTATGTATGTATGTATGTATGTATGTATGTATGTATGTATGTATGTATGTATGTATGTATGTATGTATGTATGTATGTATGTATGTATGTATGTATGTATGTATGTATGTATGTATGTATGTATGTATGTATGTATGTATGTATGTATGTATGTATGTATGTATGTATGTATGTATGTATGTATGTATGTAGTATGTATGTATGTATGTATGTATGTATGTATGTATGTATGTATGTATGTATGTATGTATGTATGTATGTATGTATGTATGTATGTATGTATGTATGTATGTATGTATGTAGTTTGTATGTATGTATGTATGTATGTATGTATGTATGTATGTATGTATGTATGTATGTATGTATGTATGTATGTATGTATGTATGTATGTATGTATGTATGTATGTATGTATGTATGTATGTATGTATGTATGTATGTATGTATGTATGTATGTATGTATGTATGTATGTATGTATGTATGTATGTATGTATGTATGTATGTATGTATGTATGTATGTATGTATGTATGTATGTATGTATGTATGTATGTATGTATGTATGTATGTATGTATGTATGTATGTATGTATGTATGTATGTATGTATGTATGTATGTATGTATGTATGTATGTATGTATGTATGTATGTATGTATGTAGTATGTATGTATGTATGTATGTATGTATGTATGTATGTATGTATGTATGTATGTATGTATGTATGTATGTATGTATGTATGTATGTATGTATGTATGTATGTATGTATGTATGTATGTATGTATGTATGTATGTATGTATGTATGTATGTATGTATGTATGTATGTATGTATGTATGTATGTATGTATGTATGTATGTATGTATGTATGTATGTATGTATGTATGTATGTATGTATGTATGTATGTATGTATGTATGTATGTATGTATGTATGTATGTATGTATGTATGTATGTGTGTGTGTGTGTGTGTGTGTGTGTGTGTGTGTGTGTGTGTGTGTGTGTGTGTGTGTGTGTGTGTGTGTGTGTGTGTGTGTGTGTGTGTGTGTGTGTGTGTGTGTGTGTGTGTGTGTGTGTGTGTGTGTGTGTGTGTGTGTGTGTGTGTGTGTGTGTGTGTGTGTGTTGTGTGTGTGTGTGTGTGTGTGTGTGTGTGTGTGTGTGTGTGTGTGTGTGTGTGTGTGTGTGTGTGTGTGTGTGTGTGTGTGTGTGTGTGTGTGTGTGTGTGTGTGTGTGTGTGGTGTGTGTGTGTGTGTGTGTGTGTGTGTGTGTGTGTGTGTGTGTGTGTGTGTGTGTGTGTGTGTGTGTGTGTGGTGTGTGTGTGTGTGTGTGTGTGTGTGTGTGTGTGTGTGTGTGTGTGTGTGTGTGTGTGTGTGTATGTGTGTGTGTGTATGTATGTATGTAAGTATGTATGTATGTATATATGTATTTATGTATGTATGTATGTGAGTGTGTGTGTATGTATATATATATATATATATATTATGGTGGCCCAAAAAAGCTAGAAAATTTCTTTTTTTTCTTTTCTTACCACAAAAAAGGTGTCCGAAATATAAAATTTCATAATTTTCAGATGAAATTTAGAGGTTGCACAAGCTCTCTGCAAATTTAGGTATGTTCTCCATTTACCACATTTTATCCAGAAAATTGATGAACCTGAATAAATTCTGATTTGTTCTTTGATGTTTATAATGTGTAACTGTTTAATATTTATGTTGGTTGCACTTGTTGCCCTTATTGCACTCAATATCTATTTGCACTTATTGACATTAATATTAATACAGTTTTTTATTTTCTTTCCAGCTCTTTTCTTTCTTACTGCTTTTCTCAGTGCAAGTGTCAACTATCCACTACATTTTGTTAAACAATGGCTTCGAACAGTAGTAAGCAATGTGATAATGCCAAACGGAAGACAAGATTACAAAGTGACATATGATTGATTGGTCCAGTGCGTGATACGTTTGTGCAAACTACAAGGTTTCCAACAATTCGTGAGACATTATCAGTGTTTTTCTACCATCATAGAGAAAACAATACAACTCTTACAGACAGTGCTAGAATAACTGTTAGTAAAATTCTTACTATCTGGCAGAAAGCGACAATTCCAACAGCTTACAGCTACCACATAGAAAATCGTCTTTTAAAAGTCCACCAGCAGTGGCAGTGTTTGAGTAAAGCAAAGAATCGGCGTTCAGAGAAGCAGATTTCAAATGAAATTGCATTTTCTTCAAAAATTGATAAACTGTTTGACATCGCCAATCAGAGTGCTGAAAAACTAACAGAACAAACACAAGATTTAGAATTTCTTCGCGACCAAAGTGAGAGAAGAATTGGATACATGGCTGGAGTGGATAAAGCAAAACATGAAAAAGAAGAACGGAAAGCTCATCGAAAAGAGAGATCAGAGAGGTTCATGCAAATAGTGAAAAATGACCAGGAAACTCTAAATTCTCAAATGTCCAGCACGTTATTGCAGTTTTCTTCTGACAGCAGTTCAGATGAAAGTGTCACTGAAGAAAATGAACACGATGAAGAATTTTTTATTAATGCATCATAGAAACGAAGAAAATATGCAGAAACTGCCCCAACAAAGTCTGTTCTGTCCAAAAAAGTTGCTGCAGCATTAGATAAATCACAAGTTAGTGATCGTACAGCAGTACATTTACTAGCTGCTACAGCTCATTCTCTTGGTCACGATGTTAGTGACATGACATTAAGTCGAAGTACTTTACAGCGTGTGAGAGCTGAGATTAGGAAAAAAACAGCACATGAAGTTTAAGAATTATATATATATCTACTAGGGTTTGTAGGGCACCTACGGCGCCCACTGCGGCTGTAGGACGCCTATGGCGCCCACTTGTTTTGGTCAAAACCCCAAGTAACTTATCCTTGCTTAATAAATACGAAATATTAAACTTCATGAAATGTACACAAAGCATTTTATAATTATAAATCCTCAAATCCTATTCTTACATCGTTCCATTTTCCAAAATTAAGATATAAGCCAAAACAATGAAGTTATATATTTTGTTTACAGCGCGTCTTTAATTTATAATTAATTTGCACACCTTTTCATGCACACCTTGCGCATCCGGGCAGAATAGCGACTGTCACAACAGCGACTGTCATAATAGCGACTTTTTTATGTGCAAGAGGAAAATGTTCGGATGGCATTAAAAATGCTCCTTGCTCTTGCCTTCCACCTGTGGATGAATTAAGCGATGCCTTTGATGAACTGATGGCAGACTGAACTCCAGAATTAATGCCTTTGTGAATTACTTCGAGGATAACTATGTAGGGCGGAGAAACAGACGTGGAGATAGAAGACAGCTGTTATTTCCTATACATATGTGGAGTGTGAAAGCTCGACAAGATGCAGGACTGCCATGAACTAACAATCAGCTCGAAAGTTGGCACAAAGCTTTTCAAGGATCGGCTGAAATTCATCACACATCTATCTTCAGATTTATCGAAGCTCTAAAGTGGGAGAAAGCTCATCAATGCACAAATCTTACCCAGCTGCTACAAGTCAGAGACCTGACGCAGAGAATGAAGAAATACGTGACAATGAACACACGAATCACTGCTGTACAGCAACATCGCAATCAGTATGATCTCCTACAATACCTTCGAGCACTTGCTCACAATTTAGAGATAAATGTCACATAATTTAAGTAACCTTGATCTTTTCTATTCTGTTTTAAATGTTCTTTTTAAATCATTTACTCATTATATAGCTAAGACAAATAAAATGTTATTTTTCATTCTTTATTGATATAATTGTATTATTACTGAGCAGTTGTTTGTATTTGAATGAATGCGTGTATATGTAGCATAAGTTAATTGTTTAAAATTTTGTTTTAAACTCAATTTTTAATTTCAATAAATACTTCATTAAAATGAGATAAACGTAACATAATTTAAGTAACCTTGATCTTTTCTATTATGTTTTAAGTCTTCCTTTTAATTCATTTATCTATTATGTAGCTAAGACAAATTAAATGTTATTTTTAATTATTTGTTGATATAATTTTATTTTACTGAACAGCTGTTTGTATATGAATGAATGCGTGTGTATGTAGCATAAGTTAATCCAAGACATTAATTGTTTTTACATTTTATTTTAATCAAAATTTATAATTTCAATAAATACTTCATCAACCTGTTGCCATTTTTTTGAGTTTTTAATTTTGTACTAGACATTTATGTAGTTTTTCACTTGGGGTCCTTGGGTAAGTTTAGACAATGAAAAGGGGTCTATGTGTCAAAAAGTTTGGAACCACTGTGTTAGGTGAACGGTTGGACAAGAATAGCTATGCGGTGAAGTCACTGTTATGACAGTCGCTCTTTTGATACAGTCGCTATTTTGAAGTCGCTATTATGACGGTCGCTGTTTTGACAGACGCTATTTTGATACAGTCGCTATTTTGAAGTCGCTATTATGACGGTCGCTGTTTTGACAGACGCTATTTTGAACCCGTTCCCACACATTGTATTAAATATAAGATCAAACAATGACGTCATAGTATTACGGATCCTTCCTTCCAGCGACTTGGGCTATTATATTGTTTATGTGTGAGTGTGTGTATTGTTTATGAAAACGTAAATTGGGAACGCCAGCTTTGAGCAGGAATGTCTCATCCATTGACTTCACCCATGAACTTTTTTCTTACAAACCATTTTAGGGGCCTACGAAAGCTAGAAAATAAAGTATTGGAAACATTAACTACACGTTAAAAATAAAGAAGAATTTACAGCTATAAACGTAATAACTTAACTAGGACCTGATCTCACTAACTTAACTCTTTTTTACTTTTGTGTTATTAAAGTCACATATTCTTAATTTCTCTATTGCTATTTCCTCATCAAGATTTTTTTAAAAAAGATAATATTATTTCCTAAAGTGCAGTTGTTTTTGTCCCAATGTTGACATAAAATACATGTTTATTAGATTTACTTTGAAAACTAACCCTTTAATTTTGTTGCAAAATATGGAACCTTTTGATTTGGAATTTGATATTTACATATGGAAAACTATTCACCCATCTATTCCAATTATTATATAATTGTGCCCAAATTATTACAGCTAAAGTTTTAAGTGTCACCAAAAAGCCCTGAAAAAAAATACGATTAAATGAATATTCCATTTTTGATGCATGCACCTTAGTACTTGCTTTGGCGTTAGAAACTGTTGACTTGACGGACAGAGATAAATGTAGAAGATTACACGTTTCTTTAAGTGTGAACCGTTTTGCCATCTCAGATGTAACTCTGTCTTGAGTGCATTAAAAAAACTGATAACAGAACTTGTCTCTAGTACTTATATTAAATTCCCAATCTTTATTAAAAAACCAAACTATTTCATGAATTCAGTGAGTGTCTCTCTTGTTTGTGTCTTGCACAGTATTTGTAATCAAATAATAAAGATATTTTGACATGTCTTCATACATTAATTTATCGCGTGCATCAGGAAAGTTTTACATGCGTATACCCTAAGACTTAGTGTTAGTACTCACCTCAGTTCCTGTTTCTTGTAGAGCTTCAGGGACAATATTATTTTTGAAAGTAAATCTTTTAAAATCACACATTTAAGCCGTATTAAATTGATCAGCTGCTTAATTAAATGCTGTAGGGGTTGATACCCGACCAGGGAACTAGATTTCGCTAGGAGTCATCTGGTAACGGGATTCAACTTGGAACAGGATCTCGTTAAACAACATGATCCCTTTGTGGGTCCGGGATCCTATTTCTATCCAATTAAAAAGCAGCATCGTCACGGTTGATTTAATTGACTCTCATCTTTGGGGATGGTATTGACTCTGTTTGGGGATGGTATTGACTCTGTTTGGGGATGGTATTGACTCTGTTTGGGGATGGTATTGACTCTGTTTGGGGATGGTATTGACTCTGTTTGGGGATGGTATTGACTCTGTTTGGGGATGGTATTGACTCTGTTTGGGGATGGTATTGACTCTGTTTGGGGATGGTATTGACTCTGTTTGGGGATGGTATTGACTCTGTTTGGGGATGGTATTGACTCTGTTTGGGGATGGTATTGACTCTGTTTGGGGATGGTATTGACTCTGTTTGGGGATGGTATTGACTCTGTTTGGGGATGGTATTGACTCTGTTTGGGGATGGTATTGACTCTGTTTGGGGATGGTATTGACTCTGTTTGGGGATGGTATTGACTCTGTTTGGGGATGGTATTGACTCTGTTTGGGGATGGTATTGACTCTGTTTGGGGATGGTATTGACTCTGTTTGGGGATGGTATTGACTCTGTCGTGTCTTCATGTAATAATTCCAGACTATTTTAGTGGTTTTTTGTTTGTGTTTATTTTTTGGTTAGTCAAAAAATTTTAACAATTTTACACACCCCTAACCTTCAAATTTATTTAGTTAGGCGCGCCGTCACCATACCTTAGCCTTCTTGGCCTTGTCCTGGGAAGGTTAGACAGCGATGTCCGAAATGCCCTTTAAAAAAATGTGCTCTATACCCTTACGAGTTACTTCCTTTGCAGGCTCTTAAACATTGATGTGTCTGTTTCTACACAGGCGAACAGTTATTGATATTAGAAAGGTAGCACGGGTCTCCAAATGATTGACCATGTCACCGATTTGCTCAACATATTTGAAATGTAAGCGTCTAGCCTATTGTCAGCAGCAACCCCAATTTCTTTTTATCTTATCTTATCTTATCTTATCTCATCTTATCTTATCTTATCTTATCTGTTTACAGATGCTCTTTCTATACAGAAGATTATTGCGTCCTACGCTTATCTATGTTTTGTGTTTAGTCCTGTATTTTTATTAGAGATTTGAATGTTGATAAAGTGTTGGTTTTCCTGGTTTCTTCAGGCAACCCATTTCACACCCGAATTCCGGACGGGAAGAACGAAAATTTGTATGTGTTTGTTCTTGCATACGGAATAAGAAAGGTGTTTTTATACCTTATGTCTATCTGAGGGTTGTATTAAGTTATCTTTGTGTTGTATTTCTAAATTAGAATTAATTGCTTTATGTATGATTACTACTTTGCTCTTGTTTCTTCTATCCTCTAGTGTTTCAAGGTTTAATCTTATGTTTGTGCAAGCACAAACATAAGATTACAATATTCATCCTGGAAACGAAGTTACGACATGGATCTTGGAAAATTTAAGTTACGATAGTTATAAAAAAACAAAAAAAAACAACCCCTTAATGTATTATTTAGACCATACAAGTCTTTCATTGCTAAACTAATCCAACGAACCTTATATGTACAGTGACATGGACAAAATTTAGCGGACAACACTAATATTTTCACATTAAATTACATTTTTATTCAGTAATACATTATAGCAAAGGAAATATACGTCGCCTTCCCTTAATTGCGTGTCTCATATTTATGAGCTGACTTTCATAAGAGATTAGTGTGTTAATGTGATTGAATTTTTATAATAACGGCGCATGATTTTAATTACTCTTAAATACGAAAAACGCTACTTTTAGCAAACTAAGCAAATTGAAATATAAATCCACCAAAAAACAAACAAACAATTTTCTGAGTGAATGACTAATAGATGGGTCACTTGTAAACAGAGTATGAGTGAGCCTGACTGGGCGGAACAAAACATCGAACGTTTTGGCAAAGAGCCTTCCTCAACGAAACATTGTACACAAATAAAACGAATATAAAGAAATAAAAAATAAAAACGTAACAACATCCCACGTGGGACGAATGTTGTGTTTGCGCTGACAACCTAAATGATTGGCCACACAAACCCTTTCCTTTCCTATACAAGCTCATACTAATCTCTTCTTACTATTGCTGTCCTGGACTCTATGGATTTCACCACAGCTAATTTATATTTTTTTAGTTTTTTACATTAGTTTTAATTGTGTACGATATTTTTCGATATAAAAACCATTACGAGTTTTCGTGCTAGATATGATACCGATGCTTTAAGCTTACACGTGATTCGCTTTAATATCATGAGGTGCTCTTTCAGCATTGGATTACATTTAGAAAACATTCAACCATTTTAAGAAAGTTTCGTTTGTGCAATGAAGATTCATTTTGGCACCTCAATGACAGATTTTGCTTGGCGAGAAACAATGTAATTTCCAGCACCCAGTACAAGATGTCTCTCAAACGTGCGAGAAACAATGTAATTTCCATCACCCAGTACAAGATGTCTTTCAACGTGAGAGAAACAATGTAATTTCCAGCACCCTGTGCGAGATGTCTTTCAACTTTAACTTGTTTTTATCTCAATGTCCATCAAAACTATACAATTGGCGTAAATTGTTTTGTTCAGTCAAAGTCCTGCTGCCAATGATTTCCATTTTTAAGGCAATGTAAGTGTGATTCAGATGTGTCATGATTATTCACATTCAGGTTCAGTGTCCAGCACATCTGAAACCAAGTAACAAATTTGGATGGTATGTCTGTAACATTAACGGCAAGGAGTCAGCAGCAAAATCAATATAATTTCTCACAAACTAGTGAGTAAATCATCCACGATGGCAACAGTTTCTCACTAACTAGTGAGTAAATCATCCACGATCGCAACAGTTTCTCACTAACTAGTGAGTAAATCATCCACGATCGCAACAGTTTCTCACTAACTAGTGAGTAAATCATCCACGATCGCAACAGTTTCTCACTAACTAGTGAGTAAATCATCCACGATCGCAACAGTTTCTCACAAACTATTGAGTAAATCATCCACGATGGCAACAGTTTCTCACTAACTAGTGAGTAAATCATCCACGATCGCAACAGTTTCTCACTAACTAGTGAGTAAATCATCCACGATCGCAACAGTTTCTCACTAACTAGTGATTAAATCATCCACGATCGCAACAGTTTCTCACAAACTATTGAGTAAATCATCCACGATCGCAACAGTTTCTCACTAACTAGTGAGTAAATCATCCATGATCGCAACAGTTTCTCACTAACTAGTGAGTAAATCATCCACGATCGCAACAGTTTCTCACTAACTAGTGAGTAAATCATCCACGATCGCAACAGTTTCTCACTAACTAGTGAGTGAATCATCCACGATCGCAACAGTTTCTCACTAACTAGTGAGTGAATCATCCACGATCGCAACAGTTTCTCACTAACTAGTGAGTGAATCATCCACGATCGCAACAGTTTCTCACTAACTAGTGAGTAAATCATCCACGATCGCAACAGTTTCTCACTAACTAGTGAGTAAATCATCCACGATCGCAACAGTTTCTCACTAACTAGTGAGTGAATCATCCACGATCGCAATAGTTTCTCACTAACTAGTGAGTGAATCATCCACGATCGCAATAGTTTCTCACTAACTAGTGAGTGAATCATCCACGATCGCAATAGTTTCTCACTAACTAGTGAGTGAATCATCCACGATCGCAACAGTTTCTCACTAACTAGTGAGTGAATCATCCACGATCGCAATAGTTTCTCACTAACTAGTGAGTAAATCATCCACGATCGCAACAGTTTCTCACTAACTAGTGAGTAAATCATCCACGATCGCAACAGTTTCTCACAAACTAGTGAGTAAATCATCCACGATCGCAACAGTTTCTCGCCATTTTGCATCCCCTTGAAAAAAACGTAGACAGTAATATTTTACATTGTGATGTCACCCCCTGTGATGGTGTCACCCGTGGCGTCCCACACTCGCCGTATCTCCCTAGTGACGCCACTGACATGTATTTTTCTGCTAAATGTTAAACTGTTGCCTCATACTAGTTATTGTTAAAAAATAATTCCTTCCTGATAAGTTTTACCATTTTAACGTTAAGTGTTATAATCGTGTTTATTTTGCTAGAAAAGCCTGCTTAGTTATTTACAAACCGAAATACCCCCGTGTTTCCGGTGTAACAGATCATATTGAACCCCTGTCCTAACGTGACTCTTGCTATTCTGACCCAATCCTACGCCTAGTGCCAGAATAGCCCAAGCTTTAATATGGATTATGGTTTAATCTGGTTTGGCATAGAAATTTATGACATTGTATAAAATAAATCGATTCTATTCTAATTAAAAAGAAATTCATAATTAGTTCTCTTCTACAAATAAATTAATAAAAAAAGTTTTTGAACTTCCACTTTCCGAATAAAGTTCTGTATGAAATGAAATTTTTGACCAAATGCTAATGTTAAAATGAGGTTGCACAACAGCAATGGAAAAATGCTGATCAAAAAGATATCTACTTTTTTTTTAAAATCATAACCGCGTTATTACGTTTTTAAAAGAAATTCATTTCGTTTTGTTTTCTTATTTATCAATAACAATTTACAACTACTTAAAATATGATTAATCGTGATCAGTTAAGCTTTTTAAAAGATTTTAGTAATAATAATTTCTGTATTTTTTTCTACTCAATTTATCATCCCAACTACATGGATATTGTAACAAATTAAATCCATCATCTTAGGGGGAGGGTGGTTTCCATAAATGACGTCACGTCATAAAGCTTTGTCCCCCACCCCATAAAACCATATTTTCTATTTGAAAATGAGCATGTTTTAAATCAATTTTTAGGGAATCAATTTTGTTCCTGAAGAAACCAGGAAAACTATCACTTTGTTAACATTTAAAAATCTATTAAGAATGCAGGACTAGATACAAACCATGGAACAGCGCAGGACGCAATAATCATCTGTATAGAAGGAGCCGATTAGATAAGGTACCCTACCCGTGCAATGACGATATTGAAATTGGTGCACCCACGCAGTGGCGTCACTAGCTGAGTGCGGACCACACCGGTTGACACCGAAGTGTAAAACTACAATATATGGTCCCGTTATTTCGCACTGGCAGACTCGGGGAGGTCTTTGGGGTACGCTGTGAAGGGGGGGGGCACCATGACATACCGCACAGGGTGAAACCAACCCTAGTGACGCCTCTGCACCTACGTTCAGCAGTGCCACTGGTCTGTGTGGACTAATATGAGTCAGTCCGTACTCTCAAAGTACCAAAGATAGTGACGCTATGTTCATTTCTGTGGTAAAACACGGTGAGAATGTATTCAGCCAAATGAAGTACAAAACTTATTTTAAACCAGGTTAGCAAAATAACTTTTCAACTTTATCCTTGCAGTGAAGTTACGTTTTTTCTTTGTTCTAACGTAGCCCAATCTTTCATTAATTAATGACTTCAAACATAAACATTGTTCAGAATTAAATGGAGGAGCAGCTATTGTAAAATTAGCGATGAATAATTACTCCACTTTGCCTATCTTCATACCTAAGAACTTGCCTATTCAATGAACAGTTTAAAAGTTGAACATGTGACGATACTTATACTTATTGTAGTTTCCCCAAAGCTTATTGTAGTTTCCCCAAAATGCTATTTTAAAATGTTTGGATGCTTCAGTCACAGACTAAAGAGGTATCACGTTATGAATTTATTAATTATTTTATTGCTAGATTTTTTTTTAGTGTTACATTAAGATAAGTGAGCTGTGAAAAATTACAGCTCACATCTGTGTCCACGGTTACCATTATCTTTGAAAATTAAACAAATTAATTATGTTACAGAAGATAACTTAAGACTTATGTTTTAAATCAGACAGCTTAAGGATCCAAGTACGAAGAGTAAGCCTTAAAATGACTCAGCACTGTATGTATCGACTAAAAGCCTTCCTTATGTTATCAGATTTCAAGCTTGTAAAGAATTGAGCTTACAGCTAAATTTCAAGATATAAGATAAGTAATATTTAAATGAAGTGGATGAAGTACTTGAAATAGTTAATTAGTTTAGTCGATTAATTATTTTTTCCAGGCTTGTTCTTGATGTATACGGTCATACAATCTTATATTCTAGCTTACTGAAAGTAAATTATGTTTCTTGAATTACGATAATTACAAAAGATTAACTTATCAAACATACGCTTAATACAGTAAACTCTGTTAGTTCACTTTTTAATATTTTAATTATATTTTAAAAATTGAAGACTTATATAACAGAAGTTTCTTGCGTCCTACGTTCTGATAAGAACGCACAAACCATACTGGTCTGCTGGCAAGTGACGCAGCGTTCACAGGCTACAGCTATGAAGGGATTTTATGGCACAACGCCCATATGTAATAAGGGCCTTCATAGAGATTCAAACTCGTGACTCTCGGAACGCTAGCCGAGTGCGCATTCCACTCGACCACCATGGGTTTCAAGGGTTTTGAATCATGGTGAGCCCAGCCCCAGGCTATGGTACTGTGCTATGAAGGTACATGATATTATTACCTAAAATAATAATAAATATGTAAAAAGGAGATTGAATAAATATAAAAGAAATCGCAAAGCAAAATTGTAGTTATCTAAAATTTTATTGTTTTGCTTTTTTATCTTCCATGAACATGCAAAGTTATTTCTTTAGCCATTGTGACACTAGACAAAATTCCAACACTGTAGCAGCGTCAACTCCGAAAGTAACCAGTTCATGACAAACCACCTTGAATCCCAGGCGTTTAATGGCGCCACTGTATTGCCTAGAATATGAAAGATGATTTTTTAAAAATCTTTATTTAAAGTAATGGTTAGACAAAAAAACCTAAATTTATTCTGAAAGACACTAACCAGAAGTATGCAGTGTGTAGTGTGTAGTGTGTAGTATGTAGTGTGTAGTGTGTAGTATGTAGTGTGTAGTGTGTAGTGTGTAGTATGTAGTGTGTAGTATGTAGTGTGTAGTGTGTAGTATGTAGTGTGTAGTGTGTAGTGTGTAGTATGTAGTGTGTAGTATGTAGTGTGTAGTATGTAGTATGTAGTGTGTAGTATGTAGTGTGTAGTGTGTAGTGTGTAGTATGTAGTGTGTAGTGTGTAGTGTGTAGTGTGTAGTATGTAGTATGTAGTATGTAGTATGTAGTGTGCAGTGTGCAGTATGTAGTATGCAGTGTGCAGTGTGCAGTATGTAGTGTGTAGTATGTAGTATGTAGTATGTAGTATGCAGTGTGTAGTATGTAGTATGTAGTATGTAGTATGTAGTATGTAGTATGTAGTATGCAGTATGCAGTATGCAGTGTGTAGTGTGTAGTATGTAGTATGTAGTATGTAGTATGTAGTATGTAGTGTGCTAGTTTATTGATTCAGTATACTATTACAATGGGAATCTATGAATAATAAGCCATTTTTCTATAATACTGCTACAGAAAAAAATTATGGAGAAATATGGTTAAGAAAATGCTCTCAGGAATAAAGAATCATATGTACATGTATCAACATCTTAAGCCATGTTGTAATTATATACATATACATGTATATAGATATATATATGTAATATTTTATTGTATATTGTAATTGTATACACTGTATATTTTCCTAAAGTCGGTATCAATTTACCTGCATGCTATGCCAGCGGTTCCTAAGGTAAATAATGTAAATTAGTAAATGTGTCACTATTTTCACTTTCCTAACTTCTCTTTAAGCCATCAAAAGCCTAGAGATATTTTTGGTTTAAAATAATTGTAATTGTTTTATTTTGTGTTGATATATGTATTTATTTTTGTCTTTTAAGTAAATATATCTAGAATATTTTCTAAAACATTTAATTTATATGGATGAAATAAACTTTAAACACTTTTTTATTTTATACAGTATTATAGTATTTTCTTACATCTGATGGAGATATAAAAATCATATTTTAGATCAATATCTGATCAGCTTTTATTTGGGTAACCACTTTACATGCTTAAGTGTTTGGGACAAGTGTATCAAAGAAAAGAAGAAGAATATAAACCCATTATAAGTACTTAGGTGACTCGTAGCTCAGGACATTATTGGAAATGTGGTAAAAAAATGGCAATCACATTTTAGGCCTCCTATACACACAACCCTTAAAATTCAAAGTTAATATAATAGCATCACTTAGCTGACTTCACCTAAATGGCCCCTCCAGTGGTGGTAGGTATGAGAACCACTGTTCAAAGTTAATATAATAGCATCACTTAGCTGACTTTACCTAAATGGCCCGACTAGAATGGATTGGCTTGAAAATCAATCTTTCGGCCCAACGCCTAAATGGCCCCTACAGTGGTGGTAGGTACGAGTATGAGAACCACTGTAGCGGCCAACTTTCTGAATGTAATCAGCTTGTTAAAGAGTAAACAAATTCAAAAATTAAACCAAATCTTACAAGTCAAATATTGAGAGTTTGATATCTTCTCTGTCCCAGCAATAACAATGTGGTAGCTGGCATTGCAGATGTAGTGCCCGGCGTCAGAGCACTGTGCCCGGCGTCAGAGCACTGTGCGTCTTTGACAACCAAAGGCAGATTGATGGTCGCTTTGTTGTGGGTCGGGGGGTCTCCAGAAGTCACACCCCCAGAGGCCTCCACAATCCAGTTCCTTTCGGGAGGTATTTTCTGTATCAAATAAATGAAGGACCTTCAACTTTATAATTTACATTAACTTGAAACTTTAAAAGAACACTAATAATGTTAAGTGTGTCAACTGTCATAGGTCCAAGGGAGCGCGAAATTTAAAAACAAAATTTTGTCTGAAAGCTCAATAAGACCATTGCAAGTTTGATGAATAATTCTGTACTTTTATTTTTATTCACGGTCTAGTCTCAGTCTAAGCGGGCTGGAAACGTAAGACTCACAGGACAGCAACTTAAGGTCTAGAGACCAGCAATGTAAGACCCACAGATTGACAATAAAAGGCGCATAGAATTTGAAATACAGTTGCAAGCTTGATAGAGATTAGAAAAATGTGTAAGGTGAGGGAGTGTTCAGTTTATGACTGATCTCTTTTTTCTCAACCAAGAAACCTCTGAAAAGTTAACTAGCAAAACAAAAAAATTTTATAAATACCAGCGACTATGTCTTTCATTCTTTTCGTTTTCATCCTCATAACCCTTGTTGGAGCGCCCACGGTATGTCTCCTTCTCATAGCGAGGCAGGTCCTCACCATCAACTGTGTTTATAATTTGAGGAGGTCCTCTAGGGTCTTTGGAGTCATCATAAGAATTGTCCAGTGCTTCGTTGGTGAAACCTTTGCCTCTGAAAATATGAGAAAAATAAAAAATACAAAAAAGCATTAACATGGAGTAAGGCATTTGAAAATGGGTTGGGGAGCTTTAAAATAAAGCTGTATCACGTAAAAAGAAATGTGCATGTTGGTTATGATTATAGCCGAAATGTTCTGTCTATCACTTGTTCATAAGTACAGATGATTTGGCATGTACATTTCTTGACACAAAGACTGCACACAACCCTAGTCATGGTACAAGCTGGTGTAAACAAAGTTTGACACACAGACTCTACACAACCCTAGTCATGGTACAAGCTGGTGTAAACAAAGTTTGACACACAGACTCCACACAACCCTAGTCATGGTAAAGGCTGGTGTAAACAAAGTTTGACACACAGACTCCACACAACCCTAGTCATGGTACAGGCTGGTGTAAACAAAGTTTGACACACAGACTCCACACAACCGTTGTCATGGTACAGGCTGGTGTAAACAAAGTTTGACACACAGACTCCACACAACCCTAGTCATGGTAAAGGCTGGTGTAAACAAAGTTTGACACACAGACTCCACACAACCGTTGTCATGGTACAGGCTGGTGTAAACAAAGTTTGACACACAGACTCCACACAACCCTTGTGATGGTACAGGCTGATGTAAACAAAGTTTGACACACAGACTCCACACAACCCTAGTCATGGTACAGGCTGATGTAAACAAAGTTTGACACAAAGACTCCACACAACCCTTGTCATGGTACAGGCTGGTGTAAAACAAAGTTTGCGGGTGATGTCATCTCCGTTTCATATTGAGAGCAACGTTTAACAAAGTGAATAGACTTTTTGGTTTCTTAAAGTCGACCACAAAAGAACAGGTAAAATTAGACTTTCAATTCATTCAAAATTTCTGTTCAAGTTTGTATACATGTATTATAATAATGAACTTCTTTCAAGATGTGTGAGGGAAATTTCAGCAAGTGGTTAGGGATTAACATGAAAATTAATAGGTCATTTCATTTATAGGTCATTTCATTAATAGAACATTTCATTAATATGTCATTTCATTAATAGGTCATTTCATTGAGATGACTTCAGCAGCTGATATTATACAAAACGAGGACCATATATAAAATTTAAAAAAATTGTTAAAATTATTTTTAGATGTATATTTATAAAAAAAAAGAAGTTTATTTAAAAAGGGAAATGCTCTGTTGAGGTGAAACGTTTGTTCACAACTACTTACTTCACTGTGTGGTGGATTCTATTGAGGAAAGTAAATCAATGAACTATTAATTAAAAATTTTCACAATTAAATATGTGACATTAAATGGAAGGCTAATGTAAGTATCTAGAATGAGAACGATTTATTGATCTACATGGTGATCAGATTCAAACAAATCTGAATTATGATGTTTTCATTCAATGCAGTCATGTGCAAGAAGTCAGTGCAGTGATGTATATTAATAAAAAATATCTAACCGATTAAATGTTTGCTCCAGTTGATGGTTCTTTAAATAAGACCTTTTAGAAAAGTGTTGTTTTTTTATTCCACATTCAACACAATGCAGCTTGTGCAATTTAAATCGATATCTTTCAATCTATTTTAAATCATATAAGACCAACGAAAACCATAACTATACTTTTGAAGGACTACAGATATATCAGAAAAATTTGGTGTAATTAAGGACTCTTACTTTTTGCCTATAAGTAAACAAAACTTATTATCTCCCATGTCAACACTATAGCCACAACATAACAAACAAAACTTATTATCTCCCATGTCAACACTATAGCCAAAACATAACAAACAAAACTTATTATCTCCCATGTCAAGACTATAGCCACAACATAACAAACAAAACTTATTATCTCCCATGTCAAGACTATAGCCACAACATAAAAAAAACTAAACTTATTATCTCCCATGTCAACACTATAGCCACAACATAACAAACAAAAATTCAAACATAAGCAAATCACAAACAGAAAGTGTTATTGATCATATGTTTTCTTTCTTTGCATGTTAAAAAAATGCCTGTACAATCAGAAAACATATGAAAAGAAAGACCTTTGCCATGTTAAACCATAATGTACATACCCACATATAGGTCACAGCTTTTAGCGAAAAATATGGGGTGTAAACTATTCGCTCAACTATCTGAAAGGAGATGTTGAATCTGAACAGTTGCATAATCAGAGAAATGACAGGCATCTGTGTGCCAGTACTAGCTGTGTAACCTAGCAACACTTTTCCCCCATAATTCTTGTGACAAAGAAACGTGCGAACCACATATTTGTTTTTAAGGTATTTTAGCTAGATCTACAGTTTAAATAAAATTATTTGATATAAATTGTTAAAAGTTGTTAACCTTAATAATAAGTAAGAGAATGAATATCAGAACTTTTGAACCTACCACGATTTTAAGATTGTCTTATGCCCCCCTCCCAATATCACACCACTACAAGAGTAGGGGCTTTTACTAGACTTGACCAATATTGTTTACATCATTAAAAAGTATCACTGTAAGAAGACTAGCGTCAAATTGTTGAATTACGCCCCCCACCCCATCCACAAAAATTTGTTATATTTAAAATAATAAAATAAAATCACATGACTTTTTTAAAAGTGTTGATAAGAAAGTAAGGGAGGATGATCGGCCAGAGTTCTTCACATAAGTTGACAGATGGGAGTTGAACAATGCTCCTGATTATATAATGACATATCTGAGGGGGGGGGAGTTGCACAATGCCCCTGATTATATTATGACATATCTGAGGGGGGGGAGTTGCACAATGCCCCTGATTATATTATGAAATATCTGGGGGGAGTTGAACAATGCACCTGATTATATTATGAGATATCTGAGGCGGGAGGGAGTTGCACAATGCCTCTGATTATATTATGAAATATCTGGGGGGGGGGAGTTGAACAATGCCCCTGATTATATTATGACATATCTGAGGGGGGGGGGAGTTGAACAATTCCCTTGATTATATTATGAGATATCTGAGGGGGGAGTTGCACAATGCCCCTAATTATATTATGAGATATCTGAGGGGGGAGTTGCACAATGCCCCTAATTATATTATGAGATATCTGAGGGCGGTAGTTGCACAATGCCCCTGATTATATTATGAGATATCTGAGGGGGTAGTTGCACAATGCCCCTGATTATATTATGACATATCTGAGGGGGGAGTTGCACAATGCCCCTGATTATATTATGAAATATCTGGGGGGAGTTGAACAATGCACCTGATTATATTATGAGATATCTGAGGCGGGAGGGAGTTGCACAATGCCTCTGATTATATTATGAAATATCTGGGGGGGGGAGTTGAACAATGCCCCTGATTATATTATGAGATATCTGAGGGGAGGTTTTGAACAATGTCCCTGATTATATTATGAGATATCTGAGGGGGGAGTTGCACAATGCCCCTGATTATATTATGACATATCTGAGGGGGGGAGTTGAACAATGCCCCTGATTATATTATGAAATATCTGGGGGAGTTGAACAATGCCCCTGATTATATTATGAGATATCTGAGGGGGGAGGGAGTTGCACAATGCCCCTGATTATATTATGACATATCTGAGGGGCGGAGTTGAACAATGCCCCTGATTATATTATGACATATCTGAGGGGGGGAGTTGAACAATGCCCCTGATTATATTATGAAATATCTGAGGGGAGGAGTTGAACAATGCCCCTAATTATATTATGACATATCTAAGGGGGGAGTTGAACAATGCCCCTGATTATATTATGACATATCTGAGGGGGGGAGTTGAACAATGCCCCTGATTATATTATGAGATATCTGAGGGGGGAGTTGAACAATGCCCTTGATTATATTATGAGATATCTGAGGGGGGAGTAGCACAATGCCCCTGATTATATTATGAAATATCTGGGGGAGTTGAACAATGCCCCTGATTATATTATGAGATATCTGAGGGGGGAGGGAGTTGCACAATGCCCCTGATTATATTATGACATATCTGAGGGGGGGAGTTGAACAATGCCCTTGATTATATTATGAGATATCTGAGGGGGGAGTTGCACAATGCCCCTGATTATATTATGAGATATCTGAGGGGGGGGGAGGGAGTTGCACAATGCCCCTGATTATATTATGAAATATCTGGGGGAGTTGAACAATGCCCTTGATTATATTATGAGATATCTGAGGGGGGAGTTGCACAATGCCCCTGATTATATTATGAAATATCTGGGGGGAGTTGAACAATGCGCTTGATTATATTATGACATATCTGAGGGGGGATTTGAACAATGCCCTTGATTATATGATGACATATCTGGGGGGGATTTGCACAGTGCCCTTGATTAAATTATGACATATCTGAGGGGGGATTTGCACAATGCCCTTGATTATATTATGACATATCTGAGGGGGGGAGTTGAACAATGCCCCTGATTATATTATGACATATCTGAGGGGGGGGGAGTTGAACAATGCCCCTGATTATATTATAACATATCAGAGGGGGGGAGGGAGTTGCACAATGCCCCTGATTATATTATGACATATCTGGGGGGGGGGAGTTGAACAGTGACCTTGATTATATTATTACATATCTGAGGGGGGAGTTGCACAATGCCCCTGATTATATTATGACATATCTGAGGGGGGGGGGAGTTGCACAAAGCCCCTGATTATATTATGAGATATCTGGGGGGGGGTGCAAAATGCCCTTGATTATATTATGACATATCTGAGGGGGGGGGGTTGCACAATGCCCTTGATTATGTTATGACATATCTGGGGGGGGGAGGGAGTTGCACATTGCCCCTGATTATATTATGAGATATCTGTGGGGAGTCGCACAATGACCCTGATTATATTATGACATATCTGAAGGTAAACAACAAGAAATCAATCGGGTAACCCAAAACTAGAGGTGCAAACTGTGCACTGGTGTGACCTATACGCGAGTATATATGTATATATAGATATCATTTAAAATATTTGCAAATAAAATATACAGAACATTATCAATAGTAACAGTCAAGATGGATTACTGTATTATATATGAAAAACACTCAAATAATTTGATAATCTTTCTTTTTATAAATAAAAAGTCCTTTAGTCATAAAATAATGCATTTTGAGATATCAAGATTTAATTTATTTTAGCGTCATTGACGATAGCATATATTTTTGCTATGCTGTTAAATTGTTTTTTTACAATAGATTGGTATAAACCAGATGTTAAAAGTTCATTTTAGTTTGAATTCGTCAAAAATGTGACTCCAAGGTTATTTGATGGAATGGTGTTGGGGTGTATAAAACATATTTCTTATAATACAAAAAATCATTAATGCCTTTAAAAATGTTAACCTTAAATTTAGTAACCATCATAAATTTTTAGCATTTAACGCATTTGGAATGTTTGGCAATAGTTTCATTTTTACAAAATAATGTTGCTTAAATATTTTAAAAAAACAAAAACAACTTTTTTTTAAATTATAAAAAATTTGAGATTTACATAAATTGTAGAAAATTATAGACAATTTTTCAAAAAAGGACATAAATGATTAAAATAAAGAAAATGTATTGCTATGAAGGAGCTAAGAAAGATGTAGCTATACATAGTTTAATACTTAATAAATATTAGAAATGCATGTCAAACAAAATACAAAAAATAAGGAAAAAAGAATTTTAAAATGATGTTTATATTCAATGTAAATGAGCACCTTCAAATGACCAGGAGAGATCAAAGTATCACAATAACAAGTCTTAACACAGTGACAAATATTTTCAGGTCTTCCAGATAATCTAAATTACTATAGCCATTTAAATTTGTCCTTTTAACTTGTACATGAAATAAAACAATTAAACAATAAAGTAATACTGAATATCTTAAGCTTTTGGTAAGCAATTTTTTTTCATTATACCTATGAAATAAAATATGTTAAAAAATATACAGTCAATATGTTAAAAATATACAGTCATAAAAAGAAGTATAGTAAATTTCTTCTCTATATTTTTAAAAATAACTTGTTTATGCTGAGATAAATCTTATGTTAAATTATTTAAACATGTTAAAAAATATACAGTCATAAAAAGAAGAATAGTAAATTTCTTCTCTATATTTTTAAAAATAACTTGTTTATGCTGAGATAAATCTTATGCTAAATTATTTAAACTCTGTTTGCTTTAAATACAATTAAGAATATTTATAACTTCCTTTAACTACGTTTGGGATCATTGAAACTCTACTGGGATTTGTACTGCAGTTAGTGATACATTAAGTGTAATTAGCAATTGGGTAATTTAATTAATGGAATGATTTAAGGCACTTATTACAAGAGCTAAAACGACATTTTCATTCAATATAATCAGCATTGTAAAGTTGTTTTTTTTAAAATAACAAAAACAAGGCTACAAGATATTTTCATTAAAATCTGAATATTTCTATGCATTAACTTGTGAGCTATAAAACATTGAGTCCAGGTTTTCTAACAAAAACTTCCAAAGTACTTTTATGTTATTGGGAAATCTACAACATAAGTGCGGCTAGACAAAAATATTTTTTTACAGTAAGTAGAGCCATTTAAATGGTTAATCTTATATAAAATACATTGAGCATGAGAGGACTAAAGAGTTTGAGAATGTAGCCCATGTTTAATAATATAAGTCCCAAGCTGACCTGCTATCACTTTTTAGAAGTGCAAAGATTGATATAAATCCAGACTCTCAATTTGTATAGTACAGGTAAATATCTTTAGCAAATAAAAACCACGTCTAACATGGATCCATGAACACCAATTTGTGGACCATCATGAAAATTTAAACTTTTCCTATAACCCTGGTGTTCAGACAGAAGTAAATTAGTTTATATAGTATATTTTCAAAGTGCTATCTTGTATTGTGCATTTGCTAAAAGTATTTGGTTAGCAGCCTCAAATTAACCTTTCTATTATGATAAATCCAAAACACAATAATCCTCTCTCAATATATTATTAGATAAATATAGGAATACATTTTTGAATATCACTCTAAATGGGGACAGCAAAATTTGAAATCAAGACACTGGAAATGCCTTACATTTATAAAGAGAGACTTTTAAAAATCAAAATCATGAAAGTGACTCTAATCTACAATATAGAATAGCTACTGACATGAAGAAGTATTTTTAAAATGATATCAAGTACAATGAAAGACTCATTAAAAAGAATCAAATGATTTGGTAAAGTATAACAGAAAAGTAAATAAATTATCCTCAAAGCACAAGTAAAACAGAAACATTTTGTACATTGTAAATGTTTAAATAGCCCGTTAAATTGGGACAGCACAAATTTTGACTAGCTGCGGCTTACCCTTTATTGCACAGAACAAGAAATAAGATCTTGTGACAATGCAATATTAATGAGGATATAGCATGAGACTGATATTAAGCTCCAGTGAATAAACAAAATAAGGTAATCTTCAAATGAGAATTTTAAAAAGGAAAATTTGAAATCAGGACACTGGAAAAGTCTTAAATTTGTAAAGAAAGACTTTAAAAAATCAAAATTTTAAAAAATGCCATCTCTTTAGACGAAACACTAAATTAAAATATACAAATAGCTACTGACTAGCTTATTTTGTCACTGAATTATACCACATGGTACATAGTATCTATACAACTTAAATGCAGAAATATACAATAACACAGTATAAAATCATTATCAGGCATGTAACAAGTATTTTTAAAATGATATCAAGCACAATGAAAGACTCATTAAAAAGAATCAAATTATTTTGTAAAGTATAATAAAAGAGTATATAAATGATCCTCGAAGCACAAGTAAAATAGAAACATTTTGTACATCATAAATGTTTGAATAGCACTCTTATTTGGGACAGCACCAATTTTGACTAGATAAAATTACCCTTTATTGCACTGAACAACGACATTTGAATGATAACTGAACAGAAAATTTAAAACTTTGCCAAAATAAAAATTTAATTTTTCCCAATATCACTCTAATTTTGTTAACAACTTCAACAAATGAATAAAGGTTTCCTTTCACTGTCAGCATCTCTACGTATGAATAGTTTAGGAGTAACAACCAGTTATATGAAAAATTATATAAGTTCAGATACTGATTTTAACAAGTAAAGTTACTTTGGAAATAAACACCAGTATTTTTCTCTAAAATATTTGAAGTCATCAACATGCGAATTAAGATCTTGTGACAATGCAATGTTAATGAAGATATAGCATCAGACTGATGATTCAGCTACAGCGAATAAAAAAAATAAATTGATCTTGAACTGAGAATTTTAAAAAGGAAAATTCTAAATCAGGACATTGGAAACATCTTACATTTATAAAAAGAGACTTTTATAAATCAAAATAATAAAAGTGCTATTTCTTTAGACTGAACAGTAAATTGAAATTTAGAATAGCTACTGACTAGCTTATTTTAATTTTATCCCTGAATTATACCACATGGTACAAAGTATCTATACAACTTACATACAGAAATAAAATTACACAGTATAAAATCATTTTTCAGGCATGTAACAAGTATTTTTAAAATGATAAAAAGTACAATAAAAGACTCATTAAAAAGAAGCAAATGATTCGGTAAAGTATAACAGAAAAGTATATAATTGATCCTCAAAGCACGAGTAAAACAGAAACATTTTGTACATCGTAACAACAATAAAACTTTTCAGTTTTGTAAGTCACTGGGCCTTCTTTAAAATTTCATGATGCATTTTTAAAAAAGAAAATTTGTATTTCCCATTGTTAGCAATAACCATTGTAATTGCTGGCTCTTTATTCTTTAAATATTCTCATTAAAAAAATGAAGTTAATGATGAAAAAAAATATTATTGGATAGGAGGTATATAAAATTTAAAAAATGACTTTTTTAGACAGGGGGCCATCCATACAATATGCACACAATGTTGGGGAGAGGGTGGGGGTTTGGATTTAGAAGATCTTCATTGAGATCAACAGAAGGGCATGAGAGAGAGAGATTAGGAAGATGAACAGATATAGAGAGGGGAACAGAAAGCATGCATCAAGAAAACTGTTTTGTCTATTCACCATCTTGCTCTTAAGCTTTACAACTACAGGGAAGAAATAGAGATGTGCTTCTCTAACGGCAGTAGCAATAATGCAGTTAACTACTATAATACACATCTCTGAATCACAGTCCCCATTTAATATTAATCATTCAAACAGGTGGGTAAGTGGGATAAAAGAAGCTAATAGTTGATGTAGAGTTAATGGACAGCAAATAAATGAAATCTATCACTTTAATCTTATTGATGCACAGAGCTGACTTTTTGTTATTTTAGGTAAAGGGGGGTACACAAAATATATGGAGGTCCCCACATACTAAAGAAATCTGTACACTATAGACAGAAAGTCACACACAAAAACCCATTAAAATCCCAGAAGCTAGAAATTGTACATAAAATAATAGTAATTAAACAATAAAACAAAATTGATTCAGCTTGAGAAGGAAAAAAGGCACTTGATTACAGATCAATAATCAAAATAATTACTTGCAATAGTTATTTCTTATTTTCAAATTGCTGGGAAAGGAAAATCACAAAATGGTAGGCCAAAAAATGTAAACAACTGAAAGCTGAATAAGGTGAAATGATAATACAAATTATTTGTTAAATTTAAAACTGAACATTACCAAAAACACTTGTTAGATGGGTAAAACTCCTCTAGTATTTCACATGCAAAATCTTTACATTTAACCAAATTAACTGTTAGATTAAAAAATTTAAAGGGTCAAGAGGGTAATTTGGACAAATCTAGACTCTGTATTTTCCATATCCATGGTACTATCTTAAAATACGTTTTTTAAAGTAAATCCAACCAAAAATACTATTTAATAAATGATTACCTATTTCAAAGGTTACAACATTATTTTATCAGTCAAATTTGAAATGAAATTTTGCTTGCCAGTTGAGCTTTGTTCATTGATGCCCATTAAGAATACAGCTTTTATTAAAAAAATTAAACCTGTATTTCAGCATACTCCACTGGCATGTCCTTATCTTTCCTTATTCTCTCAGGCTGCTCCTCCGTTGGCTCGGGAAAGACTAGCACAGCATAATGGAGTGCGTGTTTATTCTCCAATTGATCTTTGGTGAGAGTGTGACTTCTTGCCTTGGGTTTTGGCTTCTCGACATCATAATCATCCTCACTCGAGTAAACATCCGCACAGGCATAATGGTTCTCATGTTCTGACTGAAGGTCTCTCATATACGAGAGATCTTTAGGTCCATGATACTTTTGGCACTTTCGAGCGGCCTTGGATTCAGGTTGAGAAAATTCACCGCCGTCGTCGAAATCTCCGTCATTAAGGCAGATTGCATTTCCTTCGTAACTAGGTTTATCCCGTGCCTCTGTATCAACTGAAATCTGAAAGACAGAGGCGAGAGCATGACTATTGAGCTCAAGAGTCCGGAAGCACTTAAGTTTTGCATCATGCATTATTTGAATTTATGTTCATGCACTGTAATCATTTTCTGCATGCTATTTTCATGGCTATTAAGTTAAAAAGAAATCAAGTGGCTAAAATTGAAGGTTGCAGTTAATTAAGGCTTTTCATGCACTTTAGAACTAAAGCATTGTTTATTTTTCAAAGCAAATTCAAAGGCTTCCCTCAGTATTCATAAATAATTAATTACTAAGCAGATGGTATACCCTTTTTGTTTCCATTTGTTATAAATAGAGGGGAATTTCAATTTCAAATGTTGCATTTTAGCTATAGCATGGTCATTTATAATATGTACAATCATTTATTGTTTAAAAAATAAATTTTTATAGTAACAAAATTATTTACCCAACACAATTACTTCTTGATGCTAGTTATATCCTTTTTATTACAACTAAGGCTTTAAATTTAATTAGCTTGATCTCGGTCTGAAATTACAAATTGCAAAAGAAGAATTATCAATGTAATGTCAATTTAGAAAATGTTATTTAATGTTTTCGGGAAATTTATAATATTTATTATTTCTTGTCATTTGCCTTTCAGACTCCAATGCAAACGATACACTTTAACATGCTAGTAAAAAGATTTTCAAAATAAAGAACACATGATAAAAAAATTATTATTATTATTTAGCACAATCCTACAAGCTGCTCTGTAAAACACTATGATCTAATTATACCAATATTTAAAATAATTTATATATAAAAACTGAATAGACATAGTTCTAAATTGCAAATGACTAAGTTAAAATGAATTTTAATCATAAAAGCGGCGTTTTTCACAAAAAAGCCAAACACATGCATAGATCTTATACTACATAATTTTTTTAATTGAAATTGCTTATAAAACCAAGTTAAATTTATTATAAATACAGTTTTCGAAAGTAAATTAAAATAAAAATAAAGTAGCACAATATCCGTTAAAAACTAATTTAACCAAGAATTTAACAGAAGATAAAGGCATGGTCTTATGATAACCCAACAAGATAGAAATGGCAAGACACAAGTTAATATTACTAATGTTAAAATTTTAATCCATGGTATTGCCAAAGTCTTTATTCACTTTCATTTATTTGCACTCTTATTGTTTAAATCAGGGGTTACCAAACTACGGCCCATGACACAATTTCATCTGGCCTGCCACTGATACTTGATTGATAAATAAGCTTGATATGGTGATATATGATATCATGATATATGGTGCATCAGGCATTTTGATAATTTATTATGCTTTAAGCCAAAATGTATTATTTTCATTTATTTTATTTAGATTTTTTTTATTATAGTAGTGTTAGTGTACTTCACACCACATCTAGTCCTTACTAAGCTGGTGATATAGGTTACATGTTGACTCTACCATGGCAACACACAATTTTTGGCATGAAGAAGTCTCCAGCGGATCATATCTCCAAAAATATTAACTTCTTGTTGTCAGTTATCTATTTTAAAAGGTCAGTAACAAGGATTTCTTTGACCGTGTTAGGCTAGTGAACTACAAGAGTAAACTAAATATACGCAATAAAGTAGCAAACATCATACAAACCTATTTTTATTGAAATTTTTTTATTTTAAACACATAAATATTTCCAGTTAAAGTACTGTTTTTACGACAAGGGTTTATTTTCAACTTCTGCATTGTTTAGGATTTGATTGCCTAAATGGAGGTGCGGGCTAGAAATCTGAAACTAAAAGAAGTTAATTTTAGATTTTGGCATATTTTGTTTTGCTATTGTTTTGTTATTAAAATTAATTATAAAAAGATCTTATAAAACTTTCAAAAGATTAGTATGCCAACACTGTAAAATGATGTTAAGTCTTTTTTTTAAAACAAATTTTAATAGTGATATTTTTCTGACTTACTAATTGGATCTCCACATTTCTTTTGCATCAACCTTGACCTTTCAATAGAACAAGCCTGTTTTCATTGATTGGAAATTTACCTTACATCTACTTCCATTAGATATAGAGAAGTTTAGTTTTTCATAATGTGCTGACATAGCAGCTAAAATTGTTTTTGATTTTGTGGAAAAAAATTGATTAGTGACCTCAAGTACTCCACTCTAGTTGGCAATATGATTTTAATTATGACATGTCTAGCATTTAATATATTTTTTAATTTTCAATTTCTGTTTACTTCACCCTTCATTACAGCAACAAAGAAAAGAGAAGTGGATGCTGAATGTTGTGTTTGCAGTGAAGAATGATGACATTTTATGCAATCAAAGAATCAGAAAAACTAGTCGCATAATATGCAACTTAAGTGTTGTCCATGTGAAAGAATACAATCTATGGGACCACTATGAAACAAAACTTTTGGAATTTTCTTAAAGATACGCTCTGATAAAATGAAGCCATGAAATGTGGTTTAGATACCCAAAGAAATATTTTTATGAGAGATCTTGCTGAAAATGAATATGTCACTCACACAAGTTCCAATAAATAGTGCATAAAATGACAGAACAAGGAAAACCATTCACTGGTGGCAGGCAACTTCATCAAAGAGTGTATGTGTTCTAAGAAAGCCAATTTCTTTGGAGTTATCAGCCTTGCGGCAAGTGCAGTTGTGAGGACAAAAGTGGACATACTGCTACAGATAAGTGATAAAGCTAGGATCTTGTTGTGGTATTCTCTAACACTGCATGAGTCAACTGATCTCTGGAAAATGTCAGAACTTGTCATGTTTGTTCATGGTGTAAAACCTGACTTTAGGATAAAAGAAGAGTTGATATCTGTCTCCAGAATGCACAGAAACAACTGAAAAAAGACATTTTCATGGAAGCATAAATAATTTTGTAAGACTACACTCTTAAGGGCAGGGCGAATCAGCTTCAAAGTCTTACATTTGATGGAAGAAAAAACATGAATGGAATGAGGAAGGTCCTTGTGGGGCTGATCAGGACTCATTTGGAGGATAAAAACCTGCAATTCTGTTTATATACTGCAGCCTACATCAGCAAGCACACTATGGGAAATATTTAAGTCGTTTCTGGTTTGAAATTCATAAGGGATATACTCACATAATCACTGTAACTTCCAGGCTTTTATCTTATCTTATCTTATCTGTTTACAGACGCTCCTTCTATACAGAAGATTATGCGTCCTACGCTTATCTATGGTTTGTGTTTAGTCCTGCATTTTTATTAGAGATTTAAATGTTGATAAAGTGTTGGTTTTCCTGGATTCTTCAGGCAACCCATTCCACGCCCGAATTCCGGACGGGAAGAAGGAAAACTTGTATGTGTTTGTTCTTGCATACGGAATAAGAAAGGTGTTTTTATCCTTATGTCTATCAGAGGGTTGTATTAAGTTATCTTTGTGTTGTATTTCTAAATTAGAATTAATTGCTTTATGTATGATTACTACTTTGCTCTTGGTTCTTCTAATTCTATCCTCTAGTGTTTCAAGGTTTAATGATTTAACTAATGGTGTTATTCTTGTCAGTTTCGAATATTCTCCAGTAATGAATCTGGCAGCTCTTTTTTGAATTTGTTCTAGTTTATCAATGTTTTCTTTGGTGGATGGGTCCCATACAGAAGATGCATATTCTAGTACAGGTCTCACCAAAGTGAGGTAGCATTTTAGTTTTATATCTCTATTACATTTGTTAAAGTTCCTTTTTATAAAGCCTAAGGTTTTGTTTGATTTTTTAATAACTTCATTGACATGGGGATTCCGTGATAGTGAAGACACCATTTCTTGAAGAAATTAATATAGTGCGACCCCATTAAGTCGCGGTCATTTGGGTCCATATTTATGTAGTCCCAACTTAGGTGAATCGCCACTTAGTACAGATTTCAGTGTAACTTATTGAGCGAAAATAGAGGATGCAAACAGAAACATGTTTTCTTACATATAACATTCATTTAAAATTAAATTACCATTTAAACTCGAGTATAAGTCGTTCTTGAGTATAATACGATCACCAATTTGAGGCTTGAAACGTGGAATTTTAAGATTTCTTTGATAAAACATTTTATCAAAAGCTATAAAGTAATGGTAGACATAGGTAGCGCAACTTTTATTAATGGCAAGCGTTATTCGCACGGTTTTGGCAGTGAGAATAATGTCGAACTAATTCAATTTTATTCAATTGTCATTTTAACCGTCTTTCGAGCGTCTGGAATCTTGATTAATCATAAATTAATTAATTAGTAATACTAGGGATTTAGCTGATATAAAACTATACTATTATTAACTGTTCCAGTGCAATCAACTTTGTATTTTTATTCTGTATATTATGAAGTACCTTTCTTAACTTTCATTTGTAATTGAACGAGACTATGTAATTAAAAAGGATAATTATTATTCTCCCCAAAACTAGCATTGTACCTGTGGTCATTGTACGGTTTTACATGTGGTCATTGTACGGTTGTACCTGTGGTCATTGTACGGTTGTACCTGTGGTCATTGTACGGGTGTACCTGTGGTCATTGTACGGTTGTACCTGTGGTCATTGTACGGTTGTACCTGTGGTCATTGTACGGTTGTACCTGTGGTCATTGTACGGTTGTACCTGTGGTCATTGTACGGTTGTACCTGTGGTCATTGTACGGTTGTACCTGTGGTCATCATAAATCCATGTTGTTAATTTAACTTAAAGCATGTAAAAATGAAAGACGATATAATAGTATAGCCATAGCATAAACATTTAAAAGTGAGAGTCTGTAACAGTGACAAACAGAATAGATAAGACAGGCATGGGTGGGGGGAATAATAAAATGTTTCTGGGAAAGATCCTGCTTGAGCGTTTGCAAATATCCTCACTGTTGTTGTAAACAAAAAAAAATAATAAAAAAAAATAAATTAACAAGTAAGACCGTCCTAGGATTCGATCCGCATACCATAATGATAAATTGAACTAAGTAAGCTAGATTAACCAATCAACTGGAGAAGGTGATGAAAAATTTAGTTATTTTAAAATTATAACTAATTATCATTAATTGCACACCAATCAATTTTTATGGCAGTGCTACTTTAAAATTTCAGTAATCATGACATTTTAATTAGTATTAGCATATAAATTACACATTTTAGCCTAAATCGAGTGATATCGGACAACTAACCCTAACCCTGACCCTAAAACCTCTAATTTAATCGTAATTATAAGAATTTTAAATTCATTACATTAGTTATAGTCCCAGGTTTTGCATACGGCCGATGGTAGACACCGCGTAATACGCGCTGTCCACTCAGTTGGGTGGATGACACGCATAACACAGTCTGTTTATTTTGGTATACCCAGTCCACCTTAATAGCTTAAAATTTATTTTTAAAAAGATTTATGATTTTAAAATTAATTTGGTAAAAGCAAAGAGAAATCATATTTTTGGTTGCTATATTATATTTGTTGTTTTTTTCTATTTAATTTAATTTAATTTAAAAAATAGACAACTAAACCTAACCCAGACCCTAAAACTGAAACTACAACCTTAAAAAAAAAGACTCAAACGAAACTTTTTCTATTTTAATTTAAAAAATAGACAACTAAACCTAACCCAGACCCTAAAACTGAAACTACAAACTTTAAAAAAAAAGACTCAAACGAAACTCGAACCTCCACCTGACACCTAGAGTTCAAGAATCTTATGTCCTAACCGTGAGACCACAGAAGCTCATGTACCGTATGAATTTTTAAAAATATTATAAAGTAGTAAGAGCAAAATGTGACGTCACGTTTACGTGACACCCACGCTTTACAGTGGATGCCGCGCATTGCGCGGTGTCCACCCACTTCGTTTGCATACTCTAAACACTCAACCTATCTTCATAATTAAAAATTATAGATTGTTGAAACAAATTTTGTAAAAAAAGAAGAAAAAAAACTATTAGACTCAACCTAAAATCGAACCCATGCCTTATCTTCAACATTCAGGTTACCAGTCCAACTCGCAGTCATGAGACCAAAGAATTTCGGTAAATTTGGTGATTTTTAAAAGGTTATATCAGTAGCAATTAAGTGTTCCTTTAATCCCATTGGATGATAAAAATAACTGACTACCAATAGCCGCAGCCGAGGGGACCTGCTAGTGGTACTCGACTACCAATAGACACTCCCTTAATTATTATTCAACTATAGATCAACACTGTGACCGAAAGGTAGGTGTTTGCTCTGAAATGTTCATCCAAACTACGGAAACCTATTTTGAGCGAAAATAAGACATTTGAAATTTAAAAAATTAGTTATGCGAAGTTGACCCCCTGATTTTGGAATCGCAATTTTGAAAAAAAAATTTGGTTTATACTAAAATATATACAATAAGTTTATAATCACATATTATAAATATCAATACATATACAACTCCCACGGCAAACAGAAACAATAAATCGTGGGGAAAATCATACGCACGTATTAATTATTGCTATGTTATGTCACAAAATTTGGGAGCCATGGAATTACCGCAACTTAACCAATTTCACAAAATAACGAAGTGCAACTTAGGGTTCGCACTGTACTGAATTCTGAGACTATTTCATTTTTAAAAGCTTCAAAAAGAAGTTTTTTGTTTTTCTCATTGAGCTGATCCACAGCTGTCATATCCTACTCAGCTGTCAAAGTTGTCATTCATGGTCGACATCACATCCCACATTAATGAACTTTATAAAACTTGAAACTGCAGGGAATTGATAACCTTATCTGCAAAAACTACAAGTAGAGAATCCTCACAGGATTTTGGAGAAAGCTGTCATGTTTAAGAAGAATTCTGCCACAGGCAAGAGCATCAGTGTTTGGAACAATTAATGTCTGTGAGAAAATATTTTCAAAAATACTTCGCATACTTTATCAAAATCATTTGATGTGTTACTTCGCATACTTTAACACATCAAATGATTTTGACTGACGAATATTTGATAGTTATTTTCTCTAGTCATAAGCAATTCCAGAAAAAAAAATTGATGGCATTATGAAAGCCAATGTCAGTTTCATAATTCTCAATAATATTTTTTGCTGCTTAGGTTGTGAATTTTGGATAATGGCACATAAGACCTATTGTAACTATCTCTTTTGTGTGTGCCAAGTTCAACTTCTTTGATACATTTTTAGTAAATAAATATTTTGGTTGTCTTTGATTTAAACAATTTTGTTGTTCTTGACATTTCTTGTTTTAATGCCCTCCAGCCATAATTAACACAGAATTCTAAACTTAAACTAATGTTTTCTGTCTAGTCAGGTAAAGGAGCCTGAGCTCGCCACTTTGTAAGCTTTCCAGTCTGTAGTGTAAAAAGTTTGGTGACACCTGGTTCAAACATTTGTTCAATCGCAATGCAATTTATTTAGTTTACAGAATTGTGTAGATTAAGAAAAAAATTAACCAATAATACTCCATATAGCAAATTTTATGATTTTTTCTCGATAAAAGTTATATCACGTAGGCCTCAAAGAGTTGAATTTCTATCAAAATGGCCAGTATTAGAGTTGGTTCCCAAGACATAATTAGAGCAATAAAACTATTTTAAAAATATGAATCAAATTAACTCAGGCGTGTCCAAAGCCCGGCCCGCATTTAAAATTTAACTGTCCCGCTGCCTAATCCTAATAATTAATTGACTACGGATTTTTTTCCCGTAATGAAATTTTACTTATAAGAAAATCCAAAATTATGTTCTGTTTTTAATACTAAATAAGATGATGTCAATTGATGAGCTAATCAACATAATTTTAAAAAAGCGTAAAAAACAAAGTTTTTGACTATAACTCCTTTATATATGAGACATAACTAAAAGAAAGTTTATTATAATATGCATCGCACGACAATCCGAAAATCCAAAATTTTAGTTATTTCTAAAATATATAAAGGATTTATAGTAAAAACACTACTACAGTCTGCCTGCTAAATTTCAGCTCGTATACAAGGAAGTCGGCTAAAAATCAATCCAAAGGTTTTTCGGCAAACAATCAAGGAAGGCATCAAGCAGACGCCACTAGTTAATAATAAGGATTTAAAAAGATATTTAAATGATGTTGTTAGTAGTTGAATGAAAAATACAACATACCACACCATCACGATCACCTTTCTTGACTTTCTTAGGCACAGCATAGATATCAGAGGGTGGAGCATGAGTGGTGTCCGTGGCTTCACTGAAAAATGACAGATTTATAAGTGACAATAAAAACACTAAAACAATTTTTTGTTTTATCAAACAGTGGAAGTGCTTTTGAAAAATTAAAAACAAAATGAAAATTCTTATTAATGTTTTTTTTTAAATCTAGTAGTGTTGCCCTAAGTAAATGGCCACACTTTAAATCGTGAGGAACAATAACTTCTTGTAAAAATATATTTATTTATCTATATGATGTAGAAAATAGATGTCCTTAACTTTGCCAACATAAAAAAATCGGCAAATAAGGGCCACCAATCTGACTATTATAAAAGTATGTATTTGAAATGCCTCATGTACACTTAAAAAAGGTAAATATTGAGTTTTGGATATTTTACGCAATTTATTCACAATAAATTCATATCAGTTACATAAAGGGACACATATTATATGCAGACTAGACGCCCCGCAGCATAGCATACGTCGCAGACTTGCGCATGGAGAGTTCTTTTACCCCTTTAATGCACTTTTTTAGGGCGCCTACGGTGCCGACCTTTTTCAAAAGCCCAACTAACTTGTCCTTGTTTGATCAATACGAAATATTAAACTTTCTAAAATGTACACAAAGTATTTTATAATAGGGGTTGTAGGGCGCCTATGGCGCCTCCTTTGTTTTTTGATGTTATAATTAACCATCATCAAATTCTCTTTTTACATTGTTCCCTTTTTACAAAACTAAAATATCAGCGAAAACAATGACTCATATAATTTTTTTTTACAGCGCATATTTAATTTGCACACCTTTTGATTCATTGGTGCAGTAATTTGGTGCGCTGCTTTCTAAAATTAGTATCTTTTGCACATGCAGCTTCTTGTTGCCTCGCAGGGTCCGACCACGAAGAGAATTATATATATGGATAATTTTTTGAAATATTTTAACCATGACTGAATACTAAAACTATTTTTGTACTTTATAGTAGCTAACGAGAATATATGAAATAAAAGGTTTATACTTACACTTCCTCATCTCTTTCTGTATTAAAAGATATTTATGTATTACAAAGTATTAAAAATGAAGAATTATCAAATTTAATATATAATCATATGTATTGTAAAGTTAAAAAGGTGTGAAATTGTTAATTGAACTTATACTAGGGTCTAAAATGTATTCTTAATTGAGCTAATTTAATATTATTTCAAAACGTTACATAATAGATAGATGGATTTAGTCAGATCTAAATACAGGGAGTCCTCGAGTTATGCCGGACCCGAATTACTCTGTTTCGTGTTACGAATGCACCCCCATAAAAATATATATAAAAAATAATACGCATCATTCCGTTTTTTTTCTTCTTAAATAACTTTTATTTTATGTGGTCTCTCTCTCTCTCTCCTGATTTATCTTTTTTTAAAAACTTTTTTTCATGTGTTAAGGAATTGCTTTATCTTTTTTAAATACTTTTTTATGTCATAAATTGTAACCTTTGTTTATAGCACTGTATGTACAGTATTTTACAGTATACATACATTTTTGTGATCCGTGAAACGGTCTCGGTCAAAATGGCCCCAGACCGATTGTTTACATTTTTAACACAAAATTTACATTCTTTTGCATTTTAAGCTTTTGTCAACTTTTTCACCCTTAAAAAAAGTGGTCAAATTGTCAAATTATTTCTTGTGATGTTAATATATTATTTCGTCTCAACAAACAACTATGACTTGGTACCATATTGAGTAACTGTTATTAAATTATTGTTTGTGATGTCATTATTAATTATTATTGTTTCTTGTGAACTAAACCTGACACTAAATCGGTGAGTAAAAATACTAATAAAATATTTCATTGTATTTTTTTGCTAATAGTCCATCTATTAGTCAAGAGCCGTTTCGACCGGGGCCATTATGTCGGCTAACAATATATATTTTAATGTTCTGACTTACACTGAAATTCGGGTTACGACGTTTCGTAAGAACGGATCAACGTCGTAACTCGAGGACTACTTGTATATGTATACATTTTAGGGCTATTATCGATTAATTTAATTTTAATCGTTAACTTTTTGAAAAATTATAGATTAATTAATCGATATTTTCGATTAAAACCAAAAAAATAATTTATGATGTCATTAAACTGAACATTTCTCACGGACATTGAAAATTAAGAATATTTTGATCTAAATTTCATGACAATGTGTTGATACTTGATTTGTGCTGAAGGTGGTACGTCAGCGATGTATTTGATCCTTTAAAGGAGAATTGTTTATGGCAGTGAACACAGTAAACGTTTTCACCATCTTCGACTTTGCCATCCGCAGTTAGCTTAAAAACAACATATTTGCTCAACTTTCTAGTTATATGTTTAAATTTAACTGTGCTGATGCTGTCAGCAGGGCCGTCTTAACGCATAGGCCCGTTGGGCATTTGCCCGTGGGCCCTCGAGCATATGGGCCCCATGGGAATATGTTTATTTATATATATTATATATATTCATTTTTATTCCTGCGGGGGAAGGGCCCAACACGATTTCTTTGCCTGGGGGCCCAAAATGGTGTAAAGACGGCTCTGGCTGTCAGCCATTTTTTAGTTGACATCTGCCGGTCAACATAGATTAATAAAATAAATTTTAATATTACGCGGGAGATGTTTGTATGTAAAAAAATATATATAAATTATTTTTTAATTATTAATAATTTATTATTTATTGCTAAAAATTTTTTAAAATATTATAAATATTTTCTTTAAATTTTAATCAAATTTTTATCGATTAAAATTATTTTAATCGAAATTTAATCGATAAAATGTTTAACGATTAATCGAGAAATTAATCGATAATTTCCGCAGCCCTAATAAATTTTATTATTTAAATTCCTAAACTGGCAGGGCTCTTTACTGATAATAAGCCCAAACGCATAGTTTATGATAATTAAACCATAATACTAGTCTTTAATTATATAAATTGATTACTTTTGGCAGTAATCTTTATGGAGCATTTTATGTATTGTGTGTTAGTCAATATTTCACCAGAATGTGTGATTATTAAATAGGTAGGATCTTTGCCTTATTTTCTGAATGTTTTGTTTTTAATGGAAGAGTTTAAAATAATAAGTACATTATCAATCATAATGATTTTTGGAAACTTCTACACTTGCCATGCACATCTGCCTCATCGTTTGTGTCCAGAGACCGGAGTGTGTCGGTGAACGACCGTCAACAAAGCATCCGCTCGAATATCAGAGTCCAGGATACAGTGTGTTGGACTATCAGTGAGGACTATTTCTGGACAATATTAATGGTGCTACCGGGAGAACTGTGTTGTGTATGTGTATGTAATTCCGTAAATCCAGGCAAGTAATCATTTACAATTACTTAACAATTTTTTTTCCTTCCATGTACATTGTAATTGTAAGGTAAAATGGAATTTAAAGATACACAAGAATTTAGGTTTAAGATTATAGATACCCTAAGAAGCTGGGGCAAAAAACTAGGATTGGAGGGGGAGGAACTGAATCTATTTGTAAGAGATAAGTTTGCAGAACATAATCGGGAAGAAAAATTAGAGGAACAGAGACAGTGGCAGGAAGAATGTAAAGAGAAAAGGAGAAAACACGAAGATAAATTGAGACAGTGGCAGGTAGAAGATGAAGAGAAACAGAGAAAACATGAAGAGAAACAGAGAAAACATGAAGAGATAATGAGAAAATTGCGGGAAGAAAGACAAAGAAGGTCTAGAGACAATATTGAAGACTGTGACAGTGACAAAAGTTATACGATTCATGAGACGCATGGGAATAAAAAATTAAGTTCGACTGAAGTAGATGAACAAAAGGTATAAATTATCGTTAAAGAAACGGAACTAGAAAATCACAAAGGTACATTGAGTGAGCTAGAAGCAATATGGTACAGTGCCCAAAGTAGATTAACAGAGCTAGAAAGGGAAGGCAGAGGGCACAAATCTGAACTAGATGAAAAGGAAGTTGAGACGTTGAATTTAAAAACGAAAATTGCTGAAATAAACAGTCACTTTGTTAAAAAGGAAGAATTATTAGGAAAAGTACAGAGAGAACTAAACGACAGAATGTTAGAAACCACGGATTTTTTGGAAAGACTCCCTCATAGAGAAGAGAATTATGAATTAACAGGGAACATTGTACTTCGAGAAGAAAGCATGGCTGTAAAGGGGAGAAGGGTTGTAGAAAAAGACGAAGAACATTATGAAACAAATCTGAAGCTAATGGCTAAAGATTATGATAAGTGGAACAGAGAACTACGGATAGACAAGGAAAAAGTAAAGAAGGGGTACAATATGAAACTAAACGAAGCCAAAGTTGAGGTCAAAAACTTGAAAATGCAAATTGACACAATGGAGAAAACATTTTCTACGTTACTAGAAATACTCAAGGTAAAAGCTGAAATATTAGAAAAATTACAAAGGGAAATAAAAGATAAAGAGAGAGAGAACATAGAAAGGGAGAGAAACCTAATGATTACGCAAAACAATCTGTGTAAGAGTGTAGCAGACAAAGATGAGTTATTAGAAGAATTGAAGAGAGAGCACAAAATAAAACTGAATGAAGCTGAAGTTAAGTCCATGAACTTGGAAATGAAAGGTACCGAGATGGATAAAGTATATTCTAGCCTGATAAAAAATATTCAAGGGGAAAGATGAAAAACTAGCAGAGATGGAAATAAACTTAAACATTGCAAACCAAAATATAACAGGGCTACATAAGACGCTGGATGATAACGACGAACTTATGGAGAAATTACAGAGGGAGCTAAAGGAAAGAGAGATAGAAAACAAAAATATTAAAGGAAGACTGGCTCAGAAAGAAGAGGAGATTGGGGAGTTAAACCGAAACGTAAAATCTAAAGAGGAGGACGTTAATGAAATGTGGAGAATTGTTATAGAAAAAGAAGAAATCAATTATGATATAAGTCTGAAGTTGGTGGCCAAAGAGGGTGAAATGTTGATTTTAAAAGAAATCCTGATAGAGAAGGAACTTGCAGTTCAAAATCGACAAATTGGCCAGAATAAAAGTGAGATTAGACATTTGGTGAATCCCACCGAAGACCAGATAGTTATAGTAGGATCAGAGACAAAAGAGGATGTAACTCAAATGAATACAGACGAAAGAGCTGTTAAAAATGGAAAGACAGAACAGAGAAGAGACACGCAAGGGTAGACAGCTACGCTAGTGATAATGGATGAATATAATGAAGGAAAAACTGAGTGTGCTACAAAAGAGATAGAAAAGAGCACACATAAGGACGAAAAGGGGGAAATTAAAAGTCTGATGCTAGAAGAAAAACAAAATGAGAACCGCTGCAGTGGTTTCACAGAAAAAACTGACGTTGTCTCGACGGGCCATTGTTTTGATTTGAGGGACAAAGGTTATGACCACAGCACGGGAAACGTTTCTCGTGACAGAGTCTGCACGGAGTTACGCAGGGACATTGAGCTTGACAAAATGAGAACAGGACTGAGGAGAAATCAGACCATGACCGGCAATGACGGGCAGGACAGGTTTATGATTCGGTCGAGTCACGGAGGTCGAAAAACAAGTAGAGTTGCTTGTTCATGGGGACTAATCATGTGGATGATAATGGGGGTCCTCGGGAAAACATTGATGCACGTGGGTAAAAAGGGCTGTTTCGCCGAGTTCGTAGGGGAGACAAAGTGGAAATTGAGAGGTCAAGAAGAAGAATTTAAATGTTATGACAAGGGCGGCCGGGTAGATGTCAGAGGAGGAAGTAGAGTTGACCGGGGATGTCGTAGGTGTGGTGACAAAAGTGATCGGGGAGATTTCAGAGGTGGAAGTAGAGTTGACCGGGGTGGTCGTAGGTGTGGTGACAAAAGTGATCGGGGAGATTTCAGAGGCGGAGGTAGAGTGACCGGGTAGCTCGTAGAAGTAGTGACAGGGGTGACCGGGGTGATGATAGAGGTGCAATGGTGGTTGACAGAGACAAACTACGATATTAGATCACGGGCATGACAGATCTGGTAATGTTGATCTGATCAAAATAATAATATATGATTCCGCGAGAAGGATAAATAGTAGGCGTTACCAAAATTTTTGGGGTAACCGCAAGTAACAAGCAACCTGGTATTACTAATAAGGGCTGTTTTTTTTTGTTGCATCACAATCAAAATAATGGCTATGATTTTTGGTGTATACAATGTATTTTTTTTTCTCCTTGGTGGAAGTTGGATTGTCTTGCTGATGTTTTTTTATGATAATTTTTGGCTCCGGGTGACCTCGGGCAAAATTTCATTATAAGGATATCTAATTATTTATATATATATATATTTATGTAATTATGAGATATGATGGTAAGGATTTTGTTCATGATTATGATTATTATGATGAATTATGTTGATTACGGCTACTTATATGCACATGATTGTTATATAATTGATTGTAATGTGTTACATACAATCATGCTGAAATGTTTATAGTTTGGATAAGTAGTTATCCTTATAACATTATCTCATGCTGGAGGTAATCCTGGAATAAATATCTTAAGGAATTTATATGAGGAACCAATAGAGTCAGTTGGTAAATAGAAAACAATCTAGCGTAAAAATGGTCAATTGTTGGGTACTAATTAGGTTGAAGTGCTATGACCAGGAGGATGTCGAAGGTTGTTCTATGAGATTAAAGATAATGATAACGTACGAGTAGTAGGTTGGTGAAGTCAGACCTTTATGGCATGGGAGATAGGCTCCCTTTGTTATATAATTAACTACGTCTTGTGCGGCAGGAGTGATGGGCAGTTTTTGTTAATCAATTAACCAAGTTCCTGTGTGGCAGGAGCGATGGGCTGTATTTATATACATAGATTTAGAATTGTGCCTATGGAGAGATAAGAGAGCTTAATAACACAGGTGTTATTAAAAAGTTATTAAGTGAGCAGTGATTGCTCCGTAAAATGCCACATGATGTGGACACGTTCTTAAGTGCTAGAAATTTTCTTGTGTCGTTTTTTTTCTCCAAGATTGTAAATTGTGTATTTATAGATATATTAATTATTATTGATAATGAGATGCATAAAGACTTCACATGTATATATTATTTTTTATTGCATTGATGTATATATAGAATATGTAATCCAGGTGTGGTAGTAGGACGGCTGTCCCTCTCGAATGACTTTGCGGGTTATTGGAGTCGTATACAAGTACGACCAAATTGATTTTTTTTGCTCTGTGTTGTATATACTAAATTATTTTTAAAGATATTAATTCATGATGTATTATATTAATGTATTTATAATGTGCAGTGATTCCATGCCCTGTCTTTGTTGTATTGTGAGATTCTACTCGTAAGTAGAATCTAACGGAAGAGGGGGGATATGTCAGGGTATGAGAATCACTGCGAATGTTTGTTGTGAGATTGTTGTGAGCCAGTGTAGGAGTCGGGTCAAGGCGTGCGTTGACGGGAGTTCACTTGTCCATAATGATGTTAGTTGTATTCACTCAGTGTGAAGGTTGGACGGCCGTGCTGTGTATATATAGGTGTGTGAGACAGAGAGAAAGAGAGAGACGTGTGGAGACTGAGGAGTGCGGAGGTCCATATTCCTTCTTAGGGCTAGACATTAGTATAGAGCGTTGGCTCTGTTATAGCTGATGACACATCGAGGTGGCTCGAGTGTTCAGCGTATTAGGGACAGAGAGTCCATGTATGCACTTAAAGTGAGTGGACATTGTTGAATGGAGTACGTCGTGTACCTTATTCAGATGCTGTACATATATTGATGAATAAATAAAGGCTTGAAGTATACGTGAACAAGAGTCGAGACTTAGTCTTCTTTTATCCAGAACCCAGAACGCAACACTCATGTCAAATGAAAACCACTGCTTCAAAGACACAAGCAACACTTTTTCTGAAGCGTGATACTAGGGTGTGAAAGATAAGGGAATTTAAAAATGTTAAATTACCAGAGTCCTCATCATCCCTCTTGAGGTAGAAACAGGAATAGACTGCACTGAGTACAATGGCGATAAGAAGCAGTCCCCCAATGACACCTCCAACAATTGCCCCAACATTTGCTTCAGATGCTGCTTGTGAGGGACCACTATTTGGTTCAGCAGTCATCGCTGTAAATTGATAAAAATAGAACAAAGACGTTTACAAAGAAACCATAACTTAGAGATGATGTATTTCAAAATAAATGAAAACCCCTCAGTTATGTCAGTATCATTCAAAGGGATAATGGATTATAAAATCCACTCATGGTTAGCTTTAAAAAAAATAAAAATCAAGATCCAAAAAAGAATTTATGGAATTATAGAAATGAAGCAAACAGAGTACAAGTAATGTAGAATTTTTTAATCCATATTTTAAATGATTCTACATAGATAAGAGTTTTGGCTAAGCAGTCATTTTAAAGAAAATTACTTTAAAAAAAAAGTAAATTGGTATTGAAACATAACCATTTATTATATTCAAATATAAATCAGTATATCGGTTTCTTATCAATTTTTTAAACATGACATGCTTATGAAATATCTTGGGTATAGTGACTTATTACTTAACGAGGAGGCACTTTTTCTTGGCATTTAACTTCAATGCAGAATTAACCCCTGCTTCTTGTCCACTGAACAAATTCTAATTGCCAAAATGAACCGTTCCCCAATCCTATTCTAAACTACTACATCAAGGTTGATTGTTAATTTAAATGATTTAATTTGTCTTCACATCTCTAACTACCCTAAATCTTGATACAAAACACTCGAGCTGTAACATTGAACCTTATATAAAAAATTATGTAGAACAACTTATTGACTTACTCTCTAAAGCATACATTAATGAAACTTTAAAAACAATTTATTAGAAAATCATAAGTGATAAATTACAACCAGCTATAAATATTAAGAGCTAAAAAAAATTGTGACAGTATTATGTAATGTTATAATGAATAAAAGCTGAAATGACATTAAGCAGCCAATATGAATGATTAAAATGATGATACAAACTGATACAGGATACACAGAGAAAAGTGTGCTTGTTAAAAGTACTTATGCCCACCCTTCTCCTTTCTCCCCCACTTAATTAGTTTTAGTAGATAATTTCTATTATGTAACTTAACTTAAAAACTTTTTTATTCTTACTAATGAAGGCATTTGCCAAAACCCTTAAATTTTCTTTGTCCATAAAAAAAGCTTTACATTCCTTGTTTTAATCACAAAAATTGCTTGTTTATCTTGTCTTTTATTGGAAAGCCTTATCAAAGACAATTTCTATATAAATTAGAATCTGAGGGTGGATATATGAGGATATATTGTTACACATTTAGCAGGTTCTGGGTTTAAGCATTCACCGAGCAACCTGTTTGCATTGCCTTAAATTATCAATATTTTTTTTAAAAATAAATGTAGTGAAATTTTAATGAAACGTTTTTAGAAAATAAGTAAAAAATCTGAAGAAAAAAATCTCTTAGTCAAATATCTATTGAAAATTTGAAATTTATGACATATTTTTTAATGCATTATGTTTTGATAAAGTAGAAAAGAAAATTAAAAGTCTTTAAAATCTAATATTTTTAGCCTCTGGTTCGATATATATTTTTTTATCTTTCACTTGTTCTTTCTTGGGTATAAGAAAAAAAAACAAACTAGATAAAATTTAATTTGTCCAAGTATCAGCCAATAAGTCTGTGATAAAAAAGTAAAGTTCACATTTCAGACAAAAGGCCAATGGATAATGTTCCCTTTCAGATGCGCAGCATTAACAGATATCTGACCCACGTTGTGAAATATTCCACAAAAAATTCATGCTGTGCAACTATGCACACAAGATTTTTTTTACTTTGCACACTGACCAACGAAACCTTAGAAGGAATATTGCCAAAGTGGCAAGAGAAGCAGAGTTCATAAGTTTCTGTTACTACGTCACACAAGGGGATTGTGTAACTAGCACAATGCACAGCCATTTTTACTTTAACCCATCAAATTTCAGAACTGGATAGGCTCAAGGACAACCTTAAGTCTTAAGCCACTTGAAAAACAAAAAAATCTTGTTTTAACAAGGACTTGAACAGGCAACTTTGGGTACAACAGCAGAGAGTGCATACCGTTCAACCACTATAACACTCTATAAATCTATGATTGATTGCCATGATTAACTTAACTATTTCTTTTTTTGGATTAAAAAAGATTAACACCCTACATTGATTGCTTTATGTTTAAAAAAACATAACTCAAGAGATTTTCTGATAATTAGCCTTGGTGCTACAACTTCATTTAATGTATGTTCCCAAGAGTGACATAATTTATTATCTAAATTCTTGGGGTATTATTGGTTAAATGCAATGATATGTCATAAAGACTTTGACTGCAAAAAAAGCTTTCAAATAAAATACAAGATACAACAAATGTCTTGTGTAATTTAAAACAATGAAGGCATTTGCCAAAATATTTACACATGTATTTGTCAATTAATAGAGCTTTACATTTATTGTCTTAATCATACCATAATTTGGTTTGTATTGCATTTTATTTTAATTTTTTAATTGCACTAAATAAAAACAGTCAAAAAGAAAAGTAGATTTCAAACAAAGGGGCTATGTAGAAATGCATAAAACAACTTTAACATTGTTTAAGGTGAATGACTGAGTCAAATGCCTTGAATAGCCATATTGAACAGATACAATTAACACAGGTGGTGTGAGGAGAATGTCCACAATTTGTATGTCTAGCAGGTCAGGAATTGGCTGTTTGCCAAGTGGACTAAAAAAAATATAATTAATGAATACCATCCGTTGTCTAAACATATTGGAGCAGTATGGAAGGTTGTAGATGTGTGAATGATAGATTTTGTTAATTTTATTTGGTTAAGAAACAGAAATGATATAAATTAACATTGTCTCGAAATTTAGAACGGGAAATGTTAAACAATAATAATCCATTAAATTATTTTAAATCTGAACACTGCTCAGTGAAAAATAATGAACCCATCACCTACCTTGCTCGATACCGATTGTGAAGTTTGTTTCTGTGACTTGATTATTGCCATCTAGCACAGCACAAACGTAAATTGTCTCTTGAGATTGTACTTGAAAGCTTAATTCAGACCTATGGTCATATTCATCACATTTGGTACCAAACACAAGAGATGGTACAGATTCTTTGATGTCATTAGAAATTAGGTAATCAAGTAAATTGCCATCTGAAACTTGGTATTGCCATTTCAGCAAAAGGTTCTTTGGGCCCTAAAAAAGAAAAAGGTACCTAAAACTCTAGCTTTTAACAGAAGCAGACAGAATCCTGTTTATTATTATATATGTATATATATATTATGATTTTAAAAACTTGTTTAAAAATATTATATTTCTGTACAGACGCATCTTCTATACAGAATATTATTATGTCCTACACCTATCAATATATATATATATATAATATATCAGGGCTGTTAATGATTAATTTAAATTTATTTATTTTTTAATTTCCATTAAAGCAAAAATAAATTTATGATGTCATAAGTAACCAGCCGAGCTGAACAATCATTCACATGGAACTGAGGTAACTGGTATGCACAAACGGTCTTTTCAAGGAATGACATTATCGGATATCGGTGTTCATTAAGTTTCCACCATTGTAGAGGGTTAATGGATTCAGGAACTTTCATCTCCAAATTGTAATGCCATAATTCATCAGAAGAGCTGTTGTCATTTTCTGTCTCTGAGTCAGATTCCATTACTGCCATTAGCTTAATACGCTTTTCATTTGATTTGACGAGTAGGCGAAGTGTTAGAACCATGGTATGAAAAATGTATCAACATTTTGAACATTCCTGTCAGTCAATAGTTTAAAACCAAAATGTTCGTGTAATCGTCAGGAAATTTATTATTTATCTGTCAATATGTTTTTACATATTTTTTTTTACTTTTTGACTTCCAATAATTTGTAAGTGATGGGTCGATTAATCATTAAAAATAATTTAATCGTTAAAATTTTTAACGATTAATCGAGAAATTAATCGTTAATTTCCGCAGCCCTATAATATATATATATATATATATATATATATATATATATATATATTATATATATATATATATATATATATATATATATATATATATATATATATATATTCATATATATTTTCATATATATGTATATATAGATGAAATGTGTAATAGTTAGGAGCTAATAAAGTCTCAAAAGAGTCACAACATTTCAGTCTGAATAGAAGGAAGCTATAAAAAAAATTAAGAAAGGAAATATTCAAAAAGTTTAGACAAAATATAATAATAATATATTCTTTTAGAATTAAATAGGTCTTCTAAAACTTTAGATCATACTACAAGAATAAATAATGAATTTGTAACCCTGCCTGTAGTACAATTCTTTTTGTTTATCCATATAACTGGGCAAGCATTTAGATTAAATAATACATTCTACAAATTGAAAAAAAAATTAGATAATATTATTAAATAAAGTTATAATTAATGAACCAATGCTAAAGACGAAGCTATTATGACGAATAAGTTGAACAGGACGTATGAAAGATGTTCTACACATATCAAGAGCAGACATGCTTTTAAGAAGTAAAAACTAAAACAACAACAAAAAAACAAAAAAACATTTTTATGCACCTTTTTTAAAAAACCAAGTTATGTTCAATTTTTGTCTGAAATTATATACAGGGTTCCCACTTTTTTTCTGCAAAAAATGCAAGACTATTTCAAGACTATATAATATACCAATCTAATAAGTGACTAATGACACCTTAGGGGTCGTCCATAAATGACGTCACGCCCCTAGGGGGGAGGGGGGTCATACTTTTGTGACGATGCATGACGAGGGGGAGGGAGGGGGTGGAAGAAATGTGACGTCACATCAAAAGGGTAACTATAAATAAAACTTCCACTGAAATATTTGGTTCTCATGGCAGGAGTCGTCGATTTTTTTGGGCCAAAATATACAAGTTTAAGTGTGCGTTACACCCCCCCCCCAACCCCCAGACTATAGGTCCTGCTCACATGACTCGGGGATTTGGGGGAGTGTCGTTAGCCGAAAATGCTACTGGCGAGTTTTACAAGCATGACAAGTGTCTAAAAATGATCTGAATAGGATTATGTGTATATATTTTAAGTCAAAACGACACGGAATATCCTTTTTCTTTAAAAGGGGAGGGGGGAGGGAATCTATTTGATAAAATTAAAAACGTTTTAACTTTGATATAATTGTTCGATTGGTTTTTGGTCAAACGCCCCTTGCCATTCTAGTCTTCTAGATCAGTGCTTCTCAAAGTGGTGATCCGCAGACCGGTGCCGGTCCTCTGGCAATCCGCTGCCGGTCCGCAGATGTTCTAAAAAAAGGACCGAAGAAATTGTCAGTGCAGGGAAAATAGTGCACCAATGGAAAAAAATTCATGCCGGTCCGCCATACTAAAAAGTTTGAGAAGCACTGTTCTAGATATAATGGTAAATGAGCCCATTTAAAATGAGTCAACTATTCATTAACTATATTGAATGCATTAAATTCTTGACATCGCAATTCGAGAGGAGCACAAAACAACTTTTATTCTTAGCTCAGTTTTTAAGGCATTAATTTTCAATATCACAGAATGGATACATACTCCTGACAAGTCATGTGGATTAAGATTATTGTCACTCGTGTCAATATAAATGAAAGTAGGGTAGATTTAGGTGTCTTCGTATAGTACGTAGGTAAGAAATCTACATAGTTGACAAAATTTTTAAAAATGCATTTTCTGGAAGGAACCGGTTCAATAATGGGCATATGTTCCAAGCGTACACGTACACATGAAGTATTTTAATATATCTAGTGGATTTTAGTGGATGTTATATGTCCCAAATGAGTCTGCATTACCCCCAAGAATTCCCTTTTTGACCCCGGATGAGGTTCGCCGACTTCTTTCTTACGGGATGCCCGTCAGTCAATTAAGGGATTTTTAAAAAATAAATTTAAAAAATGTTATTTTTAAATATTTTTTTTCTAAACAAAGACGTTAACCGTGATGATTAATAGTCAATGTTTAATTTGTATGTATTAAAATAAAATATAATCTCAGGATGTTAACACAGTTAGTTTTCTGAAGGCCGGTTAACCGTTTTTAAAAAAATGCTTCACACGGGTTACGATATTACAAGGTAGATCTCCACTAAATAAATAATAAATACTTAAATGACAATATTTGAAACATACTTATTTTCAAATAGAAAAAAAATTGGTTTTTTGTTTGTTTGTTTGTTTGTTTGTTTTTTTGTTTTTTTTTGGGGGGTCAAAGATTTGTGACGCATTTTTAGAGTTAAGTTTATGTGACGACGCGTGACGAGGGGGAGGGAGGGGGTAAAAAATCGGCAAAAATCTCCTGACGTCATTTATGGACGGCCCCTTAATAATTTACAATGCCGTGTTTTTAAAAGCCATAAGTAAAATCATATAGTCGTCATATAGCCTTTTGTTTTGAAATATTTAAATGTTGGGCTGATATGAACAGAGAGTTGAAGCTGCAGGCTAGTGGAGAAGAGTTCTATACACTGTTCCAATATTGCCGAAACAGTGAATGAGGCAATTGACACAGAGAGTTGAGGTTTATTTTGTTAAGTTTATTAAGACCGCTCGTTTTTGAAGGCCATTTGACTGTTTAAAAAAATAAAGGATTACTGTCAGCACAGCTAGGTATTTTTGCTTAAACTTTCAAAACCCACCAAAGAATTAAAAAAAAAGAATTAAAAAAATTTAATAACAATCATCCTTTGCAGATGCAAGACCTGGTAAATCACCGACTTCACAAACACAATTTAAGTTACTGTTCGGTCCAGATTAAGCAGTACCTGTTCTGCTCTTAGGATCTGATAACCCGTTAACAACTCTAGTATTTATCCTGAAATGTTGCTATCGAAAGGTGAATGGGGCAAAAAGACATTTGGGATGCTCAGTTATGATGTGGGAAATAATACAGCATTAATTACCTGCATTTTTATTCATAAAAAATAACAGCTTTATGGGAAGATGACGGAAAACAATACTAAAAATATGGATGAATCTATTTATGTTTTACAAACATAATTAAATCAAAAGGTCTATGTTTATCAAAAATAGCTAAAATATTACCATGACTGAGCAAGTTAAAGTGATGTTCTGTCCAAATAGATTTGATGAGTAATGTGGGTCATCACCATTGTGATGATCAGAAATAATTTTTGGTACATCTGTTCTGGCTGTGTTTGAAAAAAATCAACATTTATTTAAGATCACATCCATTTAAAATAAAATACATACAGTAATAAGAATAAAGTCAGTAATTTACATCAAAACCTGTGGATATTAAACAAAACGTTTCTTCACTTTATGTAAGGGCTCGGCAAAATAATGTGACCCTTTTGTTAAATCATCCTGTGTCATGTAATTAATCATTTAACCCTGAAAAATATTAACTATTTTTGTTAAGTAGAGAAAAACAAACTTCTGGTTGGTTCATCCTTTTACATACTAACAATCTATCTGAGGGGTTATATTACATGTGTAATTTTCTTTGTGGAGTATTTCCAATTTAGAATTTATTGTCATATGTATTATTACTACTTTGCTCTTCTATTCTCTATTGTTTATAGGTTCAATGATTTAAGTTAAGTCATTTCATTTTAGAAAATTCTCCAGTACAGATTCTTGCAGCGCTTTTGGAGTTTGTGGATGAGCCACATACAAACATGCATAATGTAGTGCTTAAGATTAGTAAAATAGGTCACTGATCTAGGTATAACAAATCTTATATTACCTTATAAAATCTTAACAAGAGGTCTGTCAAGCAATGCAGAAATAACTAAAGCAAAAAGTACACTTTATACATACACACTTTTTTTATTACACTACTTCATAGTGATTGCATTATTTCATAGATCAGCAGGTAACTCATCTTAGAAAATCATATTGGGGAAAAAATGCAGTTAATAATAATTATATCTTTACTAGAGACAAGCATTTTAGGCTAGCTTATGGGAAAGTAGCTCCTAAGTTTGAAGGTGTGTTAAAGAAAGACCTTACCATTTGAAGTTATATTCTGACTAATGCTAGCTGTTGCAGAATTTGTTACAAAAAATGTTGCATTACAGCTGTATATTCCGGCATCATCACATTGAGCATCAGGCACATAAATTGTAAGTTTTATGGTAGGCCTGTTGTTGTCTTCATCATTAACAGGACCTTTACCACCAGATGCTTTAATGACCCATGGCCTATCAGTTGGAACATTCTATATAAAAAAAATATAATGAAAATCTTATCTGTTACAGACACTCCTATACAAAAGTTGGTAAATTCGGAGTTGACGTACCCACGTTACATGGCCACCATCTTTGTTGCTATGCCACGTTACAAAGAAATTGGAAAATTCAATTATTATAATACTAAAACTAAACCTAATCCTAAACCTAAATTCACAATTATAACTAAACCTAAACCCAATCCTAAATTAACTAATAAAAATTCTAAAACTAAACCTAAATAACCAAGGTAGAGAACGCAGAATTAATTGCTATATATCTCATTTTGGTACGTAAAATCTGATTCAACCCAAAAGTTTATTGCACTTTACGGTTCTCCGTTGTTTATGTCTAGGCTTGCATTTTTATTAGAGTTTTAAATATTGATAGTTTGTTGGTGTTCCTGATTTCCTTTAGGCAACCCACTCCACATCCAAATTCCAGACGGGAAAAACGAGATTTTTTTTTACAAAAATCAATATACAGTACATAATTCCCGTTGTCTGTATGTATGTATGGATGTAATTAGGTGGCGCTGCCATCGATTTAGAAAGTAGTGCACCAAATTACTGCACCAGAAAAGAACTCTTTTTAAACGGCTGCATAAAATAGGGAAAGAAATTAATAAAACAAAAATAAATTAAATAAAGAAAAGTTCTGTATTACATTATTTTTTAATCTGATGTGTATTTATTTTGAAAACTTCTGTCAATTTTTGACGAATGATACACTAGTTTATCATAATTTATGTGTTTATTCTTGCATATGGATTATAGGAATAAGTATAAGTGTTTCGATGTCTATCTTAGGGTTATATTAAATCTAGTGTTACAGGTTGGGTAAATCTGGATTTACGTGGCCAATATGGCGGCTACTCATTTCCGGGTGGCCACCGTTGTTGTTAAGGCACGTGACCCCCGGAAAGTAGTGCATAGCCTTTGAATTTAGGGGGATACTCAAATTTTTAGCTTTTTTTAGAAACATTACAATTTTGGAAAACAGCAAAACTTTTCTAAAAAATTAAAGGCTATTTTAGAAATCATAGCATATAGTGCCGCATGTTTTTAGTACCATTTTAATAAAAACTAGATTATCCGCCGGATTGCTTCATTTTAGCCCCTGCGCTTGGGCCTGCGGCCCCCGCCTACTTGTTTAATGCCGGTCTTGCACTAGTCTAATCATTAAATTTTATTCGAAACTAATAAGTGACGCGTATGAAGACCAACGGACAAGATACTTTACAAGGGGAGCCAATCGAGTAAAATACAAAGGGCAAGGGGAGGTAATCCATGAAAAACAAAATTGTAACTTGTGTATAGCCACGGTAGCGTCGAAGTGACGTCATCCGCCCGGAAATGACTCGCTGCCATCTTGGCCACGTAAATAGGATCCAGCCACAGGTTCATTCAGTTGAACACTTAAATGCATACAATTATCTAAATTAAAAATATTTACTAAATGGTGACTAAAATGATTGATGATCAAAATAACAAGTATTAAAAACTCGATTGGCAATTTCAGAAAAAGAATTTCCGATTTTTTTATTCAAGGGAAATTATTCTAGATTACATTAAAAGTCATTTAAAATCAATAATTCTGAAACTAAACAAAACAATTGCTATCTACAAATTGCAACTAAAATTACGGGAGTCGAACGAAAAGAAATTTTTTTAAAATCATTCTCCAACACTGTTTTAAGTATTATTAGCTATCGTTTGGCGTTTGTTTCAACCCGATAGATGTTATTGTTGGCGAGAAAATTGACAAAATACTGATTTTTTATTTTTTTTTCTCCAGGAAATCCAGTAAAACTTTTCGGTAATTTTTTTTTGGCCCGTGCACATCCTTGGGACCTCCTTAACATATTTGCAAAAGACCCGAACCCTCTGCCTCTATCCGGTAAGGTCCAGGAGGAGTTGCTGTTCAAATTTCTAACAGACATGACAGACATTTCAAATATATAAACGCAATTTTTCCAAGGGAAATGCGTTAAAAAAGTAAAATGAGATTTAATAAAATTTAAAAAAAAATTTTTTTTTAAAGGACGCAACTCATTTCTCTTTGCAACTATTCTTTTGCATATAGATAAATATTTATAATTAATATGCTAGTAGCATTAATATGATCAAAGTTGTGAAACTTTTAATGTTTTTTAATATTCATACAAATTTGTATTTATGTTTTGAAGCCATGTACATGATAGAGAGTTGTGATGAGCGCCCCACACTTTTATGTGCAGTGGATAGGTTCATGGATTTCGCCTGTTATCATAGAAATTTTTATTTCTTCTTTATAGTGCACTTTATATATGTAAATAAAAGCATGTTCTTTAAAAAAAATAATTTTTTAAATATTTTATTTTCTACTATTTAGTATCAAAATTTGTAAATCAATTTTTCGACCTTATCAATTCAATTTAATTAGTTAAACTTCATTGTCTATAACTTAGTGTGATAGTGGTAATAAAATGAACAAAAAAACTTTTTTAAAAAGATGAGGCCCAGCTGTAGTGAGGAATGTAGAATCTCGCATGAAAAAGCAGAAAAGAATTTTTTAGTCACAAACTAAGTAGTCACACTCTTAAGTTTTATTGATATTTATTGTGATGGATCGTGGGATTTAATGTGAGATATAAAATTTAATCAACTAACACAAAAGTTCTGAGTTCCCCTGTGTGACTACTCACTGCAGCTGGGCCTCATCTTTTTAAAAAAAATTGTTTTGTTCATTTAATGTCTACTTTTACGCGTTAACAAAAGATTTGTAAAACTTAATTTCATTCATGAAGTCCTGTTAAATTTCCTGTTAGCCAAGTTCATCTAGAATAAAATTTGTGATCAAAATTTGAAATTTTCTATAAATATAAACTTACAAATTCTTAACTCCTTTTCATATGTGCGCTTATCCACTTAGCGAAAAAATATTTTTTCTCAACACATGGATTGTCTATATAAGACATTCTATGATTTCGCATGTTCTATCTGGAATGATTTTCTATACACACTACACATGTCATACACACAACACGACTATGCATCACGGGAAGTGTGTCATTTTTTTACTTTTGTTTTTCCACCCGACCGACGGCCTGCGAACCCAAGAGACGACGGTGAAGTTAATAAAAGGGATTGAATTTTTAAAAAACCGTAAAAACAAAGGAAGTTAATATAAGGGATTGAATTAAACAAACCTGTAAAAACAAAGTTTTTGACTATAAATCCCTTATATATGAGACATAATAAAAAGTATTTATCACGCTTAAACGCGACGAACATTTACAGACTGAGATTGCCTTAAATACCCTTTGTTGTAAAACGGAGGGGGCAGGGAAAATTTTTGGTCATGGATGGCTGAACTTAACTCAGCGTGACGCGTAAAATGTCAACAAAAGCTGGCCGCTACATATAGAGATAAACTAAAAATGCATTGATTTAATTACGGTACATTCGATCGAGCTGAAAATTTAATAGCTTTATCCTCCCCACAAGCCAAACTTACTGTGAAAATTTCAGCTCTCTAGCAAGTCAGAAAACGTGTTTTACGAGCGTTTTGAAAAAGTTGACGACAGAACCGGAAGCGTTGAATCCGGAATCCTGCACGAGTTAATAGGGTAGGGGCCGCAAAAAGATAGATTATTACATGTAATTACAAATTTATGCATTCAAAAAAAGTTTCCACAAATGAAAATTGAACCCCGTACCTCCAGGTCGGAAATCGATCACAATAACAATTTGACCAGGAATGATTGACGAATTTCGTTCTTTTTAAACTTATAACTTATAATAAAAAACTCTTTACAATCCACTTCTGACGTCAACACACTGAAATTAATTGTATTTGTATCCCTCTAGGGCGAATTTAGGTGTGGTTCATTGATGTGATCGATAATATACAGGCCCGGACTTAACAGACTCAGGGCCCTTAGGCACTTGACATTCTGCCCCCCCCCAACCATCTTGAAGCTATTTTGGAAAGTTTGCAATTTAAATTTACTAGTACAGAACATACAATTTTAAGTGACTTTAATTAATGACTTTAATAAACATCAGAATAATACAGTCTATGTTACTCTACTTACGTTATTGAATAAAATTTATAGAAACCTACGACGAACTTTCTTCTGTGCAAAAGAACGAATGACGTCATCATAGTCTATTGACTTCATTATTTCTGACACTATGTACATTACAGAGAGTAAATTGAGTCGGTTTTCTCCTATGTTTGATCTTAAGTAATTCTTTACTCTCTTTAGCGCTGAGAACGACCGTTCTGATGAGCAGTTTGACGCTGGTGTGCACAACAGTATTCGGAGCACAATTCCTACGTTTGAATAAATGTCCAAAAAGCCTTTTTCCGTTAAGTATTTGTATAGATTCAGTGACGATAACTCCGTAACTTCATTATTCGATAACAAATGAGCTTGAAAGTGCAGACACTCGTTTTCCAAAGTACTATCCAAATCCCCCAGATAAAAAGTTATAAGGTTTCTGGCTCCTTCTAGGATGTCTTTAGATTCCAAAACATGTAGTTTCGTAAGAAAGTCAAACTTTTTACTTAACTCCTCAGAAGCAGATCCGCGTCTCCGTAGTTCTGTTATTAGTCTATCTATAATGACGTTATAAATGGTACCTCTGAATCTTTCCCTTCCAGAGAATTCGGTCTCGTTTCCTTTTGCTTCTTCGAACTGGACGTTACGCTTACGTTTACTCTGCATGTCAAATGCATAGCTATTTTCACAGGACTTTTCAATAACTTTCGAATAATAATGATCACATGTACTGGGTTTTCTTAAATGTTCTAGGTATGTTACCAAAGACTGATACAGTTCAACGATTTTACCCAGGTTAATGAAAAGAAAATTGTCACCTGGTCAAGCGTGAAGCGTCTCTGTTCCGTACTGCGTCCCTCGACACACTGGTTCCCTATTCGGTGGCTCCCCGGCTTCGACTCATGGCACCCTGTCTTCTCTCTTGCCTCTCTGGCTTCCTATTCTCCGATCTAACATTTTCCCAGTCACTATATTGGTGACCAAAGGTATGCAGGTGAATTTGTAGAAGGCCATCTAGTTAAAGGCATTAAAACGAACTTCATTGAAACCTTTCCCATGTACCCATAAACTACCTGTGACATCTCCCTGGCCTCTGGTCAAGTCGACATTAAAAAATTATTCTCCCAGTCCCTGTCAATTATCTGTAATCTGAAACCTAAATCCCGGCTCGGGCGGGGAGGGGGGAAGTCAGGGTCGTGCCGTTTTTTACTGGTGGTGCAATCTGTCACACCCACCCTACGCCTTCGCCACAATATCGCAACAGCAGCTCAGAACGCGGCTTACAATGACAAACCAACACAAACGAACCCCGTGCACTTGACTACTGGGCAGTGTATTCAAAATGTAGTAAAAATATTTATTATACTATTATTTTCGATAAATCTTTTTTGATAATGAAGCCAGGCTTTTGGGCTTATGTGATTCCACCACCGGGGCCCCTTGGCTGGCTGGGGCCCTAGGCCCGGGCCTTGTGGGCCTAGGCGGAAATCCGGCACTTATAATATATAGACATAAACTAAAAACTAAAAATGGATTAATTTAATTACGTCACATTCGATCGATCTAAAATTTTGATACAATGCATTGTCATCCACGATCTATCTGTGGTAAAATTTTGAGATATCTAGATCTATCAGAATCGGTTTAATTTTACGTTACAAGATTTAACGGATGGATGGATGGACAGATACAACATACAAACAGTGTGACTTAAATAAAAGCGTGTAATAATAAAATTGCAGAGGTTTTGTTGTGTGCCATTATAAAAACAACAACAGTGACTAGGTGAAGGTGAAATGAGCGAGCAAGATCTAGTACACAGACAATGACTTATAAGGTAATACCTTTGTAAAATTTTTCCCTAAAAATGGTGTGTAGGTGGCAATAGACTGTGTTTCCGATGCGACAGTTCTCAGAATGGCTAAAGAATATATCGATGAGACAGTTGGTGGAACAGTGCCGATTCGGCTCACATCACATGTAACAGTAAAAGTGCCTCCATTTTGAATCTCTGATCTATCTACTAGTTGAGCTTGCACTGTAAAAAGTATACAAATAAAAGGACAATGGTTTAAAACAATAAATATAAGTATTTACTGTATTTCAAGGAATATAAAACAGAACATAATTTTAAAGTAATTAAAAATAATTATATGATTACTCCTGAAAACTATTCTTGTTTTTCCATTACGCTAATACAAAATAGTGTAATGTTACCGATAACACAAATCACTTTCAAGTCAAGTTGACTGGCATCGTAAACTTCATTGACTCATCATAGCCTAGACATAATGACAGAGTTCTGTGTTTGTGGTGGCGGGGTGGGATGGAGACAATTTTATCAAGTTAGCGAACCCTCGAAACTCATGTTTGTCTTATCACTATCACATCGGTTGATGCACTCGTGCTGCCAGTTGAACCTAAGGTTATTAACTGTTAACTGTAAGAGGCGTGATATGTATTGTGAAGTGAAATCGTGCGTGGTCGTGAACTCAAAGAGAATGAATTTAAATGTAATTTTCATATGTTTAAAGAGTCAGTTGTTACTCAGACCACAAGCTGTTAACGATTTATGTCTTTTTTTCTTTTTTCTGTTGTTGTTGTAGTTAGACTATTGCACAGGAAGAGATTTAAACATTCTTTCCAAGTATACAATATAGCCAGTGAACTCAACAAAAAGAAACCAAGAAATAAACAAACCCGTAAAAACAAAGTTTTTGACTAAAAATCCCTTATATATGAGACATAACTAACAGTATTGATTATTTTCAAACGATACAAACATTTACAGACTGAATCTGTCTAACTCAACTTTGCTTCATAACCCTGGGTGGGAGAGGGGTAAAAGTCTGGTCACTGATTCGCTTGACCGAGCTCAGCGTGACACGTAAAATGTATACAAAAGCACGCGGTACTTCAATGGGTCGCCTCAACGCGTCAACTCAAACTTTCACGTGGAAAAAAAACAATAACAAACAGTGAATTTGATTTACATACGTTGTATAAGGATAAACTAAAAATGCATTATTTTAATTACGGTACGTTCGATCAATCTGAAATTTTGATACGATGCATTGTTAGGTGCGACGGGTCCGTGTGCCGAATTTCAGCTCCATCGGATCACTGGAAGTGGGTCATTTTTGACTTTTATTTTTCCGCCCGCCCAAGACAGAGAGAGACAGCCGTGAAGTTAATATAAGATATTTAATAAAACAAACCCGTAAAAACAAAGTTTTTGACTATAAATCCCTTATATATGAGATATAAATAACAGTATTTTCAAACTCGTAACTCAACTTTGCTTCATAACCCTAGGGGGGGGGGACTGAGCTCAGCATGACACGTAAAATGTAAACAAAAGCACGCGGTACTTCGATGGGTCGCGTCAACTAAAACATTCACGTGGGGGAAAAAACAATAACAAATCGTGAATTTTAATTACATACCTCATATAAGGATAAAATAAAAATGCATTAATTTAATTACGGTACGTTCGATCGATCTGAAATTTTGATACGATGCATTGTTAGGTAAGTCGGGTCCGTGTACCAAATTTCAGCTTGATCGGATCACGGGAAATTGGTCATTTTAGACTTTTGTTTTTCCGCCCGCCCAAGGCAGAGATGATGACAGACAGACAGAGAGAGACGCCGGTGAAGTTAATATAAGGGATTTAAAAAGCAAATAAGCGCAGAGCATGACACTGCTGCATGTAATAGGCCATGAAGCATTGGAAGACTTTAGCCTGAAGTGTATAATACATTCAAATGGACAGGACAGGGATGTGACGAATGTGACACAAATTTTCATTCAGTGAAGTGTTTGTTGAGGAAATTCGAGAGTTATTGTTTGCCGATAAAAAAAATGCAACGGTCGAGAGACACATGTTTTTCTCCAGTAATCAAGGTGAAGGAGAAAGTTTTGATAAGTTCATAACAGACCTGAAATTGAAAGCTAAGTCTTGTAAATTTGAAAATTTGACAGAATCACTTTTAAAGGATATAAGTGTGGCTGGCGTGAAAAAGGAATACCTCAGGGCTAGATTACTTCGAGAGTTAGACTCGAATTTAAACAAAGCTGAAAGTATATGCAGAACGGCTGAGACATCGGAATGGCACCTCAAAATTATGAATGAAGAAAAGAATATGCAAGCAGTGATTTCAAAAGCATGCATGAAATCAAGTGCACACATGTCAAAAAGTCAACATCTCAAGCAACATGTGAAATCAAGTTCAGCATTAAAATCAAGTATACACGTGAAATCAAGCAATTTTAAATATCTGGCGAGAAACATTAACCAAGAAAATGTTCTGCTTATTGAAAAATATGTCACTACCGTGGAAAACTGAATCATTTTTCTACAGTATGCAGATCAAAACGTGTACAAGTTGTCAATCGTTAACCAGAAGATGAAGTTAATTATAGTCGAGAAAATTCAGCTTAGGTAAGTGTGTCCTCGCAACACGGAACATGCATTGAATGGAAAACAGTCGTTACGCTTGAGCAGAGACAAATAGTGTTCACACAGGACATAGGTGCACAAGTTACCATTCTTCTGTCTTACAGATTGTTTGGTCAACTTAGATTTGGAAGCATTCAGAAATCAAGAGCTAGGCCTAAAACATAACGCGGTGAAACATTGCCAGTTGTAGGCAAAGCATTAATCAAATGCTCAGTAAATGATAAAACAGAGATGCTAGAATTTCAAATCATGACAAAACAGTCAAAGCCGATCTTTTGCAAGCTTGTCAGCAATTGAATCTTATTAAAATTGTGGGTGTAATATCGGCATCCTTCCGTCTCGCAAGACGATGGTACATCACCGTTGGGTTGTGTTTTATCTCCTCGTGTGGCTGTGCAATCCTATCCTTGAATGACAGTCTTTAACACAGCTTTTGCACACGAGTTCTGTGCTTCCCAATATTTTGGCCTTTGTCCTAGCTCTTCTGTCTGTAGCCCCCTCCATCCTTCGCTCCTCGGCTATATACAACTGTGCGCCACGTAGATCGGTATTTTGCCTTACACCCCCAGTCGTTTATACGCATTCTGGCTGCTTTCATCTCCCTTTGGCGGTCATCTTTAAATCACGTAATATATGCAACAAGTATCAGAGATCCAAGCAAATGACGTATTACAATTAATCAGACAAACTCAATGGATATACACACTCTCAGACTCAGCGTGTAAGCAAAGCACCGATACAGAAAAAACCAAAAGGCTAGTGGCAGCCAGCAGTCAACGTGTCAGCAGCAACTACACGAAGGTCATGCATCGTTAAGACTAACGATGGTATGAAAATCCGACGAAATAACGTTTTTAGGCAGAAATTTAGTGGGAAGAGAGGTATTCTAGATTCTAGATATCTGAGTTGGAAACACCTGAATTAGAGAAGAAGTGCACGCCCAAAGTGTCGGTACAAATGTGTCATTACAAAGCATCGCAACTCATCAAGCGAAGAAGGCCCAACTGCAATGACAACAAGATGCGGGAGGCACGTGAAGCCACCATCACGATACCCAGATAAAGAACATAAATCTATACATTGATTTGAACTGACATTTGAAACGACATTCAGTGTTAGAATTTATATACTGACATGTTTAATTTTGTACTTGCATTGTTTGCTTATTGATAAGCTGGGTCATTGATTTGTTTTGTTTAGAAGGGAGATGTAAGAGACGTGTTGTTGTGTTGACATAGTATGAGCGTGCGAGTTGACTTGACGGATTATGAACCTCATGATTTGTATTGTGAAGTGAAATCGTGCGTGGTCGTGAACTCAGAGAGAATGGCTATAAATGTAATGCTCATGTGATTAAAGAGGCCGTTGTTACACAGTCCGCAAGCTGCTGAATTATTCTTTTAGTTACACTATTGCATGATAAACTATTGTATAGTGTCTGAAGTTGATTAAGGATCAAGACCATTACTACTACATGGTGTCAGACTAGTACTATTACATTAACCAGGCGTAAGATGGGACCCTGGACCGTTTAATCCGCAGCTTCTATTCCTTCGTATATCAGCGTATTACCCATAGTTCATATTTGGCTGTCAAATTGTAACAAAACCTTTCAATTTCCATTTAAATATAAATGCGGCGTGTTAAAGAATGAAAAATTATAAGGCATACAATTTTGTTTACGATTTTTTCTTTTGAATGGTCAACCACGCCTGAAAAACAAACGGTCTTAAAATCAATAAAAGTTTTGTTCTGATTAATTTTTTAATTAATTTTATTTCATTATGAAGTCACTGAGATGACGGGTATCACTCAAGAGAGCTGAGCTGAACAGGAGCGTTAGTGACAACAAAGGACGGGAGCCTCGGGCGTTACTGAGTTTAATACATTCTTTTGTTGGTTGGTTATCAGAACTTAGGGAAAAAAATAACCCGTAAAAATAAAGTTTTTGACTATAAATCCCTTATATATGAGACGGAACGAAAAGAATGGATTATGTTCAATATAATACCCACCGCGCAACAAACATTTACAGACTGAACGTGACTGAACTCTCCGTGCTGTAAAAGCACGGGGATATGGTCGACGACGGCTGGAATGAAATGCATCGTGGAGGTCAACTATAGCAGACGCTTTCAAAGAGATAAACTAAACATTCATTAATTTAATTACAGTTCTTTCGATCGATCTGAAATTCTGATGCAATGCATTGTTAGGTGACACAAGTCTATGTTCAAAATTTCAGCTCGATAGCATCACGGAAAGTGGGTATTTTTAAATCCCTTATATTAACTTCGCGGCCGTCTCATCATCTCATCATCTCATGGGCTGGGCGGGCGGAAAAAGAAAAGTCAAAAAATGACCCACTTCCCGTGATTCGATCGAGCTGAAATTTGGCACACTGACTTGTCTGACCTAACAATGCATCGTATCAAAATTTCAGATCGATCATACGTACTGTAATTAAATTAATGCATTTTTAGTTTATCCTTATATAAGGTAGGTAATTCAAATTCACGGTTTGTTATTGTTTTTTTGCCACGTGAAAGTTTGAGCTGACGCATTGAGGCGACCCAACGAAGCGACGGGGTGCTTTTGTTTACATTTTACGTGTCACGCTGAGCTCGCTCAAGCGAATCGGTGACCAGACTTTTCCCCTCTCCCCCTCCCACCCACCCCTCCCCCCTAGGGTTATGAAGCAAACTTGAGTTAAGACAGATTCAGTCTGTAAATGTTTGAAAATAATCAATACTGTTAGTTACGTCTCATATATAAGGGATTTATAGTCAAAAACTTTGTTTTTACGGGTTTGTTTTTTTACTTTTGTTTTTCCGCCCGACAAAGACAGAGACGACGGTGAATTTAATATTAATATAAGGGATTTAATTAAACAACCCGTAAAAACAACGTTTTTGACTATAAATCCCTTATATACGAGACATAACTAAAAATAATTGTTATGTTCAATATAATACGCACCGCGCGACAAACATTTCCAGACTAAACGTGACTGAACTCCCGTTGCTTTAAAACACGGAGATGCGGTCATCGATTTCTGTAGTGAACTCCAGTGACACGTGGAGATCAACTATAGCAGTGCTACTCAAAGTGGTGGTCCGCGGACCCGTGCCGGTCCGTAGGCCATCCACCGCCGGTCCGCAGAAGTTATCAAGACAGGAAACAAAAATGTACTTGTAATCCTTAATTTGCAACCGTTAATACTTACCCTATAGAATGTGTATATTTTTAGGAAGTAAGCACGTAAAATTAAATTAATTCATTAAAATTTAAATACATTACAATTCGCTAGCACGTCAGTACAGGGAAAAATAGTGCACTGGTCCCTGGTACAATGGAAAAATTCCTGCCATTCCTACATACTTAAAAATTTGAGAAGCACTGAACTATAGCACACGTCTACATAGATACATAGAGATAAACAAACAATTCATTATTTTAATTACGGTACGTTTGATCGATTAGAAATTTTAATTCAATGCATTGTTAAGTGACACGAGTCTATGTGCAAAATTTCAGCTCCATAGAATCATGGGAAGTGGGTCCTTTTTTACTTTTGTTTTTCCCCCCGACCGACAAAGAGAACACGGTAAAGTTAATATAACGGATTTAAAAATACCTATTTACCTAGGAGCCATTATATCTAGATATGGTAACTGAAGTTGAAATTTAAGCTATAATTGGGTTGGCAAATGGTAGCAATCAAAGTATGGACCATCAAAAACAATAGCCTTCCAAAAAAGCCCAGGCTATACGGAGGTCACGTTAAAAGTAATTTCATCTATGGATGTGATACTTGGACAACACTGGCAGCCACTGAAAGCTAGCTGCAGGAAATTGAAAACAAATGCATGAGAAAAATTATCCAGATCTCTTATCAAGACCAATGAGTATGTCTGGCACATATTAACCTCCATTGTGGGCCATAAAGAAACAATTATTGCTACAATCAAGAGATGCAAGGTGGCATGGTTCGGTCATGTGCTGCGACATGTTATAGAGGAATCCCCCTATTTATTACAAAATATTGATAAAACTTGTTGCGAAAAGACTACACCCATATGCTGAAGAATTACTAGATGACTACCAATGTGGATTGAGGCCAAAACAGATCAACGACTGATCAGATTTTCACCATCAGATGACTATTAAAGAAATGCTACAAATATAAGATCCCAGAGTTGATGTATGCAGATTAAAAAATGGCAAGAGACTTTGCAGGAGTTTGACATACTTAACAAACTGACAAGAACGATTTATGTAACATTTAACAACTCAAAGCACAATTCAGGTTCAATGAGAATACTCAAGTCAATTTATAATATGGCAAGGCGAAAGGCAGGGAGACTCACTGTCTTGTATGCTTTTTAACTTAACACTAAATACGCCCCGCGACGTAGAATACGCCGCAGACTTGCTCATGGATAGTGCAATGAAAGTGGGGAAAAAACGGACACAAACTACAGCAAGAAGAAATCTAGACAACGCGAGTGAATGTCGGTGGGGTAACCACCGACGCATTGGTGGTCTCGAGACATTCGCACATCGGTTATCTACCAGACCACCACCCTTCACCATCCTAGCTTGCCAACCATAAACTGTGATTGTGGGACCCCAGCGAGGGTCAGCTATGTTCGCAAATATAAAGGTTGAAAAAAAACGGGCACAAACACACATTTTAAAAACTGTTTTAAAAAACCAATGTTTTCGCTGGGGCTTGAGCTCAGGACCTTCCCCTTCTAATTAAGGCGGACTTGATAACAACTACACTACGAATCTCATTTTATTTTGTGAAGGAACAACGCAAGTGAACGCAAGAACCATTGTTGGTCTTGAGACATTGGTAGACCCCAGCGAGAATAATTCGTCATGCTTGTATGCATATACTCGCTTTGGTGAATTATATATATAGACTAGCAAAATACCCCCGCTTCGCTGCGGAAATTAGTATTTCAGTTACGTTGAGAATCCGCGAAACACAAATTCAAAACACCAATTGATTTCAATCTGGATCATGATGGATATAATACATATATTAACTTCAACGTCTTGTCTGTCTGTCTGTCCTAGTCCCGCAGAAAAACAAAAGCTAAAAGTAAAAAATGACACACTTCCCGCGATCCTATCGAGCTGATAATTTAATTTTTTTTTGTCTGCTACCATTGCGGGAGGGTACGCAACAACTTCACAAAGTTTCATGCTCCTACCTACACGGGAAGTTATATATTTAATGATGAGTCTGTTTTATATAGCTCATATCAGAAAAAAACTACATTTTGGCCCCCGGCCCCCTAGTGAATGATAATTTTACATTTGTTTTGATTGTTACCATTGCGGAAGTGTACTTAACAACTCTCCAAAGTTTCATGCTGCTACCAACACGAGACATTGGAGAATTAGTGATGAGTCAGTTTTTTATATAAGAAAAAAACTACATTTGGGCCCCCGGCCCCCATTAAGTGATAATTTATATAATTTTTTAACCTGTTACCATCGCAGAATGTTACTTAACAACTACTCAAACTTTCATGCTTCTTCATACACAGGAAATAGGAGAATTAGTGATTTTCAGTTTTTATATAGCTCATATTAGGAAAAAACTACATTTGGGCCCCTGGGCCCCAGTAAGTGAAAATTTAAATATTTTTTCGCCTGTTACCATCGCGGAAGTGTACTCAACAACTTCCCAAAGTTTCATGCTTCTACCTACTCGGGAAATAGGAGAATTAGTGATTTTCAAATGTTTATATAGCCCATAGAAGGAAAAAAACGATTTTGGGCCCCCGGCCCCCATGAAGGTGAATTTTAAAATTATTTTTCGCCATTTGTCGTCCAAAGAGGCTACTTGACAATTTCCCAAGGTTTCATGCTTCTACCTACGCGGTAAATCCGAGAATTAGTGATGAGTCTGTTTTAATATAAGAAGAAACTACATTTGGGCCCCCGGCCCCCATTAAGTGATAATTTAAATATTGTTTTTACCTGTTACCATCGTGGAAGTGTACTTAACAACTACCCCAAGTTTCATGCTTCTACCTACACGGGAAATAGGAGAATTTGTGATTTTTAGTTTTTGTATAGCTCATATAAGGAAAAAACTTCATTTGGGCCCCCGGCCCCCAGGAAGTGATAATTTAATTTTTTTTCTCCCGTCGCTATCGCTGGTTTTTACTCAACAACTTCCCAAAGTTTCATGCTTTTGCCTACTCGAGAAATGAGAAAATTAGTGATTTCATATTTTATATAGTCCATATAAGGAAAAAAAGCGTTTTTGGGCCCCGGGCCCCCAACAGTGTGAATTTTAAAATTCTTATTCGCCAATTATCGTTGAGAGAGTGTACTCAGCAAGTTCCCAAAGTTTCATGCTAATACCTACACGGGAAGTTGGAGAATTAGTGATGAGTCAGTTTTTTATATAAGAAAAAAACTACATTTGGGCCCCCGGACACCATTAAGTGTTATTTTAAATATTTTTTTCGCTTGTTACCATCGCGGAAGTGTGCTTATCAACTACCTAGTGTTTCATGCTTCTACCTACACGGGAAATAGGAGAATTAGTGATTTTTATTTTTTATAAAGCTCATATTAGGAAAAAACTTCATTTGGGCCCCCGGCCCCCAGGAAGTGATAATTTAAATATTTTTTCTCCCGTTACCATCGCGAGATTGTACTCAACAACTTCCCAAAGTTTCATGCTTCTGCCTACTCGGGAAACAGGAGAATTGGTGATTTTCAAATTTTATATAGGCCATATAGGAAAAAAAACGTTTTTGGGCCCCCGGCCCCCATGAGTGTTAATTTTAAAATTCTTTTACGCCAATTTTCGTCGCGAGAGGCTACTCAAGAACTTCCCAAAGTTTCATGCTTCTACCTACACGGGAAGGTTGAGAATTAGTGATGAATCAGTGAGTCAGGGCTTTGCCTTTTATTAGTATAGATTTGCCTTTTATTAGTATAGATTATAGAGACAGACAGAGAGAGAGAGAGAGAGAAAGAGAGAGAGAGAGAGAGAAAGAGAGAGATATGACAAGCATAGATATAATAGACAGTCGAGGAACAATAACTGGATACTTCCTGGGGGAAACTCAATAACCACAAGCTAATAACAAACCCTACAACAAACCCATCCAGTACCTAGCGTATGCTGATGATATAACTATGTTCGCTAAATGTACTAAAGACATATCGAAGTCTTAGATTGAATTAGAAGATGCATCATTGCAAGCAGGGCTGGAAGTCAACAACTAAAACTGTAAATACATTTTTCATATTCATAAACTAAAACTACAACTAAAAAATAAAGTACATCACCTTAGTAAGAGTAGAAATGACAAGTAAAGCCATTAAATTAGGAACCGGACTTTTGAAATAGTAAACCAATTGAAACACTTAGGACCGCTACTAAATGAAAGGAATGAATTAATAACATAAATTAAAGAAAGAATATCAGCCGCGGGGAATATAGCATATTTTAATATGTCAGAAAAGAACATTACAAGAGAAAAGTATAGGGCTGTAAACATTGTTGGAAGAAATCAGCCAAGATACCAGTTCAAAACGTCGCATAATTTTTGCAGTCATGACGGCTATACAATGCAACCTAGCCACCGTTCAAGCACCTTATTACACATAGTTGCTAACGGCATACTTCCAATAACATACAATTCTGCATTACAAACTTTTATTCCTGCTGTAAATGCATTCTTCATATTCATAAACTAAAACTACAGTAAACTGAATATTCAAAAAAATAAATGTCAACAACAATGAAGTAACGATCATTCAGGTCATACGGGCCCAGCAGTTTTCAAAGTTTGGTAATGTAAAAATTATCAATTTATTATTATTATTAGGCGGCGGTAGTAAATTTTTAATTTTTTAAATATAATTAATAGGCAACTTTGTACGTCTTATAAAATCATTTTTCTGATAGGCCTACACAAGAAAAAAAAAGAAAAGGAAAGGGCAAGGGTTTGTTAAATTGTTTCAGGGAGGTGCATCTACACATGTGGGCGGGTGGTGTCAGATTATATAACCAACCAATCGCTCCCTTTAACTTTTAAAGTTTAAATGAAGTCCAAATTATTCGCAACCCTTGTTCCCCCCAGTTAAAAAAAATCTTTTAATTTTGTTAATAAGTAAATATATTTGAACGACTAAAATATATATTTTAAAAAACACATTAAAAATTAGACACTTTTTTAGGATGGTTGTGATATGATTTGAGGAAGGAGTGAGGTATATTTATTTTGTCTGTGCCACCCACACAAATTAAACAATTTTAGCTCAGACGTCCATCCATCCACCCCTGTGGAGCTACATCCCATGTATGGTTTGGTCCTGCCGCACCACTTCCTTTCACTCAATCATAATCATGCCTTTCTTCTTCAAGAATGGATGATCCATTGTTGTAGATCTTTACATCGTCTATCCACCTTCCTTTGACCCGATTTTCTCTGGGGCTTTAATGGTGCACCCTCTTTGATCATTTGCCATTCTTTCTAAGTGTTCTGCCGAGCTCAGTCTGCCCTTTATTTAAAATTTCTACTACTATCGCGGGATGCTGGTGTAGACTGTACAGTCCATGGTTGGTTTGTATTCTCCATCCGTAGTCATCATTTGTTGGTCCATATATTTTCCTAAGAACTTTCCTCTCCCATGCATTTAACATGTTTTTTACAGTATATTTAAGATCCGAGATTTACTTGCATATGTTACAGCTTGTCTGATGACAGTTTTATAAAGAGTTTTCTTTGTTTCTCTTGTAGGTCTGTCAACGGGTACTTATGAAAATGTCGTGCAATGACCTGGATATTAAAATGCGCCCTTGAAAATGTGGCTGCAATTTATATACCAACGGTGGCCAAACTGCAGCTCTTCTGTGTTCACATTGCGACTCGCGAAAATTTATTAAATTAAGATGTTTCGTTTGAATTTTTCCCAGTGAAATACATTTTACACGAAAACGCTTAAAAAGAAGTATTTGTCAAAGGAATATAAAATACTGTCCTGTCAAACTACAATGTACTTAGTTACTATTTAGATATTTCTTTTCCCCTGAACATAAAATTTATTTTTTTTCGCAAAACAGTAAAACACAAAGATTTTGGTTCTTTGAATTGATCAACGACAGGACACTAATTTTTCTTTTATATTTCTTTTTATCTACCGCCCCGTCACTCCTTCCGACCAACATTTTTAATAGACTAATAAGCGGTCCTCAAATTTAAGCGGTTATAACAATGATAAACAACCTCATTACGTCAGTGGATAGCTACGAGTTCAGCATTATGACTGGTCCCATAGTTCATTCAGGCTAAATAATTCTTCACTTATGGCATGGTAGGTTAGATGAAACCTTTCAGTGGTGGCACTGAGTAAAAAGAGGAAGTAATGTCAACCATGAACTTATATCAACCGAAATATTATTTATATTTTAAATAATCGTGAATAACTGACAACAGAACGGTAAAGAAACGTGACATAAATTTGATGGGTTTGAAAAAGAACTAATCAACTGTGTGACTCATTCATTTATTCGAGCAGTGTGAACAAAGAGGGTTAACTGTCAATTTTATTTGAACCCATCAAATGCACATAATTGCAAAAAATAATGTCTTCAGAAAATGAAAATGATTTAAGTCTAAGAAATGTATTATTTTTTTAAAAAATAAAAAAAGACAATAAATTAAAGCCAATGGCAAAAACTGGCAATAATGTTCTGATCGGCCAATAGGCCACAGGTTCGCAACCACTGGTATATTAGGCCCCTATTAATATTATGGTTTAGGCTTAGGCTTATAGGAAGTGTTAATGTGTCAATCATGTGGTATTTGTAGGCCTGACCTAGGCTAGGTGCTAGCACCCTAAAACCTGTTGTCTATATGGTTTACTATATTATTACTACAGGCTTAAACGTCAGACTACGCACATATATCAATTAATATTTGAAATATTGTAGTTGTAGTGAGATTCGGCTGAATTTTTAGAATGATGTATTAGCGTTCGTATAATAGGATAAATACTAATAATCTTTAAAGGATATTTTTATTTACCTGGCTGCCAGGCTGGCAGTTAGGAAGTTAAGAGTTAAGAATCAGATGCTCCTGGGTTTTGAGTTTTTCCAGGATAGAGTCGAGTAGACTAATCTAATGTAATCGTATTAGCTTATGACTTTCATTTTCACAAAATAAAGTATTTACAAACATTCATTTACTCCATGATTATTGCAGACAAAATGTACAGCACAATGAAAGTGTAATCAAAATATTTTCTGCCTCAGCTTCTGGCAATTGTTAACACCAGTTTACAGGCTAGGACTAATGATCCTAATCATTAGGCTAATGCTTCACTAATAATTCTTACAGTCTAAGAATTTTAAGAGTCTAGGACAGTCTAGGTGCTAAAATTTAAGTCATTGTCATTGTGGTTTATAAACCCAACTCACCTGTGATCAATAAAGTAGCAAATAAAAGGTATTTCATGATCTCCATAATTTAAATGTTGCGGAATGAAAAACGGATAGCTTATTTCCAATGAAACTCAAATGATGCTAACATGGTTTCATGACACACCGACTGCTGTCGACCTCTTGCTTTGCCTGGCAGTATTCGGCAGTAGGGTTGTAGGGACACCTATACCTGGGTTGACCTATTTTTATAATTATATCAATGCGCCCAAGCTTTTTGGTGGAGGACTATTATTTATGCATCCCAATTTAAAATAAATATAATTTATAATATATGTAGGAAAATACTTATTAAAATAAATTATTCTTCTTATAGAAGTTAACAAAGGTTAGGTTATTTGCTGATGATTGTATAATCTATAGAACAATTAAATCAGAACAAGATAGCAAAATTTTACAAAAAGACCTAGATGAATTGATAAAATTGGAAAATAACTGGAGTATGAGTTTCCACACAGAAAAGTGTCAACTGTTAAGAGTAACAAAGAAAAAGAATCAAATATATTCAAAATATGTCATTCATGGAAAGGAACTAACCCAGACTAAAGATGCAAAATACTTAGGAGTCATAATAAATGAGAAATTATCATGGAATCCCCATGTCAATGAAGTTATTAAAAAATCAAACAAAACCTTAGGCTCTATAAAAAGAAACTTTAACAAATGTAATAGAGATATAAAACTAAAATGCGACCTCACTTTGGTGAGACCTGTACTAGAATATGCATCTTCTGTATGGGACCCATCCACCAAAGAAAACATTGATAAACTAGAGCAAATTCAAAAAAGAGCTGCCAGATTCATTACTGGAGAGTGTTCGAAGCTGACAAGAATAACACCATTAGTTGAATCATTAAACCTTGAAACACTAGAGGATAGAAGAACCAAAAGCAAAGTAGTAATCATACATAAAGCAATTAATTCTAATTTAGAAATACAACACAAAGATAACTTAATACAACCCTCAGATAGACATAAGGATAAAAACACCTTTCTTATTCCGTATGCAAGAACAAACACATACAAGTTTTCTTTCTTTCCGTCCGGAATTCGGGCGTGGAATGGGTTGCCTGAAGAATCCAGGAAAACCAACACTTTATCAACATTTAAATCTCTAATAAAAATGCAGGACTAAACACAAACCATGGATGGGCGTAGGACGCAATAGTCTTCAGTATAGAAGGAGCGTCTGTAAACAGTTAAGATAAGATAAGATAAATGAAGTTAATCAATAGAAATTTTAAAAAAATACTAAGAAAGTCTCTCATTCTTTATAAACTTTAAACACACTTTTTTAGAATGGATATATTTTTATAATGTTATGTATATATATATGAGAAATCTTAAAAATTATTATAAGAAAAAAACACATTCAACTTCTAATGTTCATTACTAATGAGTTGCTTTCACTTAGAGAATTGGTTTTCTCATGAAACACACTTACAATTTTAAGGCTGCCGGTGTTTAAAAACTTTACAACTGCCGTCACGTAAAAAACGTATTTTATTTATGACCCCAAATCGTTAACTATTCAAAGTAATGCAATTTTTGTAACAGCAGTGTTACGGTCAGATGTTGTGGTGTGGGGATGACTACGCATAAATGGGGCTGTGAACACTTGTCCTCGTGGAACGGGGGCGGGTGAACTCAAGGTACGTGCAAGTTGTAATGAATTGACAGGACCACGGTCAAAGGGAGACATGGTGATTGACCCAGGGGGCCAGTCAAAACCAGTCGGACAAGACGGGGGTATAATAGGGGTCACATTGTGTGTCGCTGGGATTGTTAAGTTGCCAAGTAGCAGACAGGTGAAAGACGTACGATAGAGTGTGGAGTTTGTGAACGTAGTCCAATCCGGTCAAGCTGGGCCGAGGACTCTGGATGGTATGACCATCAACTGTAAACTGCCAATTGTACTGTACCATAAATATGTTCAAAGCTTCTGGATGTCATTAAACTTATGTTGAAAGAAAACAACCCAGCGTTGCTAAGTCTTTTACCCGTCTACGTGGTAAATATCTGTGGCTAAGGGGGAACCTCAACCCCTAGACAACGACTCCGCCACAGTGGGGGCCCCGTCGAAAAACCGAGCCAAGACGCTGTGCATCAAGACACGTCACTAAAGGAGAAACGACGAAAAACACATCAACGAACTGGCCGTACTAGCCATCCCGATAGCAAGATCATCACGAGAGCGTAGGGCTTACACCTCGTAACGACGAGACCAGGGGTGTTGAAGACAGCCGTAGCAGTGATGTTACAAACAGCCGTTGCAGTGATGTTACAGACAGCCGTTGCAGTGATGTTACAGACAGCCGTAGCAGTGATGTTACAGACAGCCGTAGCAGTGGTGTTACAGACAGCCGTTGCAGTGGTGTTGTAGACAGCCGTAGCAGTGGAATTGCAGACAGACGCAGAAAGGGAGGCCATACAGACTACACCCGGAAGAGCATCGGAGGAATAACGAACACTAACTTAGACAGTAACACAGAAGCTGACTACAGCCTGGACAACTTCGAGGTTACAACCTCAGTAATACGTGACAGTGAAGGCGGTGACTTTGTGACTCTCTCGCCTATGGATACTGATACTGCCCTGGTATAATGTGTTTTTCTTATGTATGGGTACTATTTGTGTGGTAATTTCTATCGTACAGGCAAGTACAACTTAATTTCTAATATTAAATTAGTATGTTTTAGATATTATATATTATATATTTGTATATGATGAATCCCAAAATTGTATTATTGAGATAGTAGTTTTGTAGATTGAGTATTGTTATATTGGGTCCCTAATACAAAACGATAGGAAGACGGTAGACGAATTTGAGATTGTGACCGTAGAGTAACTACTAATATAGAAACATCGACATGGAATTGCCTAATGTAGAAAAACTGAGACAAAGTGCCCGGGAGCTGGGATTTGAAGGGGAGGAGGCAAAGAGATGGGTTATAGAGGCGTACAAGAGGGAGGAAGATGAGGAAAGAGATAGAAAGAAGAGGGAGGAAGATGAGGAAAGAGGTAGAAAGAGGAGGGAGGAAGATGAGGAAAGAGAAAAACGGAAATTCAAAAGGGAGGAGGAGAGTAAAAGGTTGGAGCACATTAGGATAATGGAATTGAAAGCGAGGGAGGAAGAGACCCCGCGGGTAGAGGAAAAAAGCACAGGGAACTCGGGAAATAAACTACCAATGTTTGATGGGATAGGGGATAACTTAGAATTTTTTTTGGTACGATTCGAGGACGAAGCGAGACACAAGGAGTGGCCAGTGAAACATTGGGGGTATGAACTTAGAAAATTGATGCCACAACCGCTACTACCGGTGTGTTATGCGGGGAGTGGAAAGGGAGTAGAGGCCTCATATGAGGAGGTGAAAACCGCCTTATCCAGGCATTTTGGGCTAACAGCCCAAGGATATCGAGAAAGGTTAGCAGGTGTTAGACCCAGAAAAGGAGAGGACATATTAGCTTACTCAAACAGAATTAGACACTACCTGACCAAGTGGATAGAGCTTTCAAAAACCGAGAAAACCTACGAGAAACTATTTGAGCTCACGGTAGTGGACAAGCTATTACAGACAGTAAGCGGGGGGGTTGTTGAGCACATATTAGAAAGGGGAAGTCTGGATTTAACATCGGTTATTAAAACGGGTGAGGGATACATGGCGGCACACCCAAGTGTGAAATTGACAAGGGATAGTGCACCACTCATAGGGAATCAGAGAGTCCAAGGTAGGAGGGAAGAAAGCCGAAGAGAAGACAATTATCAATGGAGGGGAACAGGCTACCAAACAAAAAGATGACAATCTAGGGGTTTTTGCTGGGGTGGGAGAAGTTAATGGGGTTAAGGTTAAGGTTGTACGGGACACGGGTTGCGGAATCGTGGGGGTAAGGGAGTCTCTAGTTGATAAGGAGTGTGTGACAAACGAGACAGTCACTTGTATATTGTTTGATGGGGAGAGAAAGGTTTATAGGGTAGGATATATACATGTGAAATCACCGTATTTTACGGGAATGACAAAAGCTGCCCTACTAAAGAACCCACACGTTGACCTAAATATTGGAAATATCAAGGGAGCTACCATGGGAGACGGGTATAAAGGGGTAAGGCCAATACACAGGGGCAAAGGCTACAGCCCTGGGCCCAACACTACAATAAAACAAAACCACATTAATGCAAATTGGAATAAAGACAGCCATAGATTTACAAAAATAACTAAGGAGCATAGTTCGAAAGGGTACAAAATAGAAAACATCGGGACAGAAGTAGTAGCAGGGGCGGTAACGACGAGGGCACAGAAAAACAACCCAAAACAGTACAGTAGTACAGTGAAAAGACACCTCACGGAGTTTAATATACAGCCAGAGGATTACAAAAGATTACAAGCCGAAGACGTCACGTTAAGACGAATACACGAGCATGCGAAAAAAAGTAGTATGAAGGGGACGGAAAAGTCAGTATTTAAATACACGGGAGGACTACTCATGAGAGAGTATAATGACACACAAATCAACCCTAATATTAGTCAGGAACAATTGGTTGCACCGAAAGTATTAAGAAAAACCATATTGGAGATAGCCCACGATAATAGTTTATCTGCACACATGGGGATAGCTCGCACCAAGGAGCGAGTGCTAAAAGAATTCTGGTGGCCGGGTATAGCCAGTGACGTACGTCATCACTGTAGAACATGTGATGCATGCCAAAAAGTAAAAAAAAGCGCCGGAGGGATTGCCCCGTTAGGAGACATGGAACTAATAACAAAAACATGGAGTAAGGTTGCTGTCGACCTTATCGGACCAATAATACCTACATCACGGAAAGGTTATAAGTATATTCTCACACTGGTGGACACAGCGACCAGATGGCCAGAGGCTAAACCATTAAAAAAGATTGACGCCGAGGAAATACAGGAAGCACTTTTCGGCATATTTACGACAATGGGCTTACCGGATGAAATTTTATCAGACAACGGCACCCAATTTAGGTGTGACTTAATGGCCCAAGTTTGTAAGCTAATGGGAATCACCCAACGGTTCAGCACTCCTTTACACCCGCAGAGCAACGGAATGGTGGAAAGGTTTAATGGTACGCTCAAGACGTTACTTATCAAAGCATCATTGGAACAACCGAAAGACTGGGAAGACCACGTACAAGGGATACTATTCGCTTATCGGGAGGGGAAGCATGAATCAACAGGGTTTTCACCATTCGAACTAATGTTCGGACGCAAAGTAAGAGGGCCCATAAATATCCTGAGAAATATTTTCGATGGGAGTAATGAAAGGATAGAGGGACAAAAGCCACACGAATACCTCAATAAATTAAGAGATAGATTACGAGTAAGTGGCACACAGGCGAGTAAAAACTTGAAAGCAGCAAAAGAAAAACAAAAACTACTCTATGATCGTAGAGCCAGAAAACGAGAGATTCTTGTAGGAAGTCGTGTGGTTGTGATGAAAGCGTCGGCGGGTAGTAAACTACAAAGATCCCGATGGCATGGACCATATAAGGTCATAGAAAAAGTAGGGGATTGTAATTATGTAATCCTGGAAAAGGGAAAAAGGAAAACATATCACATAAACTTGCTAGAGGAATATCATAGTAGGGAAGAATCAAGTCAAAAGCATACTGAGACATGTACCAATCACCCTATTACAAACAGCAGTGCGAAAAACACGGCTTACGCCGTCGTTATAGAAGATAACGAGACAGAAAATGAAAGCAGAAACATTAGTTCGTTGCCAACACAGGCGAGCGGGGTTAAGGAATCGATGAAAGATGTAAGAATTAACCCCCACCTCAAAAAGTATGAAAGAGAACAAATAGAAAGGATACTAGATAAATACGCTAACGTTATAACTAACACACCAGGAAAATCCACTGTAGTAGCTCACTCTATTGAGTTAAACACAGAAAAACCAATCTGTCTGAGACCATATCCTATACCCTTTTCAGCAAAGCAAGAGATAATTAAGGAAATTCGGCAAATGGAAGGGGAGGGCATTATAGAAAAGTCAACTTCACCCTACTCCTCGCCAATAGTCCTAGTTAAGAAAAAAGACGGTTCCACACGTTTCTGCATTGATTACAGGAAACTAAACGCTATAACGATAACAGACGCAGAACCAATACCCAATCAGGAAGATTTATTTATTCAATTAGGACAAGCTAAGTATTTCTCAAAAATTGACTTAGTGAAAGGTTATTGGCAATTACCGGTAGAAATAAACTCGAGGAAATATACTGCTTTTCAAACTGACTTGGGATTGTATCAGTTTAAATACATGCCATTTGGGCTGTGTAACGCACCAGCGACATTCGCACGAGGCATGCGTCGAGTCTTAGGTGATCAAAAAAACGTGGTCAGTTTTTTTGATGACATTTGCGTGTTTGGAAGATCCATAACAGAACATAATCATACATTGGATCAGGTACTAAACAGATTGAAAACTGCGGGGTTGACAGCTAGGCCAACAAAAATGGAAATCGGGTTTTCAGAAATAGAGTTTCTGGGTCATATAGTCGGAGGAGGTACACAGAGACCTAACGCCAGTATAACAAGTAAAATATTAAATATCAAACCTCCGAACACCAAGAAACAAGTGAGGAGCTTATTGGGGCTGATCAGTTATTATAGAAAATTTGTTCCGGATTTCGCAGATATATCGGCCAGTCTATCAGATCTAACAAAGAAAGGAAAACCAGAAAAAGTACAATGGACTAGCACATGTAGAGAAGCACTAGAAAAGATCCAAAAGGCTCTATCTACACAACCAATCCTTATACTGCCAGAGATAAATCATGAGTTTGTAATCAGAACAGACGCGAGCGAGTCCGCTATAGGGGGATGCTTAATGCAAGAACGGGAGGGATTATTACACCCGATAGCGTACGTAAGCAGGAAACTATTATCCCGGGAGACCCGATACTCAGTAATTGAAAAGGAATGTTTGGGGGTAGTATGGACGATTACAAAATTCTCAAGATACCTTTTTGGTAATCACTTTACTATCGAGACGGACCACAAACCATTGACGGTGTTACAGACATCCAAGAGCATTAATAACCGCGTGGCACGATGGGCGTTAACATTACAAGAATACAAATTTACTATCAGACCGATCCCAGGGGCTGATAATACATTGGCTGACGTACTTAGCAGACAGTGGTAGTGGGACAGACAAAAGACTGATAGAAAATCACGGTCCCACTAATCCCACTAAGACTACCAGTATACTGACAGATTTTGTAGGGTTGAGTACAAGAATGATCAAAATAGCTAATAATTAAGCCTGGGACAATGACAAATGATTGTAGTTTCCAAATTTTAGGGTACGCTCTTGGTAATGCTAATAAGAGGCGTTTCTTGTTTAGAATGGGAAATATACGAAATGTTCCACCATCAAAACAATGACTATGATTTTTGATGCATACATGGAATTTGTCTGAGTATTACGGTATAGGAGGGCGCCGTAAATAACACGGAATTGGTATTGTGTCTTCTATGATGATGATAATTTGTTGAAAATTATGATGAATAATGATAATATTGTTGGGATTGAAGTTTGGGTCTGAGTGACCTTGTACCAGTATCATGGTGAAATGAAATAAAGTGGTTCGTATGTTCATGACAAATGTGTTGATCATATAAGAAATTTTGTGCACTGGAGGCCTCAGTCCAAATTTTATGATAAGAGATGTTGTTATGATGATAATGTTTTGATTAGGATGATGATGCTGCTATTTGTTGATAACTATGAGGAGTTATGATAATGTATTTTTGTATTTACTTGGGGGGTCTGAGCGACCAATTCCCAGTATTACTATTATATGAATTGATAAGACAATTCTTATGTGCACGACACATTTTGATTATGTAAGCACAACATGTTTGGAGCCTCCAGGCATTTGGTATAACATTGATAATATGTATTTATTATATGTTATGATGATGAAATTTTTGATTCATGAAAATTTTGCCGATGACTATGTTATGATTATGAATATGATAATTTGTAACATACATAACATGTCCCATAAAGATACAGATGCAAGTATTAATGAAAAGGGACAGAAAATTGGGTGGATAGTGATTGTTGTCACACATGATTAGCAATTAAACCATTGAAGCATGCCATTCATTGTTTGTGAGACATGTTGAGCAATTAAGTCACTGAACCATGACTTTCTTCGCTTGAAAAACATGGGGATCATCTAAATCATTGAACCATGAGATTCTTTGCTTGTGAAACATGGGTGTCATTTAAGTCATTTAACCATACCAAGATTTGTTTTTTGGATGTGAAGAATATTAATACTTCAAATGTGACAAATTTTTTCTTTTGTATATTGATGTATATATATCGTTATCATTTTGAGTAATAATAACCTTTGCTACCCTCGAAAGCGAGGTAGTATAGGACTAGACTCGTACGCAGGTACGAAAACCGGGTAGTTCCACAATGTAAATAAAACGATTCCTTATTATGTATTTGGGAATATACACCAGCTATTGTGAACTAATATTTTTTTGGAAGCTAGCATATTACTGGTGAAAATTCTGTATATAGTGCACATTGCAATTGTTTAATATTGTTAAAATAACTATATATTAATGAAATACCTGTGTGTGTAAGAATGGGATATATTATTAGTAGATCATGACACACCAAAACCTCAAGACCTGATGTTTATAAACTCGCGACATTCTTGCTAAGGTCGCTCGTGAGGAGGGGGGTGTTACGGTCAGATGTTGTGGTGTGGGGATGACTACGCATAAATGGGGCTGTGAACACTTGTCCTCGTGGAACGGGGGCGGGTGAACTCAAGGTACGTGCAAGTTGTAATGAATTGACAGGACCACGGTCAAAGGGAGACATGGTGATTGACCCAGGGGGCCAGTCAAAACCAGTCGGACAAGACGGGGGTATAATAGGGGTCACATTGTGTGTCGCTGGGATTGTTAAGTTGCCAAGTAGCAGACAGGTGAAAGACGTACGATAGAGTGTGGAGTTTGTGAACGTAGTCCAATCCGGTCAAGCTGGGCCGAGGACTCTGGATGGTATGACCATCAACTGTAAACTGCCAATTGTACTGTACCATAAATATGTTCAAAGCTTCTGGATGTCATTAAACTTATGTTGAAAGAAAACAACCCAGCGTTGCTAAGTCTTTTACCCGTCTACGTGGTAAATATCTGTGGCTAAGGGGGAACCTCAACCCCTAGACAACGACTCCGCCACAAGCAGCTATAAGTTAAGGAACTACGCTCCCACCTTCTCTCTAAAAGGCAATAGCTGCTTATACTAAGGAGCTAATAAAGTATATATAAATTATAAATGTTGTAAATTTAATGAAGTTTCCAAAATAATTTAAAGAAACTAACTCAATCTTATTTAAAAAGCTTGCAATAAAATTTGCGCACAGTTTTTAGTCAATGAAAGTTAATTTAAAGGCGGGCGCTTAAAATGAAGTCTTGTTATAAAGTACTGCTCCAAAAGTAAATTGTATCCTTTTTGATAGTCTTTATTAATTAGTGTTTTAATATGGAATGATAGATAATTCTTTAATATATTTGTCTCTATGTTATTCGATTTAAATTTACGTCTTTTATGTAATAGGTATAATTTTAAAAAGGAATTCAAGTATATTTTGGATTATGTTTCCCAATGGGACATCATATTTTGTAAATTATATTTCTAACACCAGATTTAGTTTATGAAAAATAAATAAATTATTTACGAAATTGAAAAAAAAAGATGATATGTTTGACTAAACATCTATTTTTAAAATGGCTTTTGTTATTCCGCTACAGCGTAATGAACATGGCATATTCAAATCGCCGCCCAACTTAATTAATTGCTTTTTGGTTCACTTGTATTGAGTTTATTATACTTCTGTTTATAAGACCGGTAGAAACGTTTAAATTGTAAATTTAATTAGCTTATGTAATCAAAAAACACAGCATTGGTCCTAAGCTTTTATATGCATGTTATGATCATTGATGATTAACTTTATTAAGTAAATTTAAGGGAATGATCCAGTAAAATAAGCAAGAAAAATTAATAAAGAACACGCAACAAATTTTAAGAAAAACAAAACGTATAAGTCCTCTAAATTACCATTAAGCTTTTTTGACTTGGGCAATTTCTTTCCACATAAAATGCCTCACATTTTTAATATTTGTTTAAATTAAAATTTGATTTATTAGAAACAACATAGTAAAACTCTTAATTTAAAAAGTAAATACCTTGCATCGTTTGACAAATGTAATGAAATAGTCTTAGCCCATCTATAATATAAATAATTTGTATAAAAGGCCACTGTTTTGTACCGCAAGCCAAACCAAATATGAATGTTATTATAATAAAACTAGTTTGTGCTGCGGCACCGTGGCGCCTGCGGTGCCCCCCTTTTTTAAGGGCGCCTACGGCGCCCACCTTTTTCAAAAGCCCAACTAACTTGTCCTTGTATGATAAATACGTAATATTAAAATTTCTTAAATGTACACAAAGTATTTTATAATAGTTTTTTTATTTTTTATTATATTTTTTATGTCAAAAGCCCAAGTAACATAACCTTGTATGATAAATACGAAATATTCCTGAAATGTTTACAAAGTATGTATATAATATAGGTTGTGCTGCGGCGCCCACTTTAATTTATGGCACCTACGGCGCCCAATTTTTTCAAAAGCCCAACAAACTTGTCCTTGTATGATAGATACGTAATATTAAAACTACCTTAAATGTACACAAAGTAATTTTAAATTGTGATTGTAGGGCGCCTACGGCACCCACTTTTTTTTTAGGTCAAAAGTCCAAGTAACTTATCCTTGTATGATAAATACGAAATACATGTATTACCGAAAATTAAACAAAGCATTTATATACTAATTTTTATAGTGCTAATCACCACACGATTTTTAAAATAATTTTAGAAAGCAGCGCACCAAATTACTGCACCAAAAAATAACTATTTGAGTCAATCAGCACTGCTTACAACGCGAAATTTAAAAAAAAGCAGAGTGATGTCCCTTAGCGTTAGGCGTCAGCGATAATTGAGCGTAAATTATATATTATATATTTACGCTCAATTATGTAGCCTAACGCTAAGGGAAATCACTCTGCTTTTTTTTTAATTTTGCGTTCTAAGTAGTGCTGATTGACTCAAATAATTATTTTTTGGTGCAGTAATTTGGTGCGCTGCTTTCTAAAATTAGTTTAAAAATCTTGTGGTGATTAGCACTGTAAAAAATACAACCTCTATTTTAAATTACTTTGTGTACATTTAAGGTAGTTTAATATTACGTATCTATCATACAAGGACAAGTGTGTTGGGCTTTTGAAAAAAGTGGGCGCCGTCGGCGCCCCAAATTAAAGTGGGCGCCGCAGCACAACCTATATTATATACATACTTTGTAAACATTTCAGGAATATTTTGTATTTATCATACAAGGATAAGTTACTTGGGCTTTTGACATTAAAAAAAAATTAAAAATAAAAACGATTATAAAATACTTTGTGTACATTTAAGAAATTTTAATATTACGTATTTATCATACAAGGACAAGTTAGTTGGGCTTTTGAAAAAGGTGGGCGCCCTAGGCGCCCTTTAAAAAAGGGGGCGCCGCAGGCGCCACGGTGCCGCAGCACAAACTAGTCATATATATATTTACGCTCAATTATGTAGCCTAACGCTAAGGGACATCACTCTGCTTTTTTTTTAATTTTGCGTTGTAAGCAGTGCTGAATGACTCAAATAGTTATTTTTTGGTGTAGTAATTTGGTGCGCTGCTTTCTAAAATTAGTTTAAAAATCATGTGGTTATTAGCACTTTAAAAATTATTATATAAATGCTTTGTTTAATTTTCAGGAATATTTCGTATTTAGCATACAAGGATAAGTTACTTGGGCTTTTGAGCCAAAAAAAAGTGGGCGCCTCAGGCGCCCTACAACCTCTATTTTAAATTATTTTGTTTACATTTAAGGTAGTTTAATATTACGTATCTATCATACAAGGACAAGTTTGTTGGGCTTTTGAAAAAATTGGGCGCCTTAGGCGCCCTAAATAAAAGTTGGCGCTGCAGCACAACCTATATTATATACATATTTTGTGTACATGTCAGGAATATTTCGTATTTATCATACACGGATAAGTTACTTAGGCTTTTGACATAAAAAATTAATAAAAAATTTAAAAACATTAAAAAAAACATTATAAAATACTTTGTGTACATTTAAGAAAGTTTAATATTACGTATTTATCATACAAGGACAAGTTAGTTGGGCTTTTGAAAAATTTGGGCGCCCTAGGCGCCCTTAAAAAGGGGGGGGCGCCGCAGGCGCCACGACGCCGCAGGCGCCACGACGCCGCAGCACAAACTAGTATATATATAATTACACGGCTCAATTTAAGATGCGTACACGAAAATGTGCGCACCGTAATTTGACAATTAAAGATTTTTGAAAGCGCACAGCTCAAAATAAAGAATTGGAAAAAATAACGCACCAAAATGAACTGGTTTTGAATGTCCACATGAAGCTGTTCAATATCGAAATGAGAATTTATTTTGTCTTTATTTGTCTCTACATTTTCTGATTATGGGCCCCTTACCCTAGGGGTGGTCACCTGGGGTTGAAACATAGCCTATGACCTGTCTCGGGTCTAATGGAGGTCCCATGCAAAATTTCAGCATCCTGGGTCCATCGGTGTTTAATTCCAGTGGTAACAAACAAACAAACAAACAAACAAACACACAAACAAACTTTCATCTTTATATATTAGATTTATAGTCAAAAACTTAGTTTTTACGTTTTTTATAAAGTAAATCACTTATATTAACTTCGAAATCTTGTCGTCATCTCTTTATCTCTTTTGTTCGCGGGCGGGCGGAAAAACAAAAGTCAAAGATGACCCACTTCCCGTAATGCTATCGAGCTGAAATTTTGCACATGACTTGTGTCACCTAACAATGCATTGTGTCAAATTTCAGATCGAATGTACCGTAATTAAATTATTGCATTTTTAGTTTATCTCTATATAAGCATCTCTACCCGTCTGCTTTGTTGAGATTCATGAGTTCAACCCGTGAATACATAACCATGTTATTAAAACGTTGGGCCGGCGCCTATGAGGTGTTTGGTATTAATATTTAAAAAAAAAGAGGTAAAAAAGATGTTAAAAAACCACATTTTTATAAGTGGGCTAAAAATAATAAAATAAATAGAGGTGTTTACCGTTTTTAAATTGATGCATTTTTAGTTTATCTTTATATAACTCAATGTAGCGTCTGTTGTTGGTTACAATCACGTGTCCCTTGCTTGAGTTCACGCTAACCATCGAATACCACACCTCCCCCTCCCCAGGTTTTACAGCAAGGGGGAGATCAGTCGGTTTCAGTCTGTAAATATTTGTCTCGTTTAAACATAATCAATACATTTAGTTATGTCTCATATATAAGGGATTTATAGTCAAAAACTTTGTTTTTACAGGGTTGTTTAATTTTTTTAAACAAAGTCTCCCTCGGAGACTTGACTTAAAAATAAAATCTTCGTGGTTTAAATAAAACGCCTCTTACTTATATTAAATTATTAATTGGGGTTTAATTAACGTTTGTGTCCCACAATTTGTATTTTTGCTACATTCATTTGTGTATAAGTATAGGAAAATTAACAATCATAGGCTTAGCCAGCAGCGTAACCAGTTAAGGGTAAACGGGTGCTTGCCCCGAGGGTTCACATTTTTGCGTTCATTAAAAAAATAAAAAAACTATTGAACTGAACAATAAAGATAATAAAGTAATATAAGAATGTGACGCCAATGTCTTTGTTCACTTATTGCACTTTTTAGCTTGTGGTAAGGACTTAAAAACGAAATTGCAGATTTATATGTGTGCTGCAAGGTTGTGAAAGAGTTCAACGTATGAACGTCCTAATTTTATACCTTAAAATATAATGATATATGAGGCGGACACAGCGAGAATGGACTTAGCATACGTTAACTAATAGATACATTTTTTATTGTTTTTTAAAGCAAAGAATCAAAGTTGTGCTTATCTAATGCATTTAATAGCGGGAAGAAACTAGTTCACAAAAGTAGCCCATAATGACTCACGTTTTTAACACCACAACAAGTGTTGCAATTGGTAGGAATTTGAAACCATACTTCATACTTAAAAAAAGAAGTGTAATGATTTTTTTAAAAATTGCAACATGGATCTTCTATACTTGCTTTCGTTAGTTCACATGTGGTTAGGGTTGCCAAATATGTGGACACCAAAAGGAGGACACAATAGAAGAAAAAGGAGGACAAAGGAGGACATAATCAAACAAAAAGGAGGACGACAAAGGAGGACATTTTGAATAGTTCATTTTAGTTGTCCCGGATTGAACTCACAGTCGCTACAATTTTATTGTAATTGCTGCCAATTAAGTGTGTCTTACTCTTAGTGAATTCTTGGTTTTCAAAATGTCAACAACAAAAATAATCATTTAAATAGCTGATTGTACAATCATTATCTTATCATCTGATTAATTACATGACATATTTCTCGGACGAAAATGTTAAATGCCATTTAAAGATTGACCCAATTGATCAACAGAGTGGGGAGTGGGGACAATTACATGGTTTATTTTTGCTTCAGTCTTTGTTTCTTTACAAGCAATATTTTTAGCGATTTCCAAATATTTAAATAACGTGTGCATCAAACCAGCAGTTCAAGTCATCGTGTTGTAAAATTGATGATGACAAACTTTATGAAATGCCAAAGTTGCTTCAGCTTCAGGTACTTTCAGCAACAAATGTGAATTCGTGGGCTGAAAAAAAGACGCCAATTTGCTGGATGACGCGATCAGTTTGATACTTTTTCTATGTCTCTCACTGTCATCATGGCGCTCCACGCCAGTAGCTCCTTTGTTGGCAACGGACAAGTAACTATCGCACATCATACACTTTGCCTCATTGCCATTGTGTCCTTCAACGATGCAAGGAAATTTATTTTTCATAATGTTAAAGAATTTGCATTTTCTCTTTGTAGAAGCCATTGTCATAAACATAACGGAAAAAATTACAAATTTGTCACCGGAACCCGTAATAACATTAAAATTTTTACCATAGATAATACAGCACCAGTGCTGCCAGCGCTAGATCTAGGTTTATTTCGTCCTTGTCTAGGTTTTTAAGTTTTTTTAATTTCAAAAATAGCCATAATCTAGTGTTTTTTAAAAAGTAAACATGCGATGCAATAGTTGTAACAACGATACATAAAAATTACAGTGGCGTAGCAACGGGTTGGCATCGGGGCAGTTGCCAAGGGCGCCAGCTCAAAAGGGCGCCACTAAATCTTTAATTTAAAAAAAAATTATTTAAATAAATACAGTCGGACCTCTCTAAGTCAAACTCAAGGAGGGAAAATTAGACTTACTGAGTTTTTGAGTTAAGGAAAATGGCGTAATAGACACCGATTAATCAAGCACAATGTAGATATTGAGAGGTGGGGGGTAACAGCCATACCGGCTAGTAGGCTTGACATGAAAGACAGGTGGTGTCTAAATTTCATATGAAAGGAAACTAACTTGCTTTGACATGCCGACACAAGCATGTGAGAGCAGACACCTTCCCTCCCCTCCCCCACTTTACTCCCTCCACAGTGGGATGGGGGGAGTAAGATTTTTCTTTTTAAAAATTCACAGCATGCAGCAAAAGGAAGCGAATTAGTTACCACTTACAACTCCTTTTTCTTGTCTTTGTTATTTTTTGTTCTTGCAAGGGTCGCTTAATCCCTCGTGGAATGCACTAAGATAAGATTTTACGTCCATTTACATGGCTCTACGGAACGCGTGTTTTGAAATGTCACTCCAGAATAATAACCCAAACGCCTTGGAAAATTCGACTAAGAGAGGTTGAAAGCCAAAAATCTTGGAGTTAAGGAGATCTAAAATACATTAGTCTTATGGAATTTGACCGGGACCTAACAATTAATTCGATATAAGGAGGTTTTCGACTTAGGCATGTTCGACTTAACGAGGTCCAACTGTATTTCGATTTTATCCTCGATAACAAAAAAGTGAATAATTAATTATATTTAAATATATTTCATTTAATAAACCAATATTATATTTTTTATTATGTTTGTGATCTTTTCAGCGCTTCTTATCATACAAATGGCAATATGATTTTACAGTCTTTCTTTTAAAAAGAAAAATCTTACTTTCCCCATCCCACTGTCAAGGGAGTTAAGTGGAGGAGAGGAGGGAAGGTGTCTCCTATCACGGGCTTGTGTCGGTATATCAAAGCAAATTAGTTCCTTTCATGTGTAACATCACCGCCCCTCTTTCCTGTCAAGCCTTATGGCCGCTATGGCTGTTTCTCTCCCCCCCCTCTTTCTCTCAATATAAACATTGTCCTTGATTAATCTGTGCCTATTACGCCAGTTTCCCAAACTCGAAAACTCCGTAAGTCTAATTTTTCCCCCTTGAGCTCGACTTAGAGAAGTCAGACTGTATTAGCAACACGCCAATACGCCAGCTAACTGAAGTGCTGAGCTGTAGTCGATGGAGTGTTACTTAAATTTTTAATTTATTTATAATACATGTTAATTCAAGTTTTGCTGTATTCTTTATTAACACAACAATATCTAGTTGTGTCCGCCAATTTTTTGGTATTATTTAGTAAATAATAAACTGCAAATTTCAAATTAGTATTGTCTCTGTCTTATGCATTTTTTATACTCACATTTTATGACTGTCAGTGTCAGAATACGTAATTATTATAATAAATAAAATAAGAGAAATTCAATTATTTTTATAACAAATGAAAAAATCTCAAATTTATCAAGGGGGCCTAAAATAAATTAGCCAAGGGCTCCAAAAACCTAGCTACGCCTCTGAAAAATTATAATATAAAATGTAAGAAAACCCGGACATTTTAAACAATTTTAGCTTTGCCTGCCGGACGGAGTACATTGAGCTGAAAAGCAGGACATGTTCTCCTTTTGCCAGACGTCTGGCAACCCTACATGTGCTCCTCTTGTAAAATCAGTGTAAAAAAAAAGAAGAAGAAAAGGCCAATCAGCAAGGTCAGTACTGTTATTGAGTGCAAGTAGTACAACACTTTCTCAAGCTGGCCGTCGTATCGTCACTCGGTGCTCTGTCTCTATTCCGTCCTGCTTTCCTAGTGGCACCGCGAGGTCCTACTCTCCGATCTAACATCTCCCTGTCCTTATATTGGCCATACAGAATGGGACTGCGATAATGCTTTAAAATAAAATACAAAATACACAAACAAATTGTGCAATTAAAACAATAAATGTGAGCTTTATTTTAAACTAAAACGACAATAGACGTTTCGGCTAATGCCTTCATCAGTACAATAACATAAAATAGGTACTTACATATATTTAAATTCTTAAAACATATTAAATCATAAAATAATTTAAAATATTCATGTAAAATAAAATGAAAAGAAAAACAAAAACAATCAAGGACACAGGATATTGTCGTTTTCGTTTAAAATAAAGCTCAAATTTATTGTTTTAATTGCACAATTTTTTGTGTATTTTGTATTTTATATTGTCCACCATGATTCACCGCTGGTTAACGCCTAGCATTCTTGGATGGCTCGAGACACCTACAAGGTGTAGGTCCTACACCTTGATTTGATACATTACAATGCTTGTTTCCCATTGGCTAAAAGTTAATTACATTGTGCGTGGCTCCAAACTTTCCCACCAGCGGCATGTAAGTTATTTAGGTCGATTAATTACGATACTTGGTTCTCAATGTATGACGCTCACAAATTATTTTAATTCATCCCCTTGACACATACATTACTTATGTCAATAAAACACAATACTTCGTTCTAACTGTGTGATGCTCCCGAGGATTCCCCACCTCTTCCGACTACGGCCTATTTAAGTCATCCGCTCAAAAGTCAATATGGTGTGAAAAATTATATAAAATTGTGGTACACATTTTATAAAGACATAGAAATGATATCGTTAAAATTTAAAATCATAAAGAAAGTGTCTACTTGAAAAAAAAAGTAATTTTATTTTCTTGTATGTATAAAGAATTTCTAGTTACCCAATATGTTTGGAAAATAATTTTCACTCATTTTCCTGTAGTTTTGATTATTTTTGTTTGTGTATATGCGGGAATGTCTGTGCGTCTAATCTTGGATTAAATAAGAGGATCTGAAGCTTTAATCACATATATTCTTTTTTAAAGCTTCGTGTAAGTTATATGAATTGAAAAGCATTTTTAATTTTCTGTACTAATAAATAATATACGTTGAGTGGTTTTAAACAGTTTTCTTACGTATAGAGAAGAATAATATACCATAATTAAAGCAGAAAATTCAATAGATTCAATAGTTAAGGTTTGATAAATTATTCAATTTTAAGCTTACTTTTAAATTAAGTAAAAGTATCGGTAGAAAGACCTATTAAAAGGGATTACTTAGAGACGCCCATAGTGGTTTGCGGGGCACTGACCGCACCGGGTGACACCATCACAAGGGGAGACACCAAAATGTAAAACTCTGTATTTTTCCCTTATTTGACACTGGCAGACTCGGAGGAAGTCTATGGGGTAAGCCGGGACAGGTGACATCATGAGCTACCGCACTGGATGAAATCAACCCTAGTGACGCCTCTGTGGTTAATATTACTACTATTAGGTTAGCCTTCTAGGAACACACAACACGGTGTTCAGCCTAGACTTACAATAACAAATCAGGTCACATGTTTTCTATCAGGGACATGTTTGGCCTTAATCAGTACTGTAAATTCATAGTGTAGCGCCCCCCCCCAAAACAAAACAAAAAAAAACAAAACAAAACCACACACACAATTCCCGACTTCAACTGCAGATTTCTTCTTGTTATAAAAGCTTACAGTTTTACAAGGATAAGAACAAGCATTTTTTACATGATGTTCCGATGATTAAAGCATTTAAGAATAGTTGTTTGAGCCTTCTCGTCCATGAGAAACTATCATGGAATCCCCATGTCAATGAAGTTATTAAAAAATCAAACAAAACCTTAAGCTTTATAAAAATAAACTTTTAGAAATGTAATAGAGATATAAAACTAAAATGCTACCTCACTTTGGTGAGACCTGTACTAGAATATGCTTCTTCTGTATGGGACCCATCTGTCACGTGAGAATCACGAGATTAGTGACAGAGAGGTCACATGGGTAAAAGCGCGCGAAAGGAGTTCTGAGCGTAATGGCGAATGTGTGGCTGATGTATCCACGAGTGAAACCTCAAAGTTATATTTCTGTACATAGTGTGCTTATTAAAGTTATTTTTATTGACATTAATTCTTCAGAAGATTATTGCATGAAAGAGTTTGTGCCGTGTGAGAACGCCTGCAAAACACATTAACAAGTAATACGTCACAAGACGTTACATTGGTGTCAGAAGAAAATTAAGTTCGTCTATCGTCTATCGTACTGTTAACAAGGTACAAAAAGTCAGGTCATCGTGGAAGTAACAAGTATTGTGTATTCAAAAAAGGGAAGTATTTATTAAAGGAAGAAATATTGTGAGCAATCGTAATTTGTAAATATTCAAGTTCGTAAGCAGCAGTGAATAAACTTTTGTAATTCAATGAAATATATAATACAAGAAGTTTTCAAAATGGTGGCTTGACTTCCCACATAGCAGCTACACTCACTGAATCTGGGTCAAGGCATGCAGAGCACACAGTGTCAACGTGACACAGGCTATTACTAATGGATTCCAAGAAAGAACTGTAAACATAACTTTGAACTTTAGAGGCGATGAACAGCTGCTTGACTGCTTTTAAAATCAGTGAATCGTGTATCAAGGAACTCTTTGAGAAAATAAACAATAACATTTGTAAATTCCAAACGAAGTGAAGAACTGAAATTATATTCATTCATTGTTTGGAAATTGTGAGAATTGCAATTTGGATTAATTAAAGGATTGAACTGAAGTGTCTAAAAGCTACTCTAAATTCTGGAATTAGGAAAATTTGACTAAGTGACTTATTTCATTCCAAACTTTGGACCATCGGATGTTCTTGTCAACCTGAGAGAGCGTATATATATAGTATACTTAAGTTTCCGTGTGAGGATACTTTGTTTCCTCATTTTGTCAAAATTAAATTTAATGGTTTCGATTTGTCACTTGATTAGAATTAAAACATTTTAAATTAAAAATTTATCATTTTGATATTTCTACATTAATAGATAAATAATCATATTCATCACTGAATTGCTTGACTCATATAATTCTATAAAACATGGATTTCTATAAAGAATTCACTGTGATTGATAAAGAGATCGCATTAACTGGGAAAGAAATGAAGATTTCATTGAAGAGAAAGTCAAGGTAGCCAAAGAAGAAGAGAAGCTAAAAATAGCTAAAGAAGAAGAGATGCGAAAAATAGCCAAAAAAGAAGAGAGGCAAAAACAAATAATTGAAAGAGAAGAAAGAGCTGCAAGAAGAGAACTTGAACAACATAAAAATGACAACTTAAAACTACAAAATGATTTATAGAGCAAAGGCTACAATCCTGGTAATGACTCAAAATGTAAAGTCAACTCCGAAGGATACAATCAAAGTTAGAAAATATGATATCAAGAAAGAAATAATGGATGTTTATCTGGATTATTTTGAATCCATAATGGCCATGAAAAGTTATGAAGAAAAAGGCTGGTCAGCACAACCGCTGACTCAACTACCTGGAGAAGCATTTGAAGCTTACAACAGTATAGCCAAAGAGGACAAAAATATCTATAAAAATGTCAAAAAGGCACTTCTATGTCATCTCGGGAAGTCAGAAAATGATTATGGATAGGAATACCATGAAATGAGAATAAAGATGGACACAGATCCACAGATCATAGTACATGAAGCAAAAGTTAAATTAACAAAATGGTTGGAACTTACCACAATAGATACAAGCAATCCATAAGCCATACTAGACATGGTGTTAACTGACAAGTTCCTAGAAAATGCAACACCAGCTCTATTCACATATTTAACTGATAAGAAAGTTCGTACTCAAGCAGAGCTAACAAATGCATTACGCACAATCAAGGACTCTCCTCCAAATGTAGAAATGGATGAAAGACAAGATATCTTTGCAGCAGTACAAAATAAAATCCAAGAAAAAGACAAGGAATGAGAAACCAGAGTTTGCCAAACCAAGGCAACAGACAAACTATTTGCTGGTACTGTAACAAGCCAGGACATTTGGCGAGGCAGTGTTACCACAATAAAGGACGACCAAATAGGGTGTCACCTAATGGCAGCCCTACAAGAAAGAAGACAGAAGAAAGATCAAGACAAGGTCACTTTGAAAGCAAACGTAGAATATCATGGAGAGGCATATATAATCATAACTCCAGACCTCCAGTTACAGAGATTCTGATCATCCATGGAGAAGGAATGACTACCAAGATGTAGATGATAAAGGAAAAATTAAACAAGAAGAGTCAAGATCTAGTGATACTGTGGCCACTATTAACAGTCATGGAAAGCTAAAATTGTACCCAGTTTACATCAATAATAGAAAATGTATGTGTCTTCGTGATTCAGGATGCACAACGATTGTGGTACACAGCAGAATGGTGGAAGAAAAAGAATATGATGGTCAAAAAGACACACTAATAATGGCTGATGGCACAAAGAGAGAGTGTCCCTATGCTACTCTTACCATCAACTCACCCTGGTTTCAAGGTGAAGTTCGAGCGAGAGTTTAGAAAGATGCCATTTGTGATCTCATCATAGGCAATATTGATGGTGTTGTTGACAATTCTGATGAAATATTCATGGCCTGGTGTGACAACAGCTATCAATTATGTACTACTGTACAAACCAGAGCCACAACAAAAAGACAAGAGAACATAGACATTGAAGTTGATGAGAAACTTGAAATAGGAAGCCAACTAATGTCAAAACTAGAATTTAAACAACTACAAGAAGAAGATAACACAATAATGGACATAAAAATGAAACTCATCAAAGACAATGAAACAAGCCACAACAAAAATTACAACTAGATAAAGGCATATTTATAAACATTGCACAAGCAGGTACATGCAAAAGAGTGGTTCTTCCCAAAAAGTTACAAGAAACCATTATAAAAATGACACAGGACAGTCCTCTAGGTGGACACATGGGTGCCAAGTAAACAAATCCTAAAATAGCAGAAAACTTTTACTGGCCTAAAATGACTAGGCAGATAAAAGAATACATCAAGAAATGTCCAGTGTGTCTACGACAGTGACTACGACATAATCCCAAAGATGGAAAGCACACAGCGCCAATACAGTCATCTGAAAAGGCAAACTTCCTGTTTGAAAAAATTGCCATAGACCTAATAGGACCATTCAAAAAGATGTCAAAGAAAAAACATATGTATGCTCTTACTATAGTAGACATAGCCACCAGATGGGGTGAAGCAATTCCACTGAAAAAAAATAGACGCAGAAAGTATATGCACTTAATTGCTCAATGTTTTCAGCAGATATTGTTTTTCTCCAACCTTTCTTTCAGACAATGGCAGCCAATTCAAGGGACAGATGACACACGCTATTATGAAAATGCTAAATATTACGAAGGTACATAGCACAATTTACCATCCACAATCAAATGGAGTGACTGAAAGACTAAATAAAACCATCAAGAATATGCTATTAAAGGTTACAATAGACCATGAAGACAATGGGCATAAATATTTACCTTTAGTACTATTTGCATACAACAGCATCAAGCATGAAAGCACAGGTTTTAGTCATTTTGAATTAATGTTTGGTCAAAACCCTGCAAGTCCTTTGAAAAATTTCAAAGAAAGGCTTATAAGCAAACAAGATGCCATACAGGGCAGATATCAGCTGATGTCAGAAACTAGAGATAAAATACTCTACAGTATTGAAAAAGCAAAACAAAGACTAATCAAGCAAACAAGCAAAGTACAAGACATGGAGAAATAAAAAAATAAACACAGACAATTAAGAACATTTGAGCCAGAACAACAAGTCTTAGTATTGTTACCAAACGCAAAGAATGAAATCACATGGGAAGGTCCATACAACATTGAAGAGAAACTTAGTGATGTCACATATAGTGTCAATATAAAAGGACAAGTGAAAAAATTACACATTGATAAAATAAGAGCATATGGTCACAATAAAGAAAAAAAACAGTAAATATCATCAGCAAAGAAAATGATGAAAATGACAGTACAATAAAAAAGAAAATCCCTGACAGTGAAAGTATATCATCTGACATACCAGATAATATGAGACAAAGAGTGATGAAATTTTTTTTAAAATACAAAGGTGTCATCTCAAAAGAAACAGGAAACACAAAAACTGTGACTCATAATATACAACTATTAGAACATGAACCTTTCAAGACTAAAGTATATCCTATTCCAATGGCATATACAGACGCAGTAAAACAAGAAATTGAGTTCCTACTCAAAGAAAACAAAATAAGAAAAGCAGTTGAAGCTAACTATACCTCACAACTGTCATAGTCAAAAAGAAGAATGGAAAGATTCGACTATGCTGTGACTACAAATTGAATAATATTACAAAATTGGACCATGAACCTATTGGAGACCCAATAGACATTATAGACAGAATCGGTAATTCCAGAATATTCATTACATTTGATTTAAACATAGGTTTTTGGCAGATAAACATGGATCCTAATTCTGTCAAATATACTGCATTTATAGCTATGGATGAAGTATATGAATGGTTAGTAATGCAATTTGGTTAGTAAACAGTACAGCCACTTTTAGCAGATTTATGAAAGTGATGTTACAAGGCATTCCAAATGTGGTACATTACGTAGACAACATATGTATCCACACTAAAGATTGGGAAAAATATCCATACACTGGACGCTGTACTGGATAGATTCAAGAAACATAATGTTACAATCTCACCCGAAAACATTAACATTGGAAAAAAATATATTGATTTTCTGGGAGACAGAATAGGAGGTGGTGAAGTCACTCCTACTGCAGAGAATGAAAACAAGATCTTTAACCTGTCAGTCCCAAAATCTAAGAAACAAGTACAAGCCCTGCTGGGACTATGTAACTTTTACAGACCTTTCATTGCAAATTATGCAGAAATTGTTCACCCACTTACAGAAATTACAAAAAACAAAGATATTCGACAATTTCAGTTTTCAGGAGATTTCCTCAACGCTTTGGAAAACATTCAGGAAGCATTCAGGAAGAAACCCATCTTGGTTACACCTCAATGGAACAAACCTTTCGTTGTTTCTTTTGATGCATCGTCTATTGCATTGAGAGCGTGTCTCATGCAAGAACATGATGGTATTCTCAATCCTATACAATATCTGAGTTGAAATTTGACAAAAACAGAACGTAACTACAGCACCATAGAGAGAGAATCTTTAGCCATAGTGTGGGCTCTACAAAAACTTCAAAAATACCTTCTAGGTAGAACATTCACTCTTCTAACAGACCACAAACCACTTGTGGCATTCAACAAGAAGAAAATAAGCAACGCAAAAGTAAATCGTTGGGCTTATGCTATTAGCAAACTACAAATTTGACATTAAACCTGTTAAAGGAATTGACAATGTGGTTGCAGACATATTAAGTAGAATGACAATAAATACAGACATTCTGTGAATTACTAAATGATAAAACCAGAGACTGTTTTAATATTAGTATTTTTATTAGCTGAACAATAGACAAGGAGCAGTGTTTGAATTTCACTGGACAATATATTTAATTTTAATTTTATGAATGTTGTTTGTTAAAAGTATTTTACTTACACAAAATTATAGTTGTGTTAAAATTTCAGTTTAATTTTTTTCAGTACATGTAGACTGTTGAAGTCCTACAGATTTTTTTCTCTTGATTTTCATGTCTAGATAGTGTGTGTAAAGTAATGATTGTCCAATGATGATGGATATTTGAATGTAGATTAATTTGATTATATTAAGACCGACAATGTTGTATTTCATAAACATTTTTTTTGAAGGATGGGGGTGAATGTCACGTGAGAATCACGAGATTAGTGACAGAGAGGTCACATGGGTGAAAGCGCACGAAAAAAGTTCTGATAGTAATGGCGAATGTGTGGCTGATGTCTCCACGTTGTGAAACCTCAAAGTTATATTTCTGTACATAGTGTGCATTAAATTTATTTTATTTACATTAATTCTTCCGAGAATTATTGCATAAAAGAGTTTGTGCCGTGTGAGAACGCCTGCAAAACACATTAACAAGTAATACGTCACAAGACGTTACACAATCCACCAAAGAAAACATTGATAAACTAGAACAAATTCAAAAAAGAGTTGCCAGATTCATTACTGGAGAATATTCAAAACTGACAAGAATAACACCATTAGTTAAATCATTAAACCTTGAAACACTAGAGGATAAGAAAAACCAAGAGCAAAGTAGTAATCATACACAAAGCAATTAATTCTAATTTAGAAATACAACACAAAGATAACTTAATACAACCCTCAGATAGACATAAGGATAAAACACCTTTCTTATTTCGAATGCAAGAACAAACACATAAAAATTTTCCTTGTTCCCGTCCGGAATTTGTACACGGTATAGGTTGCCTGAAGAAACCAGGAAAACCCATACTTTATCAACATTTAAATCTCTAATAAGAATGCAGGACTAAACACAAACCATAGATAAGCGTATGACGCAATAATCTTCTATATAGTAGGAGCGTCTGTAACAGATAATATAAGATGAGGGGCATCCACCGATTATTTAAGAAATTTAAAGATACATTAATAAGTTACTATTCTTATACATTATTTCTAATTTATTTAAAATAAGATTGTCTCAGATAACCTTTATATATTTAACGTTTTTTAAAAGCTGGCACATGTCTCCTTGAGGCTGTTTATATTGCTTCTCATTATACTGATTGGCATGTCATTTGTGGAATTTATAACCGAAGGTGAGGAAACGGTCTTCTGAACTGGCATACTTTAGAAATAAGTGTGGTGTATTGAGTGGAGTCAGTATTTTATTGGTTTATTGTAGTTAAGCACGTAAGACATTTAGAATACAAGCAAGACGTTAAAGTTCACCTTGAACGCCATGATTTATTATTTACATACCGCCGGGAGTGACCCTTTTCATTTACATAGATATTTGTACGTTGGTCACATTTCGTAGTACACTATACCATATCCCCTCCAAAGAAAATGTCATTATGTACATTCAATTCAAACACACTTAAATTTCATTAATGAGTCTTTTTGTTGTTTTAGATTGTCTTTTCGATCTTCTTAAGACATTTTCAGAAGTATCAGTTGACTCTGATGTGGTTTGAATTGTTGGTTCCTTGACTGCTGAGGTGTCAGGAACAGATGCATTCGGCACACTATCTTTATTTTTTTGAGGCTGGTCCTGCGACCTGAAGAGGAGGGAAACATTTCGTTAAATCTTCCCTTTGAATAAATTGAGGAATGTGTGCCGATGATGATCTTATCTGATCTACATATTTGCGACATGCTATCCCTGAATACGTTTCAACAATGTAGGAGAGCGGACCAGATCTCTCTACAATTGTTCCACTTATCCATTTGTCTAGATTCCTGTAGTCCCTTATGAGGACGGTTTGTCCTGGACTGAATTCACGGAATTCTCATTTGAGGAATCTATGTTGCTCAGCTTGTTGCTTAAATACTGTTTCGTCAACATTTAATTTGACCAATGAAGTTCTGGTACGAAGTTGTCTGCCAAACATCAATTGTGCAGGTGATTCTTCAGTTGCATTGTGCTGAGCATTACGATATGCAAGTAAGAATCTTGCTAATTTTGTGACAATATTTCCAGAGTCACTTGCTGAAGCTTTCATTGCATGTTTAAAGCTTTGAACTAATCTTTCAGCAAGTCCATTTGTGGAAGGTTTATATGGTGAGCTGGTAATGTGTTTAATACCATTATTAGTGACAAATCTGTTGACTTCTTCAGATACAAAATTGTGGTCCATTATCACTAACAATAATTTTTTTGATTAGGTAATCCAAATCTAGAAAAAAATTGTTCTAAGTATATAAATCGTTGTAGGTGATTTAGTAGAACTTGTAGGTATTATTTCAGCCCATTTAGTATGTGCATCTATCACCACTAAAACATAGTCTTTAGAAATGATCCTGTATAGTCCACATGCACTCTTTGCCATGGCTTGTGAGGCCATTCCCACGGATGAAGTGTGGCTCATGCTGGATTTGATAATTGTTTTGCACAACCTGAATATTTCTTTGTGATTCCTTCTATGTCTTTGTCCATATTAGGCCATTGCACATGGTTTGTCTTGCCTTTATAAATTTTAGTTTGCATTCATATTTCTGATCAAATGATGCTTTAATGTTCTTAATTTTTCCTATTCCACCTTGGAATACACTTGATTTTCTTTTTGATATACTGTCGAGTTCTACTTTCTCCTTGTCACTTGAGACAGATGGGTAGTTGATCGACTGAGGCAATTTTATTTTTAATTTATGAATCCATTCTCTGTCTAGGAGTGGATGTGTGCCATTTTTCACAATCACTAAAGTAATGTATTTAGTGTTGTTATTGATGGACACTTTTTACCACGTTTTTACACGCTTTTATTTAAGTCACACTGTTTGTATGTTGTATGTTGTATCCATAAAATCTTTTAACGTAACATTAAACCACTTCTGATGGTCATAGAGATCTCACAATTTTACCACTGATAGATCGTATATGACAATGCATTGTGCCAAATTTCAGATGGATCGAATGTACCGTAAATTAATAATTGCATTTTTAGTTTATCTCTATACATAATCTGTATCCGTGCTATTCTTGACTTCCACGTGCGAGTTCATTAGAATGTTAAGTCGTCTGCTAGAGTTGAACTCCACGGCTCACTGGTTTCACTCCAGCCCTTGTTTACAAAATTCACGTGTTTTACATCAAGGGGAAATCAGCGCGTTTCAGTCTGTAAATTTTTGTCCTGCAATGAACATTTACAATACTTTTAGTTCTGTCTCATATATAAGGGATTTTTAGTCAAAAACGTTGTCTTTACGGTTGTTTAATTAACACTATCACATTAAGTTATATAAACAATTCGCAATAGAGGGATAAAAGTAATTTCAATGTGTTGATGTCAGAAGTGGTTTGTAAAGAGTTTTATTATATGTTACAATAGAGTGAAGGCTCGTAACACCTGCTGGTCAAATCGTTAGCGTGATCGTTTGCCGACCTGGAGGTACGTGGTTCAAATTTCAGTTGGGGAAACTGTTTTCCGTTTAATACATAAATTTGTTATTTATCTTTTTAATAATCTGTCTTTTTACCACTATCACATTTAAGTTATTGACAATTAAGTTTGACTAATTAATTTGAAATTGATTATTTCGAAAAATTGATTTTAAAATATTTGATGCTAAAAAGTAGAAACTAAAATATTTAAAAAGTCTTTTTTAAAAAGGACACTCTTTTACAGATAGAAGGCGCACTAAAAAGAAGAAAATAAAAATTTTCTATAACAGGTGAAATGACTGAACTTATCCACTGGACATAAAATCGTGGGGCGCTCTGTCATTTACAAGGCTGCGAAACATAAATACAAATTTGTATGAATATTAATAAACATTAAAAGTTTCAAAACTTTGATTATAATTTATATACATGCTACTATCATATTAATTAGAAATATGTATATATATGCAAAAGAATAGTTGCAAAGAGAAATGAGTTGTGATGGGCGCCCCGCGTTTTTATTTGCAGTGGATAAGTTCAGTCATTTTACCTGTTATAGAAAATTGTTATTTTCTTCTTTTTAGTGCGCCTTCTATCTGTAAATAAAAGCGTGTCCTTTTTATAAAAAAAGTTTTTTTTTATATTTTATTTTTATTAACTCGCTTTCGTTCCTGTTTGTTGGTTTGTCTGTCCACAATTTTTCAAATCTGCCAACGTAAAATTAAACCACTTTTGATTGTCCTAGAGATCTCACACATTTTACCACATATAGATCTTGAATCACAATGCATTGTATCAAAATTTCACATCGATCGAATGTACCGTTATTAAATTATTGAACTTTTTAGTTTATCTATATATAAGAATATGCATTATCCGTCTGCTCTTGTTTACATTACATTCACGTGCCGAGTTCACACCAAGCCCGACCACAAAAACCATGTTTAACATCAAGGGGAGATCAGTCATTTCAAGTCTGTAAATGTTTGTCGGGCAATGCGTATTATATTTGAACATAATCAATACTTTAAAACTCACCATAGCATACACTTAGACTAAAAGAATAAAATAAATAGAAGTAAAAAAAAGATTTTTAAAAACCACGTTTTTATAAGCGGACTAAAAAGAAGAAAATAATTTAAAACTTATAAGTAAAAATGAACAAATTTCAAGAAACCAATGAGTTTAATGTTTTTTAAAAATTTCTGCCAGAAAGCTTGCGTCAGTGTGCAAAAAAAAAGGTCAAAGTTTCATGGCAAACGGATGAATAAATTAATAATTAAATAGCTTACAAAAGAAGAAACGATATTTATTACCCCGGTCCCAAAATGAGGGATAATTTAATTTTTTAGTGCCATTGTACTCAAGCTATATTTCTCAATATCATGTAAAATTGAATAGTGAATACAATTATTAACGTGCAGTAAAGAAAGACTTTTGGGGCCCCCAGCTCCGAGGGAATGACATTAGGAGTTCAGTGCCTTATATTAATTTAATATAGGCTCTTAAGTTTTTATATACTAAGTTTGGTCAACATCTAGTTATTTTCTCATAGGCTAACGCTGAAACTAATTTTTATATAGCTAATTTAGGGGGGAAAAACTGACATTAAGGGGCCACCGGTGCAAGATGTCAATTTCAAAAACCTCCTCATTTTATATCAGTTTCATAATGGATATATTTCTCAAGGTCTTTAAAAAGTGAATAGGAAAAACGTATACGAAAAAAAAACATTTGGAGCCCTCGGCCCTGAAGAAATTGACATTAGAAGTTCAGTGCCCTTAAGTATTTTAAAATAGGCTTCCAAGTTTTTGCATACATTCATTTACTCAGTAGCTAACGAAAAAAAACTAATTTTTATATAGCTCATATAAGCAAAAACGACATTCATTAAGGGCCCACTCAGGGCAAGGTATAAAGTTCAAAACACCTGTTCATTTCAATATGGATGATAATGGATCATCATTATTTTTTAAGCTCGTTAATAATTGAATGGGGAATAAAATCTTTAACATTTAAGAAAAAAGGCATTTTGGACCCCCAAGCCTGAAGGAATGATCATTAGGAGTTGACTGCCCTATAGTATTTTAATATTTGCCGACAAGGCTTTATATACAAATTTTGGTTAAGATCCATCAACTTTATACATTGGCTAACGCTTAAACTAATTTTTATATAGCTCATATATGCACAAAAAAAGACTTTATAAGCCTCCGGCGCCCCATGGGTTTTAAATTTAGAAAAAAATGTCGCCATTTACCATCCCAGGAGCGTACTCAACAGTCTCTAAAAGTTTCCTGACGATCGGGTGAATGGTTTAGTCAGCTATAAAGGACATGCACACACACACAAACTTTCATTTTTTATATATATAGAAGAAGAAATTTAGCGATTCAGGGCTCATCCCTTGCAAGGTGTCAATTTAAAAAAACTCTTCCTTTTAATTCAGTTTCATCATGGATATATTTCTCAAGATCGTTATAACGTGAATGGGAAAATATCTTAAACATATACGAAAAAAGGTATTTAAGGCCTCCGGCCCCCAAAGAAATTGACATTAGAAGTTCAGTGCCCTTACATATTTTAATATGGGGTACCAAGTTTTTTAATACAAAGTTTGGTTAAGATCCATTCATTTACTTAGTAGAAAACAGATAAACTAAATTTTATATAGCTCATATAAGCAAAAACGATATTAAGGGCCCCAGGGCCCATTTTGTTCAAGACATAGTGCAAAGTTCAAAACACCTGTTCCTTTCAATATGGATAATGATGGATGCTTTTATCATTATTTTTCAAGATAATTAATAAATGAATGGTGAATAATTATTAAAAGTTTAAGAAAAAAAGCATTTTGGGCACCTAGGCCCGAAGAAATGGACATTAGGAGTTTATTATTGCCCTTTAGTACTTTAATATTGGCTGTCACGTTTTTATATACAAAGTTTAGTTAAGATCCATCAATTAACACAGTAGCTCACGCTTAAAATAATTTGTATATAGCTCAAATTGAATGGTAAATAAAATATAAAACGTTTAGTAAAAAAGACATTTGGGGCCCCCATCCCCGGGAGAAAGGATATTAGGAGTTCAGTGCGCCATAGTAATATCTATATAGACTTTTAAGTTTTTATATACAAAGATAGTTAAAAAAGAATGGGAAATAATATCTAAAACATATTTTTTAAAGACATTTGGGGCCCCCAGCCCCGAAGAAATAAACATTATATGCTGAGTTCTCTTTGTGATTTCAATATGGGCTTCCAAGGTTTTGTATACAAAATTTGGTTAAGATCCATTCATTTATTCAGTAGCTAGCGCATAAACTAAATGTACATTTAGGGCCCCAGGGCCCCTTTGTTGCAATATAAAAAGTTATTAAAACCTATTTATTTCAATCAATTGTATAATGGATATATTTATCTATATTTTTCAAAATCTTGGATGATTAAATGGGGAATAATATTGTAAACGTTTATGAAAAAAGACATTTTGGGCCCCCAGCCCCAAAGAAATGGACATTAGGAAATTAGTGCCCTAAAGCATTTCAATATCCGCTACCAAGTTGTTGTATACAAAGTTTGATTGAGATCCATCAATTTACGCAATAGCTAAGGCTTAAACTAATTTGTATATAGCTCATATAAGAAAAATCCCCATTAGGGGCCCCCGGCGCCACATGAGTGTTAAATTTTTAAAAAAGTAGCCTATTTCCATCCCGGGAGCGTACTCAAAAGTCTCCAAAGTTTCATGGCGATCGAATGAATGGTTTAGTCAGATATAACAGACATGCATACATACTTTGATTTTTATGTATATAGATATGTAAAGGATTTATAGTCAACAACTTTGTTTTTAGGGGTTTGTTTGATTAAATCCCTTATATTAACTTCACCGCCGTGTTCGTACATCGGGCGGAAAAACAAAAGTAAAAAATGACCCATTTCCTGTGATGCCATCGAGCTGAAATTTGGCACACGGACCCGTATCACCTAACATTACTAACAATGCATCGTATCAAAATTTCAGATCGATCGAACGTACCGTAATTAAATTAATGCATTTTTAGTTGATCTATATAAAACTATATGTATCAGTCGCTAATGTTTACATTTTACGGGTCACTTGACTTCACGCCAGCCATCAATGACCACATCTCGTGTTTTAACCAGGGAGAATTAACTCAGTTTCAGGCTGTAAATGTTTGTCGCGTTGGAACATGATCAATACTTTTAATTATGTCTTATATATAAGTGATTTATAGTGAAAAACTTAGTTTTTACGGGGTTGTTTTATTCTTGACTTCAATTGTTTCAAGGAATTATTGTACAAGAGATGGTATTATCTGATAACGCCTACAAACACACGTGAAAGTAAATTAGTGACAATCAGTGACATAACTGTAGCGTGTTGTGATATTAGAGACAGCCGCACACTAAATACATATTTAAATGACAATAACATGATTCGGATCCGGTTCCGTATAGCCTGTGATTGCTATTCGGACCCGAGAGTCTTAGTAATCGAAAAACCTAATTTGTTAGGCGATACTATTAAAGAGTTTTCTTTATAACTTTAAAAAAAACGATTTGCAACAAGTCTCCATGTTAGTGTGAGGGATTGCTGACCTGGTGGTATAGGGAACGATTCCCATTTGGGGAATTTTTATTTTTTTAAATTAAAAAAAAATTTTGCTTCATTTTTTTACATTCGTGAATTTATATAATCATATATATATTTACGCTCAATTATGTAGCGGAACGCTGAGGGACATCACTCTGCTTTTTTAAAAAAAAATTGGATAATCATTTTGGTTTCCAGATTAACATTAAACACCCTCCACACTATTTATTAATTAAAAAATTGAACAGATTCATGCGGACGTTCGATAAGGGTTATTTTTGGTGCAGTAATTTGGTGCGCTGCTTTCTAAAATTTCTCGCCGTAAAAATATATTATATGACGTCATTGATTTAGCTCATGTTTTTAAATTTGGAAAAGTGAACGATGTAAAAAGAGGATTTAAAGATTGTTAATTATAAAATACTTTGAGTACATTTCAGGAAATTTAATATATCGTATTTAGTTAGCTGGCACCCCAGCACAAAACCCTCAATTATCACTGACTCACTCATTCAGTAACGCTCAAAGCACACTATGATTAAATAAACTAGCGCTGGCAGCACTGTTTACAACACAAATGCTGACGTCAAAGGTTCGTGCGTTGTTTTGTTATCTTATCTTATCTTATCTATACAGACGCTCCTTCTATGCAGAAGATAGTTGCGTCCACAGACCATGACAGATGATCTGTTGGCAAGTGATGCAGCATTCACAGGCCACGGCTTTGTGGGTTCCACGCATTACCCAGCCGCCTAACTACATGTAGTGTTAGGTACCCATTCGGAGCGGGGTGACTCAGGGACGCCCTAGGCCCCGGGAACAAACCCTTGCCTTCACACGGATTCGAACCCGTGACCATCGGTACGACAGTCCAGTGCGCTGCCACTCGACCACCGCGTTAATGTTAATCTGGAAACCAAAATGATTAAGATTTTTTTTTAAGCATAGTGATGTCACAGTCCTTAACGTTTACTGTTATTTTTAGGTTATCTTTCACAATCTGAAACATACACATCATTGAAATTCTGCATATATATTAATTGATTTCAAATATCCTCTTAAATATCTTCGTAAGTACCAGAACAATAATTAACTTTTATATATATTTAACTATTTTCGTATTCATTGTTTTGGACTGTAGAAACACTATGGAAGTGGGCGAAGATCCAATGGAAAGGAAGCACAGGTTAGCAGGAGAACATCAAGCAAGATGGCGGGCTAAACAATCTCAGGAAACCCTCGCTAAAATTAATGCTGAAAAATCGAATTGCACTTCAAACCGATGAGGAGGCAGCTACATGTCGAAAAGCTCATTCCGACTGTGCTGAATAAGTACCATGGTAGTGAATGAAGATTATGTGTTAAAATGAAACATTTAAATATGTGTTAAGCTGAAAAAAAATTGGCAAACGGGACACAATCGTAGTTACCATTTAATTATTTTCAATATTGATTCAAAGTTTCTGACAATTATTTCGATTTTTTTCAATTATTTAAAAAAATAGTGATTTTAATCACTCATATTGTGAGTAGAATTCTGAGTAGAAGTAAAATAAAGTGACATTCGAAAGAAAAACGTTGAAATTTATTGATATTTTATTTTAGATCAACATCAATTACTTATCAAATTCAATGACATTTTCATTTGTTATATAACCAAAGACATAAAAGTTTCAAAGTAAATATGTTGATATAGTTGGAAACAGTCAGTTTTTTGACTGCCTCTCAGTGTGAAATAACTAAATTACGCGGGAGCTTTCGTAAAATTTTCCAATACCCAGTCCTTAACTTTTACTGTTATTTTAAAGGTTATCTTTCACAATCTGAAACATACACATCATTGAAATTCTGCATATATATTAATTGATTTCAAATATCCTCTACAATATCTTCGTAAGTACCAGAACAATAATTACCTTTTATATATATTTAACTATTTTCGTATTCATTATTTTGGACAGTAGAAACACTATGGATGTGGGCGAAGATCCAATGGAAAGGAAGCGCAGGCTGGCAAGAGAACGTAAAGCAAGATGGCGGGCTAAACAATCTCAGGAAACCCTCGCTAAAATTAATGCTGAAAAACGACGAAAATTAGAGCTGGAAACTGAAGAGCACGCAGCTGCACGTCAAGAAGCAAATGCAGCTTCACAACGTAATCGAATTGCGCTTGAAACTCCATCACAAAAGCAAGCACGTCTAACAGCAAACTCATCATCATATCAGGCAGCTCAAAAACGCATTAGTCAAGCAATTCAAGATGTTGCAAGTAACTTTGATGAGGCAAATGTTGATCAACATCACTGCGGACCTTTTGATGCAATGTGTCAATTTTGTGCCTCTCGAAATTTTGCTGCGGAACGTCCGGCAGACAAGAAATTCACAAGCTGTTGCAGGAAGGGTCGCGTCAAATTGCCAAAGCCTACTAATGTTGGCGGAACTGTACTGCCATATCCTACGTTTCTACAACAGCTTCTCTCTGATCCAACTCATCCAAAATATAGACATTTTCGCGATAAGATCCGCTCATACAACAATGCCATCTCTTTCGCATCAATGGGTGCAAAAATCATCGATTTTCCAGGACGCGGTCCTTACGTCTTCAAAATTCACGGCCAGACATGTCACCAAACATCCCATACTCTGCCAGTCAACGATCAAGCACCACAATATGCTCAATTGTATGTGCTTGATACTACAACTCAAGCAACTGACGTTCGTCAGCAGCATCAAGCAAACGAGGATTGCCGACAGGAAATTATGTATCAGCTTGATCGCTTTTTCCGCGACAACAATCGGCTCGCACAATGTTACCAGCTAATGCACGAGATCGAGTCGCGAGAAGCACAGAATGCCGCTCAATTAGGACTTACCATTCCTACTGTTTCGATGGCCTTTTATCGCGATCGACAGTCTGATCAGAGGCGATACAATGCACCGACATCCAATGAGATCGCCATGGTCTTTGTGAATGAGGACGGAGAACCTCCCTTCGAGAGAGACATACACATCTATCCAAAAAATCCTCAAGATCCCAATCAAGCCTTCATCAAATTACACATTTTAAGCCCTAATATGGACCCCATGACTTACGCGATCATGTTTCCTTACGGCGAGGCAGGGTGGCAGCCATATTGGCAATGCGAGTCATACGAAGGTGCAACGCTCGCAGAAAAGCGTAGGAATGTCAGCATGTTGCAGTTCAAAGCTGCTCTCACAGCAATTCGCGATGACTTCAGTCCGATTATGAGCGCTGGAAAGCTCACGCAACAGTGGTTGGTAGATTCTTACCTTCAAGTAGAAGCCAACAATCTCAACTACATCAGGCAGAATCAGAAGCGAATACGAACAGAGCAATATCAAGGACTGGCTGATCATATGGCTAACTTAGCGGAGAATCAGAATGTTGCAGCGGGCGTGTCTATCATCCTTCCATCGTCATTCGAAGGCTCACCGCGTAACATGAGAGAGAGATGCTGCGACGCAATGTCAATTTTTGCAAAGTGGGGAGCACCTGACGTCTTCATCACATTTACGGCAAATCCAAGCTGGCCAGAAATCGTCGCCAACCTGCGACCTGGAGAACAAACATGCGATCGTCCCGATTTGGTAGCAAGAGTGTTCAAACTGAAGCTTGATTCGTTGATGGAGGACATTACAAAGCATGGAATCTTCGGACAATGTCTCGCTTTCGTGTACAGCATTGAGTTCCAGAAACGTGGCCTCCCACACGCTCACATCTTGGTAACATTGAGAGTGGAGGATAAATTCACCATGGCGCACAGAATTGATCAATACGTAAGCGCTGAAATTCCCCCAGTATCAAGTCCGCGACTTCGGGAAATAGTCACGCTATGTATGATGCACGGTCCGTGTGGCTCTGCCAACTTACAAGCACCATGTATGGTCAATGGAAGTTGCAGTAAAAATTTCCCAAAAGAATTCAATGCAAACACAATTCCAAACGCAAGTGGTTATCCGGTATATCGTCGTCGAAACAATGAGCGCGCAACAGTCAGAGGCGTGCAAATGGACAGTCGCAATGTCGTTCCCTACAACCCCTATTTGACTCTCAAATATAACGCACACATTAACGTCGAGGTCTGCACATCACTTCATGCCATCAAGTACATCTACAAGTACATTTTCAAAGGCTTTGATTGCGCCAACATATCCATCAGATCAGATGGAAATCCAGAATTGCGATACGATGAGCTTTCCAATTATATAAGTTGTCGGTACGTTAGCGCTCCGGAAGCGATGTGGAGATTGCGAGAGTCACCAATGCATGATCGCAGTCATGCCGTGATGCGTCTCAACGTTCACTTGCCAAATCAACAAACGGTCGTATTCGAAGCTGGGCACGAAGAGGAGGCGCTCTTAGCGGCACAAACTGGCAAAACTAAACTCGAGCGATGGTTTAGTCTCAACGAGAATGATGAGGAAGCAAGACAGTGGCTTTACACGGATATACCCTACCATTACACTTTCACAAAAGGTCATTGGCAACAACGCAAGAGGGGAGGGAACAATGTGGTATCGCGTATGTATACGGTGGGAATTAAGGACGAAGAGCGATTCTATTTACGAATGCTTCTTCTCCACGTGCGTGGAGCTACCAGCTTTGACTTTTTGCGAACGGTTGATGCTGTTGTTTATGAGACATTCAAGGCAGCAGCATCAGCACGAGGATTACTTGAGTCTGACGACGAATGGGCAAATTGTTTGAGAGATGGAGCCACATACCTTATGCCAAAGCAATTACGCGAGATGTTCGCTTATATCTGCGTATTTTGTATCCCTGCTGATGCTCCGAAATTGTGGGAAGATCATCTACCGGACATGATTCTTGACTACGCGCGACGTGACCCAGAGCCCATAGCTATCAACAAAGCGCTCCACAACATCAATGCCATCTTCAAGCAGCACGGCAAATCATGTAGCAAATTCAAGCTACCAGAGCCCACTGGAAATTTTACTGACGACACTCCGGCGTACGATGCCGTCGAAGAGGCGCGAGAGGGAGCAGAGCGAATTGCACTTCTCAACGACCAACAGCTCAGTGCATTTAATCAAATAATTGCAGCAGTGGACGATGTGAATGCCACACAGCGATGTTTTTACATTGATGGACCGGGAGGCTCCGGTAAAACATTTCTTTACACGACGCTCATGTCATTCATTCGCGGTCGAAATCAATCTGTCTTGCCATTCGCGACAACCGGAATTGCTGCAACGCTTTTGAAGGGTGGAAGGACAGTCCACAGTGGATTCAAGTTGCCAGTTCCTTTGCTCGATACTTCAGTCTCATTAATGCGCTTAACATCCACAGAAGCTCAAATATTGCAGGAAGCATCTCTCATTCTCATGGACGAGATCACAATGTTGCCAAAACATGGCTTGCGTTGCATCGATAAGCTTCTTCGCGAGATTATGGATGTTAACTTGCCATTTGGAGGAAAGGTTCTGGTGATTGGAGGAGATTTTCGTCAAACCTTACCTGTTGTTCCGCGTGGTACTCGCACAGACATCATCGAGTGTTGCATCAAAACAAGTAGATTATGGAGACATTTCAAGCAATTGACATTGGTAACAAATATGAGAAGCGAGGGACAAAACGCTCATAATCAGTGGCTGTTACAAGTGGGATCCGGAAATTTAGAGCCAGTGTCGGGACTTTTTGATGAAGATGCAATTCAAATACCGCAGCAAATGGTTTCAACACACGATCTCATTGAGACAATATTCGCAAATGTTCAACAGATGCCACTCGAAGAGCTTTCAAAGCGCGTGATTGTTGCACCGACAAATGCTCAGACACTCGCAATGAATCGTAAAATCATTGAGATGTTGGCTGGAGATCCTATGATTTATTACTCAGCAGATTCACTCAGCAGCGAAGACCCCAGCGACAATCTCAATTTTCCAACAGAATTCTTGAATGAGTTGACCCCATCGGGTATGCCACCACATGTTCTTTTATTAAAAAAGGGCACCATCATCATGCTTCTACGTAACTTGAACCCGAAGAAGGGTATGTGTAATGGAACAAGACTCATTGTGGAAGAGCTGGCACGAAACTTTATAAAAGCAAGGATTATATCAGAATGCAATCGTGGTGACTTGGTATTAATTCCTCGCATCGATCTTGCACCGACGGATACTGTGTTACCTTTCACCTTCAAACGACGTCAATTTCCGATTACACCTGCATATACCATCACTATCAATAAGAGTCAGGGTCAGACATTCGATCACGTAGGTGTAAATCTTCAGACATCTGTTTTCTCGCACGGAATGCTATATGTCGCTTTGTCAAGATCTCGCGATGCTCGAAATATGAAAGTACACGTTGAATCCAACTCATATCAAGGTCAACTACTTAATGATCTGAGAGTTTTTACGAGAAATGTCGTCTTCAAAGAGATTCTTTAAACCAAAAATATTGTCACATAACATTAACAATGACGTCATTGTTTTAGCTCATATTTTAATTTTAGAAAAAGGAACGATGTAAAAAGAGGATTTGAGGATTTTAATATATATATGACAAGATCCTGCCCGTCGTCACCATCGCCCAGGGATGTGTCCTGCCAAACATCCAGGCCCAAAAAGTCAATGAAGGCCACCGGTGGGTAGCGCTAAACATCATCAACAAAAACAGAACCACCCGGCCCATTTTGTTTTTTCGCCATACTGTCCTTTTCAGGACAACCCCCAATTACTCCCCAATTAGCTTGGTCTTGGTGCCGCCCACGAACAAACGAGTTTTCCTTCCAATGTTTACTTTCTGTCGACTAATTAGTATTAGTCCCACCCTAACTAGATCTCTCTGCATTTCCTGTACATAGTATCAATTCAACAATACGAGCTATGTGTTTAATATTACGTATTTATCATACAAGGACAAGATAGTTGGGCTTTTGAAAAAGGTGGGCGCCCTAGACGCTTTAAAAGAAAAGGGGGCGCCGAAGGCGCCACGGCGCCGCAGCACAAACTAGTCATATATATATTTACGCTCAATTATGTAGCCTAACGCTAAGGGACATCACTCTGTTTTTTGTTTTTTAAATAGGATAATCATTTTGGTTTCCAGATTAACATTAAACACCCTCCACACTATTATTAATAATTGAACAATTTCATGCGGACGTTCGATAAGAGTTATTTTTGGTGCAGTAATTTGGTGCGCAGCTTTCTAAAGTTACTTCAAAAATCGTGTGGTGATTAGCACTGTAAAAAAATATTATATACATACTTTGTGTACATTTCAGGAATATTTCGTATTTATCATATAGGGATACCTTACTTCAGCTTTTGCAATAAAAAAACAAAAAAACTCTATTATAAAATACTTTGTGTACATTTAAGAACGTTTAATATTACGTATTTATCATACAAGGACAAGTTAGTTGGGCTTTTGAAAAAGGTGGGCGCCGCAGGCGCCCTTAAAAAGGGGGCGCCACAACGTCACAAATATTAGAAAGCAGCGCACCGCAAAAAAAAACTTTGAAAAAAAATTAATTACTGTAGAAAAAACAACTCTTTTCAAACGTCAGCATAAAATTGGTCAATATGGAAATAAATGAATAAAATAACAATAAATTAAAGATCTGTATTACATTATTTTATATTGTGATGTTTATAATTATGTGTATAGTATACAACATAATTTTAATTCCCAGCCATCATACTAGCACTACACTGTGACCTGCGCTGGGTCCGAGTACGCTTTTAATCTAACGTAACCCGCCCGGATCCGAATAGCGATCACAGGCTATACAGACCCGGGTCCGAATAGCCGCAGCCTTTAAAAAATAAAAGGGATATTTTTAACGCACTTTATATATGTTCTTTTAATATATTTAAAAAAGAAATAGAAATATTTAAAGTTAGAAATTTATTTTGCAAATATATGTTTCATTATTTATAACTGATTTTTTCCAATTCTAATTTGTTTGTGTTTTCTATCTTCTCAATTTCGTATTACATTAAACTCATACCGGATAATTTATGAATGAATAGTGATTTGGATTTGTTTCTGCTTATATCACAAACCTATTTTTTAAATAACTAGAAGACGTCACCAAGAGAATGGCGGACAAGAACTCAATGTCAACATCTAAAAGTGTCTAACTTAACATCCAAGTCTTTTGACTTTGGGAAAGTAATTATTATATTTACGAAATACAATAATATAACTATTTGGTAAATTTAATATTTATTGAAAAATAATTCTTCAAAAATTCAGTTAATTCAAAATATTTTACGTAGGTTTTGTGATTGCGTCTGATAAATAGTATAGTATAGTGTTCATCTCACATATTGAATATTCAAATATAATTTACTAGGGGTTGTAGGGCGCCTACGGTACTCACGTTTTTCAAAAGCCCAAGTAACTTATCCTTGTTTGATACGTACGAAATATTAAACTTCCTGAAATATACACAAAGTATTTTACAATTATAAATGCTCAAATCTTCTTTACATCATCCCCTTTTCCAAAATTAAAATATAAGCTCAAACAAACACGTCATTTAATATTTTACGGCCAGAAACACCACACGCTTTTGCTATGTACTGTTGTACTATGTCCCTCAGCGTTACGGAGACAGACAGTGAGTGAGTGACTTGGGCATTTATATTGTGTATATATAATTTTACTCACATTTTTCATCGTTTTTAACATGGACGCTTTTTTTGCCTTAAGTGATGGCCTCAAGTGCGGATTGACATATTTTAATTGTCTTTCAACATGAAAACACATCTATAAAAGTGTTTCAGTATCTATCTTATCGTATCTGTTACATACGCTCCTTCTATGCAGAAGTCAGAAGATTATTGCGTCCTACGTACCCATGCAACACTAGAGCTATACGAATGTTACCCAGACCCAGTTTTATGGTGGTGCAGTAAAATTTACGCTATTGTTTTCATTGATAACATTTATTCTAAAGTGAAGTTCGCTATAATTAAATTATCAATGCAGCTTTCCACACATAAAAATCAAATGAACTTAACTTAGAAATATAATATTATAATGTAGAAAAGATTCGTCGAAATCCAAAAAAACATTTTTCAAGAGTGTTTTCATTTTAAAAAAAATATAAATTTTATATTTCATTAACCCTGAGTTGTATTTATTATTTGGGTATCTTCGCAGACTGTGTTGCCCTGGGCAACCTCTTTTTTATCCTTTCATTATTTATGGGTGATGCTGCAAGTTCTTTCGAGTTCTATTGAAAACAAATTTATTTATTTCTACAATAATTGTCGTTTAAATCCAAGCAAACGAAAATCATAGTTAAAAACGTAAAGAAACTTTCGCATGGTTTCTAATGATACTATTGTACATTTATTGACAGTCTTCTAATAAGTAAAAAAAAACGAGCTAATATGTGTGAAATTTGATACCATGTTACAGACTTCGCTTTCAGAGAATAGCAAAAAATAATAAGGTATTTCATTAAACGAGGATTGCTGGTGTAGCCGAGTGATGGCTAAGCTAATAAAAAAATAAAGTTCAATTCACTGGGTTAGGATATCAAACAGTTTTATTCTCAATACACTACAAGAATGGGCAATGAACAAGTGAACAAGTCATTCCTCTTTCCAAGCACTACCTCAACACTCTCACTCCTCTCTACCAGACCAGGGGCAATGTGTTACTCCCCACCGTTTGTGTCCCTGCTCATCAAGTGACTGACCTCCCCGTACAGTAGAAAAGGGTGGTTATGTGGTCAGTCGCTCCGTGTGAACTTCTGTCATCGAGGACTGGAGTGACTGCAGTGACCCATAAGGTCAACTAAAGCAGACGGCTACACTGACATACAAGTCTAGTACAAGTTGAATGGTTTTATTCAAAATGAGCTGTTTGAATTATCCAACGCAAGCTCAGTTTAGAAAGGCAATGACAGTCATTGATAGATTTTAGTTGTTCTAAATTTTTTGACTTACATTTTACAAGCTGCTAAAAATGAAAATAATAAAATAACTCTTGCAACTTTTGAGGAAAATATTTCAAAAGTGCAGGGATCACTATTATTTTAAAGTTTGTACGATCAGAATGGTACCTTAGGTTTTAAAGGATCCGTTTAGTAACATAAGTACTGTATGATTAGTATAGTTATATGTGATTTTGGTTTTTGAGTATAGTTACTTGTGGTTTTTAGGATCAGTTTAGTAATCTAAGTAAGACCAGTATAGTAATTAGAGGTTTGTATGATATGTACAGATTCTTACGTTTTTGGATGAATATAGTAAGTTAAGAATGAATGTGTTATTCTCACGGACATGTTAAAACCTCGTCCCACCAACTCTCCACTTAGTCTTTATAAACCACTGAAATTTTACACATAGACTTTTGTTACCTAGCAATGCATTCTTTAAAAATTTCAGGACGATCAAATGTACCGTAATTAAATTCGTGAATTTTTATATTATCTCTATGTATCTCTGTGTAGAATGTAAAGGTTTGTGCTAGTCTGTCGCACGGTGCGTATTATATTGAACATATTTTATAATATTTTCCCAATCCGTAAATGTTTATGCTAGTCTGTCGCGTGGTGTGTATTATATTGAGCATAATCAATACTTTTAGCTATGTCTCATATAATAGGAATTTATAGTCAAAAACTTTGTTTTTACGGGTTGTTTAATCTCTCTCTTTCGATAGCTCCGTAAACTGTTGCCTTTACTGAATTAACTCCATAGCATATTGGCATAAGAACGTAATCATCTCTACTTTCTTCATGATCGGAAAACTATCCTGAAAACTTGCACGGCACAAAACTAACAATTAAGGATTGACCCTAAAACTGTAATTATTTACTCTAGGGAGCAATATTTTCGCCTTGGTGACGCCATTATATGGTTGCTATGCAGACTCTAGGCGCCCTTTTAACTGCTGTCTCATTCATTGCTGGTAAGTTATGGTAAATATGGTTTGTTTATAATTTAAAAAAACATATAAAAATCAATTTAATACCGTAAAATCATTCAGTAAACTTTAGTGTTTTGATAAAAGAAATTATTTCTTTCCTGAGTCGCTTTCGTATCTCAAATTTTTCGTAAGTCAAGTCCACGTTCATATGTATTTTTGTCTAATTCGTACTAACCTTTACGAAAAACCCTTTAATTTAAAAACTAACTTTAACTAAAATACACTGTACTATATACAGAAGGGTATACAGTATCCATCTGATTCTGAGGTATATGAAAACATTACTAACTAATTTTGAACATTACAACAGTGGCTGCAGCCATTTTATCGCTGCGGACCGGTTGTGTTTGATAATTTTACCGCAGCCCGCTGCGGAGGTGTTGGGCGGCGAAATTGTTTTTACATTTATTTTAGATTGTTTTAATTTTATTGTATTTAAAAATGCCTTCAAAATAAAATACAGATACACCAAAAATGAATTAAAATTGAAATAATATCTAAATTCATCGGCATCCTTCCGTCTTGAGAGACGATGGTGCATAACCATTAGGTTGGGTTGCATTTCCTCGTGTTGCTGTGCAGTCCCATCCTTGAGTGACAGTCTTTTCCACGGCATTTGCTCATGAGTTCTGTGCTCCCCAATATATTGGCCTTTCTTAAAATCACCAGCACTTTAAATCAATGAGAAGCCTGAGCTTCTTTCTCAACATCAAGTCGGTTCCATCTGGAGTTAATGGGAGACAATGCCAACCGAATGTGGTGCTTGCGTGTTGGTTATTCTGTTGCTGTTGTTTTTTGGTTGCTTTCACCGCAGAAAACATTGCATCACATAGAAAGGTTGTCGGAAATAGCAATAGAAATTTAATTACTACTGTGGCAATCTCAGGATATTCCCAGATGACTTTTATCCCGAAGACTGGAAGAGTTGTTTTCTCGAAAGTAGTTTCGAGGCCACCGTCATATGCAATCTCGAGCAGTTGAACTTCTTATGTCACAGACATGCCACAATCACTTGAATACATTACATAAATATAAGGGCTCTGAAAGAAACAAATTTAATTAATTGAAAACTTTACTTATGACAAAATAAACAAATAACAAAGTCTCACTAAATACTACATAAGCAAAAGTAATGCACAGTTTACAGAAAGTGATTCATGCACTCATTATAAAAAAAAGATTTTCATTTTTACGTTGGCACGTCTTGGTATACATGTTGTAACTAGTGATATCTTTTATTTCCCAGCTCAATGTACGTTTTTTGACAAGCCAGCGTTCAAAGTTGGAGGGTCATTTACTATAACCTGTGATGTGAACAGGATTGGCATTGTTCCAACATATGCTAAAACTATAGCTTTTCTAGGAATACATAGAATGCTTGTATCAAGAGAAGTCATGGTGATTGTTAATTATGCACCGTTTTTTACAAAAAATAATTTAACAAAGGTAACTTGTAAAATCATTGCTATTCTAAGTATTTATCAAAGTCTTTGACCCAGTTTGATCTTTCGTTTTATTTAAATCAGACTTAAATATTTTCCATGAATTTCAAAAATTCTTTAAATCTAGATTTATTTTCTTAATCGCCTTTTTTGTAAAATGTTATTACCTTTTAAATAATATTTTTTTAACATTGACATTAAAATTCCCCCCATGTAACCGATTTAAAAAGTTGAGGTCAAATTCTTTATTGTATGGCTAGCAAAATACCCACGCTGTGGAGCGGAAAAGTTGTATTTCAGTTAGCGTTTAGAACCCGCGTAACGAATTTCTTGAAAATGGGACCATAAGTAACAATTAACATTGGAAAAGTTCAATACGGCGACTGATATTGGCGTCATACAACCAAAACAAGTACGTTCATCGGGTTAGGTTTGAGCCTACCAAATTCTGTAAAGATGGGGTTATAAAAAAGAAAGTTTAACATGACGAACGTTTTCGACCAACCTTTGCGCATAAAATTTGGAAATAAAACCTGCTTAAATTTTTGAGATGAGGGTTTTAATGATCTTTAATTTTCGAAATATGAGTCATCTAAATCTCATGTACCACGTTTGATCAGGAAACATCCATCGTAGCCAGAACACTTCGTGGAAGTGTACTCAAACACTTTCTTAAGTTTTATGGCGATCAGTACTAAAAAATATTTATACATCTTATATAAGAAACAAAATGATAGTATGACCCCTGGGCCCAATTCATGCAGGATTTAAATTTCAAAACACCAATTGATTTAAATCTGGATCATGATATATATAACTGTTTGTCAATATTTGTCAAGCTTGTGTAAAAATCAAATTGGAGAATAAAATGACATTATAGGCACTCGGGCAAAAAAGGTTAAAGCTTTAAACGTGTAAGAAAAAATTATTTGGGGCTGCCCTGAAGGAACAGACGTTAGGAGTTTAATACTGTACATAATTTTAATACGGGCCATCAAAATTTTAATATCAAATTCGGAAAATAATCCATCCATTAACACAGTAGCCACTGTTTAAAATAACTTCATATTGTTGTTGAGTCTTCTCGTCCATGACGGGCATCCACCGTTCATCGTCGGGGTGTGCAATTCCTCCAAGGGTATAGGCCACCTACGAGAGACCTCCATACACCCCTTTCCTTGGCCAACTCCCAAGACTGAAATATCTTTTGTAGCTCCCTTTAGTGTTTTTGTAACTGTTTTTTTTTACACGGCAGGGTTGTTCGCCTTGAGCGCAACCATTTTGAGGGGGGGGATGCCCTTCACAGCACAATGGGTAGCTATCTGAGTTTGGGTCGGGTCCCTAGCCTTTGTGGATCCCTCCACTTCCTACAAGGCAGTAAGGCTGATTTTGGTCCGCCCCGAGTATTTTATTTCCCCGGTACTCTCCATATCTGGTGGTCTTTCCCCTTTCTGCCTTCTGGAGAGGCGCTCGATGGAAGTTCAGCATCTCCACACGAGTAACTTTATATAGCGCATGTTAAAAAGTTACATTTTGGACCCCTGGCCCCTAGTCTAGTAAGTGGTATTTTAAAAGTGTTTTATGCCAGAAAACTTCGCTGGAGCGTACTCAAGAAATTCCCAAAGTTTTATGGCAATGGGATGTATAAAATATTATGTGTACGTTTTTTATATATAAAAACTAAATTATGGGCCCGGGGCCCTTATCGTTGTTAGGTGTGATTTTGTTTAAAAAGCAGCTAATTTCATTCTGCCATATGACATATCGATTTCTTTGTCAATATTAGTTAAAAATTGTCTGAAATCGAAAGGGGGAAAGTGCCCTTAACGTTTAAGATAAAGGGATTAGGGTACCCCGGCTTCAGAAAATGAAAAACATGAATTTAATCCCATATGGTATTAATAATTAATATGTACCATCAAGTCTTTATGTACCGAGTTTGGTCAAAATCAATTCATTTACACAGTATCAAAAGTTTAAAATATTTTTTATATTGCCCATATAAGGACAAAAACATTTAGGGCCCGGTCCTCAGTGATTGGTTATTTAATTAATTTTTTGTCTGTTACGGTCGCGAAAGTGAACTCAATAACTTCCCAAAGTATTATGCCTCTACGTGGAAGTTGGAGAATTAGTGACGAGTTAAAAATTCAGTCAGTCAGTGAGGGTTTTGCATTTTAAAAATAAAGAAAGTGGGTGTTTTATTTTATTCCCAATCACTCATATGAGACAATTCAGAAGAAAGTTTTGTAAAATTTTGCTCAAGAAATAGGCATTGTTCAAATTTGAAAATGTTCATTTTTAAATCCCTTACACTAACTTCGAAATCTTGTCTCTCTGTCGTCATCTCTCTCTGTAGTGATCTCTCTCTCTCTATCTCTCTCTCTCTCTGTCGTTCGCAGGTGGGCGGAAAAACAAAAGTCAAACATAACACACTTCCCGTGATGCTATCGAGGACATAGACTCGTGTCACCTAACAATGCATCGTATCAAAATTTCAGATCAATCGAACGTACCGTAATTAAATTAATGCATCTTTAGTTTATCACAATATAACATATGTAATTCAATTTCACAGTTTGTTATTGATTTTTTCCAAGTGCCAGTTGAGTTCACGCGTTGACGCCGACCATCGATGTCCACATCCCCCTTCCCCCGGTTTTAAAGCCATGGGAGATCATTTGGTGTCTGTTTGTAAATTATGTATGTCGGGTTTGAACATAATAAATACTTTTAGTTATGTCTCATATATAAGAGATTTGTAGTCAACAACTTTGTTTTTAAGGGGTTGTTTAATTAAATGCCGTATATTAACTTCGAAATCTTGTCTCTCTGTCTATCGTCATCTCTTCGTACGTCGGGCGGAAAAACAAAAGTAAATAAAACAACTCCGTAAAGTAAAATCAAAGTTTTTGACTATAAATCCCTTATATATGAGACAGAACTCAACGCGACTAACATTTACAGAATGAGACTGAGTTAAGTCCCGTTTGCTATAAAACCCCGGGGGGGGGGACGTATGGTCACCGATGGCATGCGTGAACGACTCAAGGGGCACAGGACGCCGAACAATAACAAACTGTGAAATTGAATTACCTATAGTTATATAGAGATAAACTAAAAGTGCATTAATTTAATTACGCTACGTTTGATCGATCTGGAATTTTGATACGATGCATTTTTTACTTTTGTTTTTCCGCCTGCCCGACCGTGACAGAGAGACGGCGGTGAATATAAGGGATTTAAAAATGACACACTTCCCGCGATGCCATCGAGCTGAAATTTTGCACATAGACTCGTGTCACTTAACAATGCATCGTATCAAAATGTCAGATTCATAGAAGGTACCGTAATTAAAAACTTTCATTTTTAGTTTATATCTATTTAAGCATCTCTACCCGTCTGCTTTGTTGACATCCATGAGTTCATCCCGTGACCACATCACCGTGTCATTAAAATGTTGGGTGGGCGCTAATGAGGTGTTTGGTATTAAAAATAAATAGAGGTAAAAAAAATATTTTTTAACCACGTTTTTATAATAAGTGTACTAAAATATATATATATACTAGGGGCAACTACCCGGCTTTCCCGGGTTTAACAACAACAGCAACTAAAACAAAACAACAAAAACAACAACAAAAACAACAACAACAAAACAACAACAAACCAAGAACTACAACAACAACAGCAACAACAACAAAGCAACAACAACAAAACAACAACTACAACAACAAAAGCATTAACAACAAAGCAACAACAACATGAAGGACATTGTCGTCGCAGGGCAAGGGATGTGGACAACAACAACAACAACAGCAAAAACAACACAAAAGCAACAACAGCAACAACAACAACAGCAACATCAACAAAAACAACAACAGCAACAACAACAACAACAAAAACAAAACAACAACAAAAGCAACAACAACAAAAAAACAATAAAGCAACAACTACAGCAACAACAACAAAATAACAACAACAAAACAGCAACTTCAACAACAAAAGCAACAACAACAAAGCAACAATAACGAAACAATTATTTTATGACGATAATCGCCTTCTTGTTAATCTCGACACCAAAATGTTTATTATTTTGCGTCATTATTTTACGTCTTAATTTTCAATAATTTTTATTTTATATAGCTCATATAAGGAAAAAAATACATTTTGGGCCCCCGGCCCCCAGTGTCTTATATATATGGAACGAAACCTGTTTAATAACCTTTCCGGTAAAATTTTGTGTATGTGTACCAAATTTCACGTTATTTGGTTGTCTGGATCTTGAGTTAATAGGGAACATCCAGACGACAGACAGACAACAAATGCGTTTTATATGTATACTAGAAATATACCCGCTCCTTGTGTTCTCGGGAGTGTGCTGACCCTTTTTCCCAAGTATTAGTTGCTGGTTATTACAATTTTTATTTGCCGAGTTAAATTTCAGATTTATCTTTTAGTTAAAATCTTATGGGAAACAGAGATATGCCATTTTAAGGGAAAAAATGAAAAATATAATTGAAAATATTTAAGAAAAAAAAAGAGAAAAAAAGAGACACAATTATTTAATTTTTACCATTTTACCACTTAATGCAGTGTCTTTTAAAATTACCTTACTATTTAAAAGATATGATTTATTAAGTAATGAATCTTGACGACCATATTAACTAAATTTACTATTTCATTCCCACTTGTACTAAATAAACATAACTGATAGGTTTTCCAAAAGAGCTCTATGACGTCACTCAAAAATTTCATATATAATTAAGACACTAAATAGTAACACAATTGTAAGTAATACAATATTTGTAACCGCGTCTATGAGATAAAGAACATATGGCACTATCCCTTAAAAAGGCAAAGGCTACATAACTCATAGCACCAATAAACAAAATTATAAATGTACTTTCTAAAATGCTTTTTTAAAAAATTCAAAACGTCGTATTAAAATGGAATTACGGACACTTCGACCCCGGACGTTTCGACCCCGGATGGTTCGACTCTGCCAGTTCGACCACAGGACGTTTCGTCCCCAGGATGTTTCGACCCCTTGTTGGTTCGACCACGGACGGTTCGACCATGGATAATTCAACCCCGGATGATTCGACCCCAGACAGTTCGACCACAGGACGTTTCGACCCCAGGGCGTTTCGACCCCGGACGCTTTCGACCCTTTCGTTTCTACACCGTGAAATGATTTTTATTTTTTCTTTGTTGTTTTTTTCTTGTTTTTTTTTAATACATTTTTTAAATATTAATTTTCGGCATATTATCAATTAAAAAATTTAAAAACAGTATCTCAACTCCTATCCCAAACTAAACACACTTAAAAAGTACTTAATTTATTATTGGGTTTTAAAAATGTATATATTTAAGTCGTTCAAAGATTTTCACTGTGATAACAAAAACAAACGAAATTGCTTTTTTTTTATAATTAAGTTTTTTTTTAAAATTCTTTTTATTAAAGGTGATGACATGCTGAACGCAGGCGCTGAAACCATTACAAACCCCTCGCCCTTTGCATTCACTTCTGTTTCTTCAGTAATACTGATTTTAATAAGACGTACAAAGTTGTCAGTATTTAAAGTTCATAAATTTCAATAGTTAATACCGCCACCTAGCAGACAACATTCAAGCTGCTGGACCTTTATGACCTGACTGAACGTTACGTCATTGTTGTTTACATTTCGTCTGAGGGTTTCATAATCATGTGTTACGAAGGCTACACTCACTGACCACCACAGGAAGCCGTGTGCAGGCGGGGGTAAATAGAGTAAGTGGGGGCAGAGAGAATGTAGGCACCTTTAGAAAGGACTATCTGACCACATTGCCTTTGTTTTGTCCGATTACATCGAACGGGGGGGGGATGGAGTAGGATAGGTTTGGATGGATTTTCTACCTCATAGGAATGGTGCATTGATCACAATCATGAATTCACGTTGAATATTGACTGGTTGTCAATAACAATTTCAAACAAACTGTATTTAATTTTAACTGCATAATAATTTTAAGCTAAATTATTTTGATATCAAAATTAAATTTTAAAAATAATAAATTTTAAAAAGTATATTTAAAAATCTATTAAAAAAATTATGCTGTGTAGATACGAAGGGGTCGAAAAGTCCGGGTTCGAAACACCCTGGGGTCGAAACGTCCTGTGGTCGAACTGTCCGGGGTCGAATCGCCCGGGGTCGAAACGTCCAGGGTCGAAGTGTCCGACCACCATTAAAATGATATCAAGAAAATGTGCACACCATATTTAGACAATAAAAGATTATAGAAAGCTGGCCGCATAAAATAAAGTCTTGTTATAAAATAAATGTACTGGACCAAAATAACTCTTTCTTTTGACGTATTCATAGTTGTTTTAACAGGGAAATAATATTTTTTTTAAATTTATGTCTCTAAACTTTACGATTTATATTTACGGTTTTTGTGCAATGTGTATAATTTAAAAAAGGAATCATTTTTTTGTTCCATATTTCTGATAAATCATCATATTTTGTAAATTATATTTAATACACACACCAGATTTTGTTTCTGAAAAATATTTTGTATATATATATATCCACATTAGGCTAAATAAAAGATTCAGCTGTCTGTTAATAAGCACATCTGAAAAATGATTAAAAAATCACTTTAGAAATGACCTATGTTATTGCGACTACAAAGGAATTAACATAACATGTTCAATTCGCAATTCATATTAATTAAGCGTTTTCAGGATCACTTTATTAAATTTAGTCAACTTCTGTTAATATGTTCGGTAGCGAAAGTTTATAATGTATAGTGTAAATATATAGCTTATGTAAACCTTTTTAAAGTGTAAGTTTATTTGACATAGGCCATCCCTTTCCACATAAAATAAACTCGCTACATCTATGGTTTTTAATTAAATGTCGAGTTATGAATTATATTTTTAAAAATCGCAATTTCATTTACACATGTCAAATATTAATCCAATGCATCGTGGAAATAATTGAAATAAAATAATTTAAACGCATATCTAACATATAAAGCTTAGTTGATGATTTTATGTTTGTTTGTATGTAGCCATTAAAAAAAGACCACTGCTTTGTTGACATTTTTTCCAAAAGATCTCTGCTACTGTCGACACTAAATAAAGCTCTTATATATTTACGACACTGCATCGTAACACAATTGTAATTAATACAATATTTGCATCAGCGTCTATGAGATAAAGCTAATAGGGCACACCCCTCCCCCACGCTCAAAGGCAAAATCTACTTAACCTATAGCGCCAATAAATCTAATATATACAATTATTACATAAATTGGTTTTAATTGGTTTTTATTAAATGTCGATTTATGGAACAGAAAATAATTAAAACAAATGACGTCAAAGATTTATGCTTATATTTTAATTTTGTGAAAAGGCAACGATGTAAAAATAGGATTTGAGGATTTATAAATATTATGAAATACTTTGTGTAAATTTCATCAAGTTTAATATTTCGTATTTATCAAACACTGATAAGTCACTTATGTTAATTATGTATATTGATTCCCGTGGTCTGTATGGATTGTATAGAAATATTAAATTACGTCATTGTTTTATGCTTATATTTTATTTTTTGAAAAGAAGAAAACACGAAAATGTGCGCACCGTAATTACACAATATAATATTTTTTGAATGCGCACCGCTGAAAAAAAAGTATTGGGGAAAAAAAACTTCACCAAAAATAACTCGCTTTGAACGGCATTTGAACGTCCGCGTAAATTTGTTCAATACAGAAATGAGGTTACATTTTTTATTCTTTGTCTCTGCAATTTCTGATTATTTAATTTACGGCATTCGGGCAAAAGGGACAATTACAAAAACTAACTTAAAACCACCTTCAGGGTAAAAGGAACCGTCCGGCCAAATTTGGTCCCCGTCCGTCATTTGGTTTTTCCGTGATTGTCTAACAGAAAGTCGAAAAGTGAAACATACAAACATACAAACATACAAAGATACAAACACCAACTGAGCTTTATATATTAGATATACATAATATATATATATAGTAATGAAAGGCAAAGCCCTCACTCACTGACTGACTGACTGACTGACTGACTCATTCATCACTAATTCTCCAACTTCCCATGTAGGTAGAAGCATGAAACTTTGGAAGTTGTTGAGTTGCCTCTCGCGACGAAAATTGGAGTAAAATAATTTTAAAATTAACACTCATGGGGGCCGGGGGCCCTAAAACGTTGTTTTTTCTTATTTGGCCTTTATAAAATTTGAAAATCACCAATTCTCCTATTTGCCGAGTAGGCAGAAGCATGAAACTTTGGGAAGTTGTTGAGTACAATCCCGCGATGGTAACGGGAGAAAAAATATTTACATTATCACTTCCTGGGAGCCGGGGGCCCAAATAAAGTTTTTTCCTAATATGAGCTATATAAAAACTAAAAATCACCAATTCTCCTATTTCCCGTGTAGGTAGAAACATGAAACTTGGGGTGGTTGTTAAGTACACTTCCACAATGGTAACAGGTAAAAACAATATTTAAATTATCACTACTGGGGGCCGGGGGCTTAAAAGTATTTTTTTCTTATATTTAAATCTGAATCATCACTAATTTTCCAACTTCCCATGTAGGTAGAAGCATGAAACTTTGGGAAGTTGTTGAGTAGCCTCTCACGACGAAAATTGGAGTAAAATTTTTTTTCATTAACACTCTGGGGGCCGGGGGCCCAAGAAGTCTTTTTTTCCTTATATGGGCAATAAAAAAAATATGAAAATCACCAATTCTCCTATTTCCCGATTAGGCAGAAGCATGAAACTTTGGGAACTTGTTGAATACAAACCTGCGATGGTAACGGGCGAAAAGAATAATTAAATTATCACTTCATGGGGGCCGGGGGCCCAAATGAAGTTTTTTCCTAATATGAGCTATATAAAAACTTAAAATAACAAATTCTCAATTTTACCGTGTAGGTAGAAGCATGATACTCTAAGGAGTTGATAAGTACACTTACGCGATGGTAACAAGCGAAAAAAATATTTAAATTATTACTTACTGGGGGCCGGGGGCCCAAATGTAGTTTTTTTCTTATATAAAAATGACTCATCACTAATTCTCCAATTTCCCGCGTAGGTAGAAGCATGAAACCTTGGGAAGTTGTTGAGTAGCCTCTTGCGACAATACTTGGCGTAAAAGAATTTTAAAATTCACACTCATGGGGGCCGGTGGCACAAAACAATTATTTTCCTACTTTGGGCCATATTAAAATGAAAAATCACTAATTCTCATATATTGCGAGTAGGCAGAAGTATGAAACTTTGGGAAGTTGTTGAGTACACTTCCGCAATGTTAACAGGCAAAAAAATATTTAAATTATCAAAGACTGGGGTCTGGGGCCGAAATGAAGTTTTTCTTTAAATGAGCTATATAAAAACTGAAAATCACAAATTCTCATATTTCCCGTTTAGGTAGAAGCATGAAACTCTGAGTAGTTGATAATAACGCTTCTGCGATGGTACCAGGTCAAAAAACTATTTAAGTTTACACTTACTGGGGGCCAGGGGCCCAAAAGAAGTTTTTTTCTAATATTAAAAACTGACTCATCACCAATTCTCCCGTGTAGGTAAAAGCCTGAAACTTTGGGAAGTTATTGAGTACCCTCTCGCAATGCAAATTTGCGTAAAAGAATTTTAAAATTCACTCTCATGGGGGCCGGTGGCCCAAGAGCGTTTTTTTCCTTATACTGAAAATCGCCTTATTCTCCACTTTCCCGTATAGGTAGAAACATGAAACTTTGGGAATTTGTTGAGTCCACTCTCTCGATGGTAGCATGCAAAAAAAAGTATTTAAATTATCACTCACTGGGGGCCGGGGGCCCAAATGTTCTTTTTCTTATATAAAAACTGACTCAAATCTAATTCTCTGAATTCCCGTGTAGGTAAAAGCATGACACTTTTGAAAATTATTGAGTACACTCCCGCAATGGTAACATGCAAACAAATAATTAAATTTTCACTCACTGGGGGCCGGGGCCCAATTTTTGTTCTTATATAAAAAGTTAATCATCACAGATTCTCCATTTTCCCGTGTAGTTAGAAGCATTAAATTTTGGGAAGTTGTCGAGTACACTCCCGGAATTGTAACAGGCGATTTTTTTTTGTTTAATTGTCACTCACTGGCGGGCCGGGACACAAAAGTAATATTTTAACTTATATGAGCTTAATAAAAAAAAACCAAAAAAAAACCAAAAAAAAACCAAAAAAATAAAAACCAAACAAACAAAACAACAAACAAACAAACAAACAAACTTTGGATACTGTGTAAATGTATTTTTACAAAACTTGGAAGATTCACATTTGATGGCCTATATTAAAATTTGTTAGGGCATTAAAATTATATTTTTTCAATATTTATTTTGTAGCTGAGGGCCCCTAATCTCTTTTTTTTGTAAACGTTTAAGACATTTTAACCATTCGATTTCACTCAATTTAAAAAAAAATGTTTACTAACAAATATATTCATCATAATCCAAATTGAAATAAGCTGTTGTTTTGAACTATACATATTACCCCGATAGGGCCCCCGGCCCTTATTTTAGTTTTTTTAAAAGACGTATTAATTGTAAATGTATTTTATTCATCCCACGGCCATTAAACTTTAGGGCGTTTTTGGGTACGCTCCATCGAAGGTTTCTGGCATTAAAAGTAAAAGTTTTAAAAACACCACTAATTCCGGGCTGGGGACCCATATGCCATATTTTAACATTTGTTATATAAAAGGTAATTTAAAATGTGTATACTAGGTAAATGGATGAACTATGGCCAAATTTGATTTAAAAATAACATAAAATTATATAGGGTAATGAACTTCTAATGCTTGTTCCTTTGGGGCCGGGACCCAAAATATTTTATTTTTTTCGTAAACATTTAAAGCTTTGTTACCTTTAAAAAAATTTAAATAAATATAGTCACATTTCTCTATCATGACCTAGATTGAAATCCTCAGACCTTATGAGATATGCACATCCTTCATCCATTTTTCATGGGGGCCCGTAATGTCATTTTAGTACCAATTTTATTTTACACGACCTTGACAAATATTGACAAACAAGTATATCAATCATGATTCAGACTGAAATCTATTGGTGTTTTGAATTGGTGTGAAACGGGTTTTCAAAGCTTACTAAAATTCTAACTTCTGCAGCGGAGCGCGGGGATTTTGCTAGTATATATATATATATATAAGAGATTTATCGTCAATACTTTGTTTTTACGGGGTTGTTTAATTTCTTACTTTGCACTCGGACCAACGAACCTTAGAGGAAACATTGAAAATGCTTTTGTATAATTAATGCTTCGATTTAAACTGAATATTAGTTTTTAGCTATTGCTTGTAGAAAAGTAAAGGTAAGTCCCATAACCGGTGGTCGAAGGGGGTCCCCAATGTTTCCATTAGAGCTTACCAGGGGCTGGTAGACCTTGGTGGGTGCCCGATTACCTTCCAGGTCAGAGGAGGACTTTTCTTTAGCGTTAGTCATTCGTCATCTTTAAATCCCTTATATTAACTTCACCGCCGTCTCTCTCTGTCGTTCTGTCGTCATCTCTGTCTTGGGCGGGCGGAAAAAGAAAAGTAAAAAATGACCCACTTTCCGTGAACCGATCGAGCTGAAATTTGGCACACGGACCCGTCTTACCTAAAATTCATCGTATCAAAAAAATTTCAGATCGATCGAATGTACCGCAATTAAATTTATGCATTTTTAGTTTATCCTTATATAACGTTTGTAATTCAAATTCACTGTTTGTTATTGTTTTATTTCATGGGATTGTTCAGTCACGCGTTGACGCGACCCATCGAAGTACCGGCGTGCTTTTGTTTACATTTTACGTGTCACGCTGAGCTCAGTCAAGCGATCGGTGACCAGACTTTCCCCCTCTCCCACCCCCCACCCCCAGGGTTATGAAGCAAAGTTGAGTTAAGACAGATTCAGTCTGTAAATGATTGTCGCGTCGTTTGAAAATAATTAATACTGTTAGTTATGTCTCATATGTAAGGGATTTATAGTCAAAAACTTTTTACGGGTTTGTTTTATTAAATCCCTTATATTAACTTCACCGCCGTCTCTGTCTGTCGTCATCTCTGTCTTGGGCGGGCGGAAAAACAAAAGTAAAAAATGACCCACTTCCCGTGATCCGATCGAGCTGAAATTAGGCACATGGACCCGTCTCACCTAACAATGCATCGTATCAGAACATCAGATTAATCTAACGTACCGTAATAAATTAATGCATTTTTAGTTTATCTCTATACGAGGTATGTAATTCAAATTCACTGTTTGTTATTATTTTTTTCACGTGATTGTTCAGTCACGCGTTGACGCGACCCATCGAAGTACCGGCGTGCTTTTGTTTACATTTTACGTGTCACGCTGAGCTCGCACCAGCGATCGGTGACCAGACTTTTCCCTTTTCCCACCCCCCCCCCAGGGTTATGAAGCAAAGTTGAGTTAAGACAGATTCAGTCTGTAAATGATTGTCGCGTTTGAAAATATACAATACTGTTAGTTATGTCTCATATATAAGGGATTTATAGTCAAAAACTTTGTTTTTACGGGTTTGTTTTATTAAATCCCTTATATTAACTTCGAAATCTTGTCTGTCGTCATCTCTTCGTACGTCGGTCGGGCGGAAAAACAAAAGTAAAAAATGACCCACTTCCCGTGATCTGATCGAACTGAAATTAGGCAGATGGACCCGTCTTACCTAACAATGCATAGTATCAAAACTTCAGATTGATCGAAAGTATCGTAATTAAATTAATGCATTTTTATTTTATCCTTATATAACGTATGTAATTCAAATTCACGGTTTGTTATTGTTTTTTCTTCCACGTCAGAGTTTGATTTGACGCGTTGACGTTGACCGTCGTGCCGAAACCCCCTCACGTCCCATCCCCCGTTATTAAAGAAGGGGACATCACTCGGTTTCAGTCTGTAAATGTTTGTCGCGTTGGAACATCAATACTTTTAGTTCTGTCTCATATATAAGGGATTTATAGTCAAAAACTTTGTTTTTACGGGTCTTTTTTTTATTAAATTCCTTATATTAACTTCAAAATCTTGTCTCTCTCTGTCGTCATCTCTTCGTCAGGTGGAAAAACGAAAGTAAAAAATGACCCACTTTTCGTGAAGCCATCGGACTGAAATTTGGCACATAGACTTGTGTCACGAAACAATGCATTGTATCAAAATTTCAGATCGATCAAACGTACCGTAATTAAATTAATGCATTTTTAGTTTATCTCTATACGAAATATGTAATTCAATTTCACGGTTTGTTATTGTTGTTTTTTTAACGTAACAGTTCAGTTCGCAAGTTGACGCCACATCGTCAATGTACCAGCGTGATTTTGTTTACATTTTACTTGTCACGCTGAGCTCGGTCCAGCGATCTATGACCTGACCTTTCCCCTCTCCCCCCCCCGGGTTATAAAGCAAAGGGGAGTAAAGACAGATTCAGTCTGTCAATGTTTGTCGCGTTTGAACAAAATCAATACTGTTAGTTATGTCTCATATATAAGGGATTTATAGTCAAAAACTTTGTTTTTAAGGGTTTGTTTTATTATTGTGGCTTTGCGTGGGCTCGATCCCAAGCCCCTCATCGTTTGAGGCGAGCGCAGTATTGACTTCGATATCCAGCCGCCTGGACTTCGCTATCCAGCCGCTTGTTACTTAGATCTATTTGTATATTTACACTTTAAATTGAACATTTATTGTTAGTATTGAGTTGATGTTCTGAAAATCAAAATATTCATATTCTTTTTTTTATTTTTATTTCAGTATATTCCAATTGGTAGGAAATGGGAAATCAAAGCATCTGGGGGTCGAGGGGTCGTCGACCCCGATATTAACAGAGAAACAATCAAACTGACACTTCATGTGTCTGATGCTCATTGTTCTGATGCTGGAAAATACATATGTGTAGCATCTTTTCCTGGTGGAAACTATAACCGTACAGAGAAGCTTTCATCAAAAGGTCAGGCTGGTTTCTGCATTCCTTATATGTGGATTAATATTTGCATGATCCACAACTTCTCTTTTATTTTGATTGCCCGTATGTACCATCTATCGCTAGTTTCTCTCCTGTATGTACCATCTATCGCTAGTTTCTCTCCTGTATGTACCATATATCGCTAGTTTCTCTCCTGTATGTACCATCTATCGCTAGTTTCTCTCCCATATGTACCATATATCGCTAGTTTCTCTCCTGTATAAACCATCTATCGCTAGTTTCTCTCCCGTATGTACCATATATCGCTAGTTTCTCTCCTGTATGTACCATCTATCGCTAGTTTCTCTCCTGTATGTACCATCTATCGCTAGTTTCTCTCCCGTATGTACAATATATCGCTAGTTTCTCTCCTGTATGGACCATCTATCGCTAGTTTCTCTCCCGTATGTACCATCTATCGCTAGTTTCTCTCCTTTATGTACCATCTATAGCTAGTTTCTCTCCTGTATTTACCATCTATCGCTAGTTTCTCTCCTGTATGTACCATCTATCGCTAGTTTCTCTCCTGTATGTACCATCTATAGCTAGTTTCTCTCCTTTATGTACCATCTATAGCTAGTTTCTCTCCTGTATGTACCATCTATAGCTAGTTTCTCTCCTGTATGTACCATTTATAGCTACTCTCCTGTATATACCATATATAGCTAGTTTCTCTCCTGTATGTACCATCTATCGCTAGTTTCTCTCCTGTATATACCATATATAGCTAGTTTCTCTCCTGTATGTACCATCTATCGCTAGTTTCTCTCCTGTATGTACCATCTATCGCTAGTTTCTCTCCTGTATGTACCATCTATAGCTAGTTTCTCCTCTGTATTTATCATCTATAGCTAGTTTCTCTCCTGTATGTACCATCTATCGCTAGTTTCTCTCCTGTATGTACCTTCTATATCTAGTTTCTCTAAGGTATGTATCATCTATAGCTAGTTTCTCTCCTGTATGTACCATCTATCGCTAGTTTACCTCTGTATGTAAAATCTATAGCTATTTTCTCTCCTGTATGTACCATCTATAGCTAGTTTCTCTCCTGTATGTACCATCTATAGCTAGTTTCTCCCCTGTATGTACCATCTATAGCTAGTTTCTCCCCTGTATGTACCATCTATCGCTAGTTTCTCCCCTGTATGTACCATCTATCGTTAGTTTCTCTTGTATGTACCATCTATTGCTAGTTTCTCTCCTGTATGTACCATCTATCGCCAGTTACTCCCCTGTATGTACCATCTATCGCTAGTTTCTCTCCTCTTTGTACTATATATCGCTAGTTTGTGTCCGTTCTCTCAAACCCCCCCTCCCCCGTTCTTTGCAATATCTATGATGAGCAAGGCTGCGGCGTAGAAGGTCGTATCTAGTTTGTTCTATTCAGGCTTTTTAAAAAACTGCACTCAAAAGTCATCTATTCAAACTATAATTTTTTTTTAAAATTCTGAAAATGACCGCCTTTCCAGTCCATGACGGACTATAAGACAAGTTATGTAGCGTTCACAAGTTTTTAGCCACCACTAACGAGCATAGGAATGTGTGGCCAGCACAATGCCCCAGAGGCCTTGCCAGTATCTGGGTTCGAACCCAGGGATCTGCCTCGGTTCGATAGTCCAGTGCGCTAAAAACTATTGATGTATTTTATCGATGACGTTATACCTTTTAAAAATGATTTTTATTTTATAAATGTGTTGTGTTAAATGTATGCATTACTAAATTTATTTTATTTGAAGCAAGTTGACCACAGTCACAGACTTGGATACAGATATGTATAAGACGTCATATTAGACTTCATATTCTTCTTCATATTCTTTTTCGACGTCTCCTTCTAATAACTATTATTATGCATAAAATTTCATTTATGCAATTTTTTGTATATTTATTGCATAGTAAGTAATTATATATTTCTGATTAATTTTCAAAAACAGATGTCCCAGTCATAAAATTAGATTACCACAAAAGCCATGTCTCCAACATGAATGCTACATTAACGTGTTACTATGAGGTAATGTAATCCAACAAGAATGCTACATTAACGTGTTACTATGAGGTAATGTAATCCAACAAGAATGCTACATTAACGTTTTACTATGAGGTAATGTAATCCAACAAGAATGCTACATTAACCTGTTACTATGATGTAATGTAATATAGTCCATTTATTGAGATTCGTGTATCTATTACAAAAATCAATTATATTTTTTTCACATTTATTTTACTCACTGTCAAACCAAATCTCTTAATTATTTTAAAAAAATTGGTTTCTCTTTGTAACCATGACTGCCGTAATAGAAATGATTTTGATGAACCGATCAATTTAAGTATTTATTATTTACTAATTATTGTAGCAGACACCCTGAACGTACACAAAATACGCATCCACACACAAAAACACCTTGTAACTGTGACTGTGACTGGTTATATTTATGTAATATGTAACTCTTGTAGCCGTTCTCTCAGTACATAATCTTGTACACAATAGTCCACTGAAGAACTTGTTTCAATAAAACAACTTTAATATTTATACTTTGTACAAGAAATATAATTTGAGGTAATACAACGTGGAATACTCAAGCACACACATCACGTCCTTCCCTCACGGAAGTTATCTGATCGCCCAACCTTCTCAGCCAATGGGAAGGCTCCTCTATTCCCGCGCTTATCACTCACATGACCTCTCGGTCATCCGATTACGAAATATACTCGTGGTGCACTCATGATACACATGTGACACACCTCACGGTCAAATACATAGATATACACAATCATACGTCAACACATACACCACCATATTCTCAAACATACATATAATCACATACACCACTACATACTCAAACATACACGTAATCACATACACCACCACATACTCAAACGTACACGTAACCACATACACCACCACATACTCAAACATACACGTAACCACATACACCACCACATACTCAAACATACACCACCACATACTCAAACATACACGTAACCACATACTCAAACAAACACGTAATCATATACACCACCATATACTCAAACATACATGTAATCACATACACCACCACATACTCAAACATACACGTAATCACATACACCACCACATACTCAAACATACACCACCACATACTCAAACATACACCACCACATACTCAAACATACACCACCACATACTCAAACATACACCACCACATACTCAAACATACACCACCACATACTCAAACACACACCACCACATACTCAAACATACACCACCACATACTCAAACATACACCACCACATACTCAAACATACACCACTACATACTCAAACATACACCGCCACATACTCAAACATACACCACCACATACTCAAACATACACCACCACATACTCAAACATGCACCACCACATACTCAAACATACACCACCACATACTCAAAGATACATCTATCTAGATATATATAAATAAAGATATATATAATATTTAAACAAATATATATATATATATATATGCGAGGCAAGCAGCTGCACGTATGTACAACCGAGCATGACGAATGACCCTCGCCTCGCTGGGGTCAACTAAACTCAGTTAACGTTTGGCAAGCGAAGGTAGTGGTGGGGTGGACATGTCTTGAGACCAGCAATGTTTTTTACATTCACTTTCGATGTTCCTGCCCAGTGTGTATGTATTTCGTAGTGTATTGGTTATTACCTCCGCCTGACATGAGGTAGGTCGTAAGTTCAAGCCCAAGCGGCAATATTTTTTTTTAAATTTTTTAAAATGCTAATGCCTGTTCTTAAATCCCTTATATTAACTTCGCGGCCGTCTCTGTCTGTCTCTCTCTCTCATCATCTCTCTCATGGGCTCGGCGGGCGGAAAAACAAAAGTCGAAAATGACCCACTTCCCGTGATCCGATCGAACTGAAATTTGGCACACGGACCCGTCTAACCTAACAATGCATCGTATCAAAATTTCAGATCGATCGAACGTACCGTAATTAAATTAATGCATTTTTAGTTTATCCTTATATGAGGTATGTAATTTAAATTCAATGTTTGTTATTGTTTTTTTCCCACGTGAAATTTTGAGCTGACGCATTGAGGCGACCCAACGAAGCGACGGGCGCTTTTGTTTACATTTTACGTGTCACTCTGAGCTCGGTCAAGCGAATCGGTGACCAGACTTTTCCCCTCTCCCCCTCCCACCCACCCCTCCCCCCTAGGGTTATGAAGCAAACTTGAGTTAAGACAGATTCAGTCTGTAAATGTTTGAAAATAATCAATACTGTTAGTTATGTCTCATATATAAGGGATTTATAGTCAAAAACTTTGTTTTTACGGGTTTGTTTTATTTTCCCCCCTTTCTTAGCAAACATAAACACCGCTTCACATGTCTCGGAAAAAAACTTAGTTCAGTGTTATATCAATTCCTTCATCAGGTACCTTGTCTGTTTCTATTGGTCGCATATTTCGTTGCTCTCCATTTTGGCTTCATTGCTATATTATTTGTTTATATATTGTGGCGATGTCCGAAATACTTACCAAAAATGCTTCGGTGGTCCCCCAACGTTCATTCGCGTTGTTCCCATTTGTTCGTGCTACTGTTTGTGTCCGTTCTCCCCCTCCCCTTTTTTTTCTTGCACTATCTATGAGCAAGTCTGTGGCGTATGGGCGTCAAGTATAATATAATACGCCAGGCAAGACAGCAAGACCCAGTCTATATATTGAATACGCCAGAGCAAGCAAGACAAACCAACCTCGCTTACCAACGCAGTCTATATATAGAATTCGCCTGCCCATCGTTTTTCTTGAGACATGCGAACTGCGGTTGACCTAGCCCCCCCCCCTCAGCTTTTTATGTTCTGCGGCGTATGCTACGCCACGGGACGGATCTAGAAATTTATTTATCTCGTTTAAGAAAAAAATATATGTATAGGTCACCGGTTACAAATAAGTAGTTAAAGGATTACGTTTCCATACCGTCTTAAAATATGGGTTATCAAATGTTTGTATACTAGGCTTAGTCTAGGTCCATACATACATCCACCGTGCAGCCACTGTTAAAACATTAAAGTTCCATACCGTCTTAAAATATGGGTTATCAAATATTTGTCTACCAGGCTTAGTCTAGGTCCATACATACATACATCGTGCAGCCACTGTTAAAACATTAAAGTTCCATACCGTCTTAAAATATGGGCTATCAAATGTTTGTCTACCAGGCTTATTCTAGGTCCATACATACATCCACCTTGCAGCCACTGTTAAACATATTTTTTTCCTCAAGAAAGCTGTAGTAGAAAAAATAATTGAACGAGCCGCAGGCCCCGAACAAGAGGTAAAATGTAAAATCCATTCAGATTTCAATATAAGATCATATGGGTTACATGTGCTAACGTTTGTCTAGAACAATCTATGTATTTATGTGGAACTGAGCCTTCCATCCGCAAAGAAATTTGTACTTATAAATAGTGAATACCATTCCATGTAAGGCCTTACCTCGTTTTTATTCACTTAACAATATATAACAATATACAAAGAAAAGTATTTTATAAATTCATAAATTAATTTGATCAAATGGTCATACTTAGTTTTCAGCCAAACTTAAGTATCTCTATGATATGTTGTGTATTTTTAATATGGCTAACATATTATTTCCTAAAGAAAGTTTGAAATATCCTTAAAATGAGTGAAATTTTTGCAGTATGTTTTATCGAAAAAAAAGAGAAAAAAAATTGTGTTAAACCGTAATGTTTGGTAATTAATGTTATGCATAAAATGATTAATTTTTGGTCGAAGTATGTAAAAGGAGAAAATATTAAACGCAGTAAAAAAGATTCATCAGTTAGGATTTTTTCTCTTTTTAAAAATATTATTATTGCAACTATTTGTTAATTAAACCTTATTTTAGGGTATTGAAGGACTTGAGTTAAGCTGGTTGACTCGTCCTATTGGAGGAGCAAAGCTTTTACCCTACCCGTCTAATGATGATATTAAAATGTTAACACCCAACTTTAACAACGAAACTTTTGACTGTGGCAAATATGTGTCAACACTGACTTTCAAGCCACCAGATGTTGACACCTTGTTCGTTTGTGTGGTTCAAGATGGCGACAAGGAACTCAGCCGAAATAGCTACAAATTTATTGTCAAAGCAGGTTATTATAATTGTTCAACTCTAATTTCACCTTGCTAGTTTTGTTTCGTCTGCTTTTTTTTGTTACCTAAGCCTAAACATTTTAAACTATGAAAAAAAATCATAATAACGTACACAAAATATTAACATCATTGGCTATTTTAAAACCAAAGAGAAACTTTTCAGTTAAAACATTTTTCCATCGTGATCGCCAAGGACTACCAACCAATCTGACTATATGAGTCCACGTGTTATGATATTCCCCTATAACGGTTGTCGAGTGGCATGCGCGCTCGGCTGGCGTAACAATGGTCACGGTTTCGAATCCTTGTGAAGGCAAGGATTTGATCCCGGGGCCCAGGGCGTCCCTGAGTCCACCCAGCTCCGAATGGGTACCTAACATTAGTTAGGGAAATAAAGGCGGCTGGGTAATGCGTGGAACCCTTATAGCCGAGGCCTGTGAACGCTGCATCACTTGCCAACAGACCAGCATGGTCTGTGGACGCATTAATCTTCTGTATAGAAGGAGCGTCTGTCTAGATAAGACAACACGAATCATCTCGTCAGTTGCAGGAGAGCAGATTGGGAATTATTTTTTTTAAAGTTCTCCTGGATTACGGTGGTTTTATTTCTAACAAGGGCCACCAAAAATTTGTGACCACGGGTCGTGTGTTTTAGGAGATTGCATAGAATAAGTTCCCCCTAAAAGGATGTCAAAGACGTTGTTTGTTTCTTATTAATTTCTGTATTAACGCCTAAATGAAATAAGGTTGAATGGTTAAAGCAACGAGCTTTTTTTATTTCTTTATTTCTTAAATATAGTTTTCTTCTTTGCTGTAAGTTCTTTTGAATATTGATAACAAAGATTTAGGTATACAGTTAAATTTCGCATAGCTATGACATAGTCAAAATAGAGGAAGGCGGTCATCCAAATAAACCAAAGCATTTGCCGTATAGACAGTTGGTGAGGAAGAAATATTTAAATGACGTCAAAAGTTTCCATTTAATGGCGAATAAAAACGTTGGGTTTATTTTCTCTCTGTGAGTTAGGTGACATATCTAATGATTTCATTGTTAAGATTATTTAAAACTAGGGGCAAGTACCCGGCTTCTCCCAGGTTTAACAACAACAGCAACAACAACAAAAACAATAACAGCAACAAAACAACAAAAACAAACAACAAAAACAAAACAACAACAACTACAACAACAACAAAGCAACAACAACAAAACAACAACTACAAAACAACAACAGCAACAGCAACAACAACAGCAACAGCAACAACAACAGCAACAACGACAAAACCAACAACAGAAACAGCAACAGCAACAAAACAACAAAAACAAAACAACAACAAAAACAACAAAATCAACAACAAAATCAACAACAAAACAACAACAAAGCAACAACAACAAAACAACAACTACAACAGCAACAACAACAAAGCAATAAAAACATGAAGGACATTGTCGTCGCAGGGCAAGGGATGTGGACAACAACAACAACAGCAAAAACAACACAAAAGCAACAACAGCAACAACAACAACAACAACAACAGCAACAACAACAGCAACAACAACAGTAACAGCAACAGCAACAACAACAAAAACAACAACAGCAACAACAACAAAAACAAAACATCAACAAAACATCAACAACAAAACAACAACAAAACAACAACTACAACAACAACAGCAACAACAACAAAGCAACAACAACAAAACAACAACTACAACAACAAAAGCAACAACAACAAAGCAACAACAACAACAAAATTATTTTATAGCGATAATCGCCTTCTTGTTAATCTCGACACCAAAATGTTTATTAATTTGCGTCATTATTTTAGGTCTTAATTTTCAATAATTTTTATTTTATATAGCTCATATAGGGAAAAACTACATTTTGGGCCCCCGGCCCCCAGTATCTTATATATATGGAACGAAACCTGTTTAATAACCTTTCCGGTATAATTTTGTGTACGTGTACCAAATTTCACGTTATTTGGTTGTCTGGATCTTGAGTTATTAGGGAACAGACAGACAACAAATGCGTCTTATATGTATAGAGATGTTGAAAAGTTTTCAAGAAGCTGTCAAGAATTAAATACTTCAACATAATTATTCAAGCTCTTTATTTTTAAAAAATATAATTTACTGATAAAAAAGTTAGTTTAAAAACAAATTCTGATCAACCAGTTCACGTCACATAAAATAGTGTGCGTGTGTTTATATGTATATACTAGCGTATCACCCGTCAAAAATGACGCAAGTTTTCAGCTGAAATCTATTTATTTTGAAAAAATGTCCTTTTTTTTAGTGCGCCTACGGCGCCGACCTTTTTCAAAAGCCCAACTAACTTGTCCTTGTTTGATAAATACGAAATATTAAACTTTCTTAAATGTACACAAACTATTTTATAATAGGGGTTGTAGGGCGCCTACGGCGCCCCCTCTGTTTTTTTATTTTATAATTAACCATCGTCAAATCCTCTTTTTACATTGTTCCCTTTTCCAAAATTAAAATATGCGCTAAAACAATTAAGTCATATAATTTTTTTACAGCTCATCTTTAATTTGCACACCTTTTGATGCATTGAAGCAGTAATTTGATGCGCTGCTTTCTAAAATTAGTAGCGTCACGGACAGACAGACACTACGTCACAATTGCAAATTATGTTATTTAATACTAGTGTATCACCCGTCAAAAATGACCGAAGTTTTCAAAATAAATATACATAAGGTTAAAAAAGAACATAATACAGAACTTTCATTTATTTTTATTTTATTCATTTATTTTCATACTGACAATTTTATGCGGCCGTTCGAAAAGAGTTCTTTTTTGGTGCAGTAATTTGGTGCGCTGCTTTCTAAAATTAGTAGCGTCACGGACAGATAGTTATGACAGACGTGAAAGAGATTGCACATTATGTATATTTAAATAAAGATTCAAAGGCATAAATAAATATGTATATTATATTTTAGACAAACTTTCTTTATATTTTAGCAAACAAGGGAACGCATGTCAGCGCTTGGGCCTCAACTTTGTTTGTGTGGAACATGTTCCTGATTGCGGTAGCACTGTTCCTGTGGCCGGGATTGTCCTGGTGTACCCTGGACTAACAAATAACATCTTTTGGCCAGATCTGGAAAGACGCACATCAACATTTTACCAATGTAACACATTTCAAGAATTTTCTTTAAAACATTTTCTGCTCGATCATTTAATTGAAATGTATTATCGTGCAGTTATTTGAAGTATATATCTCCTTAGCTTGAATTAGGTAGTTTCTTATTGCCGTAATATTCATGTAGTCAGGAAGAAACAAATGGTGGCAAAACAACTAACAAATAATTTCATTAACCGCATTAAAACTATTTAAAGTCAATCTATCTTCTTCTATGTATAAATTTAGAAATGCGATGACGTCATCCAGATATTATCGTCGTGTTCTAACAGAGTCTAACTCATTATTATATAACGAACGTTGTAATCTCACAGCAATAAAAAAAAAGTCTACCTCCGGGAAAATTGACTCTGTTATTTTTATATTTGAACGTTTTAATTAAACAAAATACATGAATCGTTTTATTAAAGTTTTATTAAAATAAAACACTAGATACGACCCTCGGCGTAGCATGCGCCGCAGACTTGCTCATAGATAGTACAAACAACGGGGTTGGGGGGTTGGAGAACGTACACAAACAGCAGCACGAAGAAACGAAAACAACGCGAGAGAACGTAGTGGGGGGGGGCGACACATTTTTGGTCTCGAGACATGAGCTATGTGGTTTTTACCACGTTTTTATTAACTCGCTTTCGTTGGTGTCCAAGATTTTTTCAAATCTGCCAACGTAAACTTGAACCACTTCTGATCGTCCTAGAGATCTGAAAATTTTACCACAGATAGATCTTGGATGACAATGCACTGTATCAAAATTTCAGATCGATTAAATGTACCGTTATTAAATTATTGAACTTTTAAGTTTATCTATAGTCTATATAAAAGCATCTGTACCGTCGGCTTTTGTTGACATCCGTGAGTTCGCCCCGTGACCACATCACAATGTTTTTAAAACGTTGGGTGGGCGCTTGTGAGGTGTTTGGTAAAATTAATAGAGTTTTAAAAATATTTTTAAAAACCAGATTGTTATAAGTGGACTAAAAAGAATAAAATAAATAGAAGTAAAAAAAAAGATTTTTAAAAACCACGTTTTTACAAGCGGACTAAAAAGAAGAAAATAATTTAAAACTTATTAGTTCAAGTAGGTAATTTTATAATATAAAAAAACAGGGCATTAGTAGGCCTGACAAGACGTAACACAACAGCGAACGTTTCGGCAAAGAGCCTTCCTCAACGGACAAATAGTACACACATGAAACGAATAACACGAAATAATAATAAAAAAACTCTTAGCTGCGGTGAAATCCAAGCAGTCCAGTAGGGATAAAGTAAGGAGAGAAAAGTAAGAGCTTATATAGGAAAGGATAGGGTGGGTGTGGACAATCAATCAGCTTGTCAGTGCGAACACAACGTTGATCCCGTGTGGTGTAAGAGTCCCATACTCATGGATTAGTCTATTTCCAGACTGACCCGGCCGGGTGTGTTTGTACAGGAAACCAAGGCGTTGACAGACATGTCATCGACGCCCATGTGGTCACGTCCATTGAAGTGTCGGGAGACAGGACATTGTTTGTCTTGTTTAATAGTACGTACATGCTCAGCGATGCGGCACGAGAGTAACCTCCCCGTCTCACCAATGTACTTCAAAGGACAGCGCTTACACACAATGGTGTAGACCACATTGCGGCTGGTACAAAGATAACCATTCCTAATCTTGAATACCCCCTTAGGGAAGACAATCTGGTCCGTCTGGGTAACAAAGGGACATGTCTTGCAGCGATTACGACCACATGGCTTGGTGCCCAGATGGGAGGACGGAATAAGCAGACGGCTACGAACCAATAGGTCTCGCAGATTTTTGTCCCTCCTGAATACAATGAGGGGTTGGGTGGAAAATATGTTGTTTGTCTCAGGGTCCGCAAGGAGGATCGTGCGGTTTATCAAAAATATTTCTTTGGCTCTGATGTTGTGGGGATGGTATGTGAGCACCAATTTGCTCCTTTCATTACTATCACTGGAGCGTGATACAAAGGCGTCGGCACGAGTGAAGTTTTTAACTCCCTGAAGTGCAGATTGAAGTATAGCTTCAGGGTAAGACCTTTGTCTAAAAAACTCCACCATTTCCAACGCCTTTTCTAAAAAGTCCTCTTTAGATTGACACAGCCTACGGAGGCGAAGAAGTTGTGAAAAGTGAATAGAATCCTTACAGGATTTGGGATGAGACGAGGGATAGAGTAGGTAAGAGTGGCTGTCCGTAGGTTTGAAGTAGGCCGAAGTGAGGAGGCAGTTTTTCTGGAGAGTTACAGTAATGTGCAGGAAATTAACCGATATTTCGGAAATCGTGTGAGTGAACTTAATTGAGGGGTGGAAAGAATCAACAAAGTTGATGAACGCGTCAAGTTCACTCCTTTCCATATGAGTTACTCCAATACCGTCATCAATATATCTCTTATAGAATTCGGGGAGGCGACCAGCGTATTCTTTTTCCACTCTGTGCTCGAAATGGCCCATGAACAAGCAAGCATAGCTTGGTCCCATTTTAGTCCCCATGGCGACCCCACTGATTTGGTCAAAGAACTGGCCATTGAACTAAAACGAGTTGAGGGTTAGGGCCAATTCCGCCAACCGTAGTAAGGCGTGTGTAGGTATATTGGGGTGAGGTTGTCTGTCCAAAAAGTATTGCACAGCCAGAAGGCCATCGTTGTGGGGAATGGATGTATAGAGGGAACATACATCAAGGAGGAACATATAGTGCTTTTCGTTTGGATTGATGCTCAGAGAGTCGAATGTCCGAAAGGCATGGTTGGTGTCCTTAATGTACGTAGGAAGGGATGCCACTATCGGTTGGAAGACACCATCCAAGATTAGTTCAAGTACTTCGATTTAATATAACTAAAAACGTGGGGCGGGTGTTTGGTATAAAAATTAAAGATTTCTAATTTAGAAGGCAAAAGAGAGATCTATAAGTTAGAGAATGAGTGAACCGCATATGTTAAACCTCATAAGCGCCCACCCCACGTTTTTAGTTACATTAAATCGATGTACTTGAACTAATACGTTTTAAATTATTTTCTTCTTTTTAGTCCGCTTGTAAAAACGTGGTTTTTTTAAATCTTTTTTTACTTCTATTTATTGTTACCTGCCCCCCCCTACAGCCTGCACCACCCCCACTTGATTGGTCGACCCTAGCGAGGGTCATTCGATAAGCTTATTTGTTAAATTCTTGTGCTTGTCTTAATTTCTGGTAAATTATATGTATAGATGATAATGTTGCTAACGTCGCAAAGAAAGACTACCGAAGTTATTAAAAGACATCTGACTAAGTAGCAAAGCGCAAGGTGAAAGTGTTCCCCTTGAAGATAATGTAGCAAATACTTAAATGTGTCTCTATTAATGACTGCACATTATTTTTTACTTGCTGTTTTTTTTTGTAAATTTACAAAAATTATCTGGTTTCCTTAAAAAAAATCACATCTTCTTAAACATTTTTATGATTTTTAAAAAGTAAAAAAAAATATTTTTAAAAAATATTTAGTAAAAAAAATTTCTCAGCTCCTTTAAGAAGAGTATTAATTACTCAGCGGTGATCACCACTGGTCCATTACTGCACATACACATTATTTTCCAAAAGCAACAAATTTAACAGAAGGGAGCAACTATTTATTTTGTTTTCTGCATAAAGCAACAGCATATGTTTCGACTTAATTATCTTATTTATTCCCCAGAGAACCATTCTATGTTCTGTTTACGCGGGTACACCGACAAAACGGCCCCGGACAAAATGGCCTCGACAAATGGGCTCCGACATAACGGCTCCGACATATCGGCCCCGACAAAACGGCCCTTGACTAATAGATGGACTAAGTTTAAAAAATCAATCAAAATTATATTAGTATTTTTACTCACCAATTCAGTGTCAGGTTTAGCCAGAGGCGTAACAACGACTTGGCATCGGGGCAGTTGCTAAGGGTGCCCAAGGCTAATCCTTCAATAATCCATTTTTTCTGTATAATTGAGTATTTTCCCTATTTCTCAAAGGCGTCAAAAATGAATTAGCCAAAGGTGCAGAAAACCCAGTTACGCTTCTGGGTTTAGCTCAAAAGAAACAATAATGATGACATCACAAGAATGAATTTAATAGCCTTAACTCGATAAGGTACCAGGTCACGGTTGTTTGTTGACAAGATATAATGTAATAACATCACAAGAAATAATTTTACAATTATAGCACTTTTTTAAGGATGAAAAAGTTGACAAAAGCTTAAAATTAAAAAAAAATGTATTTTTTAAAAAAAAACTTAAACCATTTGTATGGGGCAGTTTTGACCGGGGCCGTTTTGACGTGTCACAAGGATCATCATATAGTAAAACAATTTCGTTTGTTTCCATTTTTAACCACCAGAGCAGAAAAGACTAAAACCTCCACCAATCAAAGTTAATGAGCTACACTCTTACATTAGAATAAATAACTTATATTTGAAGTAAATTATAAAAACAAACAATTTGTGGTTTAAAACTTAAAGCTCATAGCTGATTGGTTATTAATAGACGTTTGACTCAATCTCGAGAAGAAAAAAAATGAGACAATATTTTATGTCTTTGTCCAATGATTTTGATGATTGTTGAACAAGGTAAACATTTTAAACCAGAAAGGGAAAAAGAAACCTCAAACTAAACAATGCAATTGTTGGAACTAGCGGATGGTAATCTAAACAATACATTTGCTGGAACTAGCGGATGATAAACTAAGGCAGAAACATGATGATTGTTTTTTTTATAATTTTTTTATTTTAAATTTTTTTTTCTCAATAAAATTTGTGTGTTGAAGTAATTGAGACAAAAACTACTAATCGTGAAAATTGTTATTGAAGAGTTATTTCGAGTTTGCTTACTAACAGTAGCATTTTTTGTCATTAAGAGTATTACAATTAAATTCTTGCGCTGTTGTTATAAATATTTATAAGCCAACCACATTAATTCTTTTATCACTTGTAAAAATTACCTCATAAATATCACACACATTACTGAATAAGAGTAAAAAATTCAGTTTTGTCATAATTTATTATTGAATAAAAATGTAGTTTACTACAAAAATATTTGTTGTTTTTTCAGCTAAATTTTGTCCATGTCTCACTGTATGTACACGGTTCGTAGGATTTAGTACAGTAATTAAAGACTTGTATGATCTGAATAGAAAATGAAGTCTTTTTGGATAACTATCGTAACTTAAAGATTGCCGTCAATTACATGAAGACACGAAAAAGAGAATTAAATCACAAAAGATTAAAGGAAATTGAAATTAATCTAGAAGATGTTGTACAGTGACGTAAGAGAAATGGGATCCTGTACCCACTAAGTGATCATGTTGTATAACGGGATCCAGTGGCGTAACAACGGGTTGGCACCGGGGCAGTTGCCAAGGGCGCCAGCTCAAAAGGGCGCCACTAAATCTGTAATTTTTAAATTTGTATTTAAATACATACAGTCGGACCTCTCTAAGTCCAAATCAAAAGGACCCGAAAAAAAATTCCCTTAAGGAGTTTTTTGAGTTAGGGGAAATGGCGTAATAGGCGCCGATTAATCAAGGACAATTTAGATATTGAGAGGTGGGGGGAACAGCCTTACCGGCTAGTAGTAGTAGACTTGACAGCAAAGAGAGCCGGTGTCTATATTTCATATGAAAGGAAGCCAACTTGCTTTGACATGCCGACACAAGCCAGTGAGAAGAGACGCCTTCTCTCCCCTCCCCCACTTTACTCCCTCCACAGTGGGGTTGGGAGTAAGATTTTTCTTTTAAAAAAAGAGTCACAGCATGCAGCAAAAGTACGCGAATTAGTTACCGCTCCTTTTTCTTGTCTTTGTCATTTTTTGTTCTTGCTAGGGTTGCTTAATCCCTCGTGGACTGCACTAAGATAAGACATTACGTCCATCTACGTGGTTTTTCGGAACACGTGTTCTGAAATGTCACTCCAGAAAAATAACCCAAATCGCCTTGGAAAATTCGACTAAGAGAGGTTGAAAGCCATAAATCTTGGAGTTAAGGAGATCTAAAATACATTAGTCTTATGGAATTTGGCCGGGACCTAACAAATAATTCGATACAAGGAGGTTTTCGACTTAGGGAATTCGGAATTAGCCACGTCCGGTTGTATTTCACTTTTATCCTCGATAACAAAAAAGTGAATAATTAATTATATTTAAATGTATTTCATTTAAACCATTATAATACTTTTTATTATGTTTGTGGCCTTTGCGGGGCTTCTTATCATACAAATGTCAATATGATTTTACAGTCTTTCTTTTAAAAAGAAAAATCTTACTATCCCCATTACACTGTTGAGGGAGCAAAGTGCGGGAGGTGAGAGATGGTGTCTCCTCTCACGGGCTTGTATCGGTATGTCAAATCCAGTTGGCTCCTTTCATAGGAAACATAAAAAACCGCCTCTCTTTCATGTCAAGCCTTCTAGCCACTATGGCTGTACCCTTCCCCTCTCTCAATATCAACATTGTCCTTGAATAATCTGCGTCTATTACACCAGTTTCCATAACTCGAAAACTCCGTAAGTCAAATTTTTTTGCTCCTTGAGTTCGACTTAGAAAGGTCCGACTGTATTAGCAACACGCAAATACGCCAGCTAACGAAGTGCTGAGCTGTAGTCGGTGGAGTGTTACTTAAATTTACTTTTAATTGTCAGTTTCTATCGTTATGTATGAGATAATGAGTATGACACATTGACACTATTGTTTTTATTGATAATACACGTTACTTCAAGTTTTGCTGTATTCTTTAGTAACGCAACAATATCCCGTTTTATCCACCAATTTATTTGGTATTATGTAGTAAATAATAAACTGCAAATTATGCATTGTTTATATTCACGTTGTATGACTGTCACTGTCAGACTAAGTAATTATTGTCATAAATATAATAAGAGAATTTCAATTATTTTTTCTAACAAATGAAAAAATCGCAAAGCTGAAACTTGTGAATTCATCAAGGGCACCAAAAATAAATTAGCCAAGGACGCCAAAAACCTAGTTACGCCTCTTACGGGATCCATTTCTTAGTTGATATCATCTTGCTCCCTGTTGGCACATCAATGCTTGCAGCGATTAATTAAACCGTTGGACTATTGTCCTACTGTGTTAATGAGAGATTTGAAAAGATTTTCTTTAAAACGTAAAATTTTCAACGACACTCGCCAAGAAACAGGAAGTGAGATGAGAGCCAAAATTAAGTTTTATGATATAATTAAATAATACTTTCCTGAGATGCTTGATAAATTAATGTATAAAGTTATTTCAATTATCTAAAACAATTTTATTACAAACTTGCAGATCCGTCGTGCGTTGCAACGATCTCAGTAAAAATGAATACATATAGCTAAAAAAGAAATTACATTAAGGGTCACCGGGCCTATCAGTTTAACATATGAAGTTCGAAAATCTGTTCATTTCAATCAATTTAATAACAAATATATAAATATATTTATCTATATTTCTCAATATCGTGTAAAATTGAATGGGGAATACAATATTAAAAGTATAGTAAAACACATTTAGGACCCCTAGCCCCGACGAAATGGACATTAGAAGTTCAGTGCCCTATAGTAATTTAATATATGCTCTTAAGTTTTTATATACTAAGTTTGGTCAAAATCCAGTTATTTTCCCATGATCTAATTTATATATATATAGATATAAGGAAAAGTACATTAAGGGGGCCCCAGGCCCATTCAATTCAAGATGTACATTTTAAAACCAGTTCCTTTAAATTCAGTTTCATCATCGATATATTTCTCAAGATCCTTAAAAACTGAGTGGGAAATAATATCTTAGAGTATACCAAAAAAAAAGACATTTGGACCCCAGGCCAATTCGATGTAAGATGTAAATTTCAAACTGCTTTTCATTTTAATTCAGTCTCATCATGGATATATTTCTCAAGATATTTAAAAAATAGAATGGGAAATAATATCTCAAACATATACGAAAATAAGACATTTGGGCACTGAACAATTGAAAATTAGAAGTGCAGTGCCATTTGTTATTTTAATATGGGCTACCAAGTATATATATACAAAGTTTAGTTAAGATCCATTCATTTACTCAGTAGTTAACGCATAAACTAATTTTTATATAGCTCAAATAAGCAAAAAACGACATTAAGGGCCCCAGAGCACATTTAGTGCAAGATGTCAAGTTCAAAACACCTGTTTATTTCAATCAATTTCATAGTGGATATATTTAGCTATATTTATCTTATCTTATCTGTTACAGACGCTCCTTCTATGCAGAAGATTATTGCGTCCTGCGCTTATCTGTGGTTTGTGTTTAGTCCTGTATTTTATCAGAGATTTAAATGTTGATAAAGTGTTGGTTTTCCTGGTTTCTTCAGGCAACCCATTCCACGCCCGAATTCCGGACGGGAAGAACGAAAATGTATATGTGTTTACATAGGGAATGAGAAGGGTGTTTTTATCCTTATGTCTATCTGAGGGTTGTATTAAGTTATTTCTCAAGATCTTTAATAATTGAATGGGGAATAAAATATTAAACCTTTATGAAAAAAAACATTTTAGGCCCCCAGTTTCGAATGAATGGACATTAGGAAATTAGTGCCCTATAGTATTTCAATATTGGCTACCAAGTTGTTATATACAAAGTTTGGTTAAGATCCATCAATTTACCTAATAGCTAACGCTTAAATTAATTTTTATATAGCTCATATACAAAAATCATACTATGGGCCCCCGGCGCCCCACGAGCGTTAAATTTTGAAAAAAAATTAGCCAGTGACTATCCCATGAGCGTACTCAAAAGTCTATAAAATTTTCATGGCGATCGGATGGATGGTTTAGTCAGCTATAAAGGACATACATACATACATACATACTTTGATTTTTAAATCCTTAATATTAACTTGTGGTGTCTGAGCCCTTGCTTGTCGAAAAAACTTTGGATCAATTTTTAACCCACTTCCTCGTAAGCTAGCGAGCTGAAATTTTGCAGGCAGTTTTATGCCGATGATAAAAATGATGTATCATAACTTAAGATAAATTGAATGTACCGTAATTAAATTAATGAATTTTTAGATTATCTTTATTTATCTGTATGTAACATGTTAACTTTTTTTGCTATAGTGTCGTTGTGCGTATCATATTGAACAACCTTTCCTGTCGCGCAATAAGTTGCGTATTTTATTGACAATACTTTTTATTAACATATTCCTGATCGGTGTGCATTATTTTAAACGTGTTTTACGACACGTTATTACAATTGTGTATCTTTGCATTGTCTTGCGCTGCGTATTATAATGAACATTCTTTTAGTTATGTCTCGTACATAAAGGATTTATAGTCAAAAACTTGTTTTTTACGGGTTTTTTAAATTTAATCCTTTATATTAACTTGTGGTGTCTGTTTGAGCCCTTGCTTGTCGAAAAAACTTTGGATCAATTTTAACCCACTTCCTCGTATGATAGCGAGCTGAAATTTTGCAGGCAGTTTTAAGCTGATGATAAAAATGAGGTATCAAAATTTCAGATCGATCGCATTTACTATAATTAAATTATTGAATTTTTAGATTATTTTATTTATCTCTATGTATCTCATTATTTTTTTTAGATTTTCGCTTTGCGTATTATATTGAACGACCTTTTTAATACTTTCCTGTTGCGCGATTCGGTGCGTATTATAAGTACGATAATTTTCTAAAATATATTCCCGATCGGTGCGCATTATATTAAACATGTCTTACGAGACATAACTACAATTTTGAATTTTTGTATTGTCTTGCGCTGCGTATTATAATGAACATTCTTTTAGTTATGTCTCGTAAATAAACAATTTATAGTCAAAAACTTGTTTTTTTACGGGTTTTTAAAATTATATATATAGATAATGTACAAAACACAAACAAGAGCGACAATCAGCAAATTTATGATGATGTTGTGGATGATGCAGATTTATTTTTATGTGAAATAGAGACGTTTCCTTTTGAGTACCACTATGTGCACATAGACAGAGTTAATTTGGTACTCGGTGCCTCTATGTGCACATGGACAGAGTTAATTTGGTACTCGGTGCCTCTATGTGCACATGGACAGAGTTAATTTGGTACTCGGTGCCTCTATGTGCAAATAGACAGAGTTAATTTGGTACTCGGTGCCTCTATGTGCACAGAGACAGAGATAATTTGGTACTCGGTGCCTCTATGTGCACATGGACAGAGTTAATTTGGTACTCGGTGCCTCTATGTGCACATGGACAGAGTTAATTTGGTACTCAGTGCCTCTATGTGCACATGGACAGAGTTAATTTGGTACTCGGTGCCTCTATGTGCAGATAGACAGCGTTAATTTGGTACTCGGTGCCTCTATGTGCACATGGACAGAGTTAATTTTCATACTAATCAGACTGGCTTTTGTCGAAATAAATAGGCAAAATAGTAATATTAATAGAAATAGACTTTTTAAAACTAAAAATGGTACCTAAATTCGTCTTAAATTCTGTGTTGTTTTGAAACGCTTTGATTTTGTTTCTTACAATATCACTTTTTAAAAATAACAAGGTGACGTCACAATGAAAATGGCAGACAATGAAAATGTAAAGATTGTTTATTAAACGTATTAACTAACCTAATCTTAGGAATTTGGAGTAAGAAATTTAATTATTCAATTTTGAGACAATATAATTGTTATGCAATTGATTGGTTTCTTAAATGTTGTTTAAATAGTTGTAATGAAAATATAAAACAATGATTTGTTTCAAAAGTTAACATTTAAGATAAAGACTTAAACTTAAACTTAAAAGTTTTCTACGTTTTTTTTTAAAAATTCAGTAACGTTTCTAAAAAATTATAAGGAAATGAACAGATTCTCCGTCTTTTTATGTGCGATATTTCAATTTCACTTGCACCAGCCTATTTCTTTCTATATCTAAAAAAAGAACTACACAAAATTCAGAAATGAACAGCAAGATTAATAACCAGTTAATATTTGCCAATTAAAAGAGTGCCTCACTGAAACTAAACATTAACATCATCGGATAGAAAACAAAAAGCCAAGTTGTATCTATATATATAATTCAGCAAATCAAGAGCGATTATATGCAAATAAGCATGACGAATGACCCTCGCTGGTTTCGACAGATCAGTTTATGGTTGGCAATCAAAGGTGGTGGAGAGGGGATGGTCTTCGAGACCAACAATGGTTCCTACGTTTAGTTTCATTGTTCCTTCACAAAATAACATGCATTTTGTAGTGTGGTGGTTATTACATCCGCCTAACACGCGCGTGTCCTGGGTTCAAGCCCCAGCTAAGACATTTAAAATGTTTATGATTGTGCACTTTTTTTACCACTTTCTTTTCGAACATGACTTCGCAACATGGCTGTAAACTTTGTTTCTCAACATTGGGATAACTTATGCGACGAACTCTCCGTTGTTCTCGGTGACGGAAAAGTAGTCATACACTCTCCTCAACAATACATAATTACTTTATAAGTATATGTTGGCGAGGCAGAAATTATCGCGATGTCCGAAATACTTTCCGTCAGTATCAAATTTGGCTTCCGAGTACGTCCTCATACATCTCCTCGAGTTTACAATCCCGGTCAACATTTGTCTATATACCTGCTCTTTAGTGGTCCCTCCGATCATGGCCATTACGAAGTTCTATTGCCTCTCACACGTGATGACTTTCTGGTGCCATCTGTTGACAACTTCGGTATGTTCACACAAATTTCAAAGCCAACTTATCACACTGATGTGACGTCACCTTGCCACTATCCTGATAAACATAATGTACAACCGCATTTCAAAACACACTCTAACGAACGAACGGATTCCACAGAAGAATTTCAATCCACCATCTATATATATAATTTACATGAACAAGCACAAGATGAGTGCAAATAAGCTTGAGGAATGATCCTCGCCAGGGTCGGCCAATAACAGTTTATGGTTGGCAAGCTAGGGTGGTGCAGGTTGGGGGGGGGCAGGTAGCTAACCACAGTGTGCATGTTTCGAGACCAACAATGCGTCTGCGGTTCCACGACCGAGGTTCACTCACGTTGTTCTGGTTTAATCGTGATGTAGTTTGTGTCCGTCCTCCCCCCCCCTTTTTTCTTTGAACTATCTATGAGCAAGTCTGCGGTGTATGCTACGCCGCGGGTCGCATCTAGTTCAAACATAGCGCAATAAATTCTAGCTTAAAGATCTTTATTTAAATGGGGTTCGAACATTCAAAATCTTACACTCTTATGGCTTAATATCATAAGACCCCTATTGCACAAACAGTATTTTTTTTTAAAAATTTGTTTATTGCATCACATTCCTTAGTGAATCTTGTTGAAATTATTAGAGAATGGAAACTCGTTATAACAGTATCCGCCCTCTCTTAGCAGTAGAAAAATTCTAACACTGCTTGTCTCGAAATGGCGCGTCAAAAATCATTTTCTTGGGACGGCCTCCACTCGTAACTTCCGATTGACCACGTGGCTGAAGGAAAAAGTTAATCCAAAGCGCCCAGTCTGTTGAGTCGTAGGGCAAAGGCATCCCCTTGAAGTGCAAACTTCGCGCACAAAGAAGCTGGACCTTTTTTTAAAATGAGTCTCCAGGAAATTTCCGTCCTAATAAATAGAGCTAAAAACGATTTTTAAAAACCACGTTTTTATAAGTATACTAAAAAGAAAATAAATTAAAACTTATAAGTTCAGGTACTTTGATTTAATATGACTAAAAACGTGGGGCGGGTGCTTCAAAATCCCATTCTAATTTAGAAATACAACACAAAGACAGGTGTTTGGTATAAAAATGTTAGATCTATACGTGAGAAAATGAGTGAACTGCATATGTAAAACCTCATAAGCGCCCGCCCCACTTTTTTTGTCATATTAAATGAAGGTTTTTGAACTTATAAGTTTTAAATTATTTTCTTATTTTTAGTCCACTTATATAAACGTGGTTTTAAAAATTATTTTTACCTCTATTTATTTTTTTCCTTTTAGTCGAAGTGTAAAATCATAGAGTATATCGAACATTTTATTTCTTTATTTATATTACTTTTATTGTACATAAGAAAATTCATTAAATACAAAATTGCCTACTTGGTTTCCATATATTATGGATTGCCAGGCCTAACCGCGTTGTCGTAAGGCATTTTAGACCAAACATAAACAAACACAAACATATGGACAAACGCCAACGCTTATCAATTGAAAACACTTCACTAATTTATATTAAGACTGCTTTCTTATTCAATTTTCTTCACTGACTGAACTCCCCTTTTAAAAATCTTATTTTACCTCTATTTATTTTACCAAACACCTCATCATCCCAACGTTTTAATACCACGGGGATGAGGTCATGGGGTGAACGCCGTTTAACGTGAAAAACAATAGCAGACGGATACAGATGCTCATATAGAGATAAACTAAAAATGCATTAATTTAACTACGGTACATTGGATCGATCTGAAATTTTGATACAATGCATTGTCATCCAAGATCTAACTGTGGTAAAATTATGAGTTCTCTATGACCATCAAGAGTGGTTTAATGTCAAGTTGGAAAATTTAAATAAAATTAATAAAAACGTGGTAAAAATAGTCTTTCTCACTCCGGGGTTTAAATGGGACGCCTTTTAAAGAGATTTCTACGGTAGAACGAATTTGCTAAAGAAGCTTGGACGAATCGATTTCTTAAGAGCAGTCATGCAGACAACATAGATCCTACATGTGGAAGAAAATCAGAAGCCCCGAGCCTAATGCTCTTTATGGGTCTTCCAGGAAGACCCTCTCAGCTATCTGGCCCCAAAATTGACGTAACAGCTGAACCCCCCCCCGGAAGCAGTCGCTTCTGAAGCGGCCACCTGGGCATCCAGGGCATAAAGTCGAACATGACTCCCACTAAATTGGCCTCACAAGGAGAGGGTGTATTCCCTACTACGACCCGCTACCACTTTGGCGCCACCCCGACAAAGCACATGGGTCTCCATGGTTAGGACCGCCGCAGAGCGGGGGATCATCAAAGACCTACCCTAGGGTGTAACCCCCACTGGAAGGTTTCCTCAGAGCTGGCGTCCATTGCGTTCTTCGCGGTAGCTTTTGCTAATCCGTACTGGCGCTCCTGGCCCCTAAACCAGCACGTTCAATAGCGTTGCTAGTAAAATGAGGGGGGACGAAACGGTCGCTTCGGATTTACCCGACCCTCAACGGGTACTTTGGTTTTCATCATCGACAATGCATCTAAGGTGCTTTGTCTAAGATCCGTACAGCGACTGTAATCATATGTGACTAGCACCTAACACCTAACATATCGGACTTCGGCATTGCCTGCCAGGAGTTGTCGCGTTTTGGGTCGCAGGGGGCGCGGTCAGGTCCGCAGCCCGCGATCTTACTCGTCTGCCTAGCCCCGTAAAGGCCATCCCTTCTCGACGACATAGATATAACCATCGATACGCACTTCCAACTTACTCAGTTCATGCCTCATATTGAGACCGCTACTAGTAATAATGTCGTCTGTACCCTGTTTCCACCTTCAATACAGCCGTTGATATTGATAGTCTTACAGTTGCCTTAACTACGGCAGAGGCGGGGTAAATTTTAAAGTATAGGCAGATTTCATGCATGATTTCTCTCCGCCCACGTCACCAAGCTATAGATGCAGTGTACCCCAGGTAGCGCCCAGAGTTCGGCTATGTCCACAACGTGTCCTATGAGTGTCTTAACGTTTTGACACATCGTAGCAGGCCCCAACCCCAATTGGGGGGGGGGACTTCATACATCTTTTACATAATTCAGATCTCATAAGCAAAGATTCATATATAATCTTGATCGCAAAAAAAATATTTTAAAATGGGGAAAAGAACGGGCACAAACACAGATTTTTGAAAATTAAGAAATAATGTTTTCGTTGGGGCTTGAACCCAGGATTTTCCCCGTGAAAGGCGGACGTGATAACCACTACAGTACGATTCACATGTTATTCGGTGATGGAACAACGTAAGTAAATGCAAGAACCATTGTTGGTCTCGAGACATGCCCCTCTCTACAGCACCTCCACTTGCCAACCATAAACTGATTGGTCGACCACAGCGAGGGTCATTTGTCATGATTATTTGCACATACTCGCTCTTGCTTTATGTGAATTATGTGTATATATATATATATATATATATATATATGTATGTATGGCAACCGTTTGTCCTCATGGGGATATGGCGTGTACTCCTGCTCCTCTGCCATCCCCCATCCCCTTTCTCCTGGCCCTTCACTATTCACGCAAAGCTATGAGGGATGCTTCCGCGACACGAATGCCCTCACGCACTTTTGTCCGCCAGGAGGTGCGCTCCTCGGCAATGGTCTCCCACGTTTTATGGTCTATCTGAATTAATTACAGGTTTTTCTTGCAGGCGTTCTTGAAGCGCAAGCAGGGGCGACCTCTTCTTCTCATACCCGTTGCCAGCTCACAGTAAAGCAAGGCTCTAGGAGTGCGCTCCGAGCTCATCCTGCGGACATGATCCAACCAACGCAGGCGCCTCTCACTCAGAATTGAGTGCATACTTAGCATATGGCTCCTTCTGAGTACATCGACATTGGTGATCTTGTCCTGCCACTTGACGTGTAGAATCCTACGCAAGCATCGTAAGTGGAAGCTGTTGAGCTGCTTTGTTTGCTTGGCGTAGGTCGTCCAGCACTCACTGCCATAGAGGAGTGTGCTGAGCACGCAGGCTGAGTACACAGTGATTTTCGTCCTACCTGTGAGCTGTGCATTGTTCAACACTCTTTGGTATCTTTATATATATATATATATATATATAATATATATATATATATATATATATATATATATAAACATAATATATATATATATATATATAGATGGCGATGCACACCAGTTTTATGATTAAAATTTAAGAACAAAAACAAAGGCTTTTCACATAAAACTTTTATATCTTTAAATTGTTTTTCTCTTGTAATTTTTATGAGTGTTGTTCATTGTCTGACTTACTTAATGAAAACCTTTTCCAACAAGCCAGTTGGAAAACACGACCTTATCAAAGTTTCTGAAACATTTGACAAGGAGTGACCATAGCGATGCATTGATTTTCTTCAGGGTAAAAGATTAAACGTCTTTGGAAGTCCATCACATGTTTTGCCATGTGGAATCTGGCAACCTTAATAACTGCTGGCTCATTGATAGCTGGTAAGTTATTTTTAAAAAAAGTAGTTTAATTTTCTGATATTGATAAAAATGTCCTCAAAATAATGGGCGTTTTATAGTTAATTGCATGCAACTTAATTATTTTCGTAAGTTTTCCGCCTTTAATAACATTTTTTAAATTATGGTTATTAGAAATTGTACAAAATTTAAATTAATCATAATTGTCCTTGACTTAAGTAAACAAGAAGCTGAGAGATGAAATTTATTTCACGACTACTTTTCCTATGACAGTTATGTGTACTGTACTATTATACAGAGGGGCTACTGTGGGTTGATGGACACCTGGTACCTATAACTGCCATCAAGGTACCTCCCCCCCTCGACTCCATACTTTACACTTGACCATGGATGTCAATAACTGATTTTAATGGTTGTTTCTAGTGACCCAATATTCTGCCACAAACATGTTTACTTTCAACTTACAAGCCTTAAGTCAAGGGATCGATTTGTTTTGGTGTGTCAAACATGAACGCGAGTTTATCATGTGCCATATATTAAAAGAGATTTAAGAAAAAACATCACCTGCGTAGCAATTTGTCTGACTTCGTTTGTAACGCCCATTGGATCAGTGGAATTGATTTTCAAATCCCGAAGAGCTATTCCAATTTTAAAAATCTTGTTTAAATAGTGCTATATAACGCAGTTGAGAAAGATTTGTTTCTATATAATACTAGTATTAAACCGAGCTTTTCAGCGGAAATATACTGCCGTAAAGATTTATTAAGTGTGTGAAAATATGCTCAAAATTATGTGTTAAGTATCTCTTTGTATGCGCAGATCTCAGTTGTTATATAACTAAATTGTACACTGAGCTTATTCTTAAAGATGCAACTTGCAGTTGGCCTTAAGAATATATATGAAAAGTGAGGTTAAGGGCCGTCCATAAAGTACGTCAAGCTCCAAAATGGGGGGTGTAAGAAAGTGTGACAGTTTGTGACAAGTGGGGTCCATCCATGTGTGATGATTCGAGAATCTTTCCTCATCTAATCACAATTAACCAAACAACTGATGGACTTAGAGCTTCAGAAAGAGAAGATGCAGATTCTCATAAGTTTTCTTCCTTGCACAAAATCTCAAATTTGATTGGCATTATGCCGAGATCAACAGGAGTTTTCAAAGTAAAACCATATGATCTTTATTGTGCATCTTTGCAGACCAGCTTACTTGATTGAATTTGCAAAGTATGTCACTTATATTTTGCCTCACAAACAATATTGAAGAAACATACAGGACAACACAGAGCACGGGCTCAGAAGAATGTTCCCACCCAAACTGTTCAAGAATCAATTCAGATAAATCGCATCCGTCCTATGAGAATCGCCTCTAGAAGGCAAAGAGAACTCATGGCAGTTATAGCCAGAAGAGAAAATGCACATACAGAGGCTGTTGAGTGGCTAGATGAGCACGAGTTGATCTGTCTGCAATTATCCTTCCAGGAAAAGATGATGGTGAAAGATTGATGCCAGTCGCAACTATGGATGAACACTTAACTTCAACGTTGCAAGACGATGTCCAGTGAATATTTTTGAATGATAAATAATTCATGGGACCATAATAAACAGATTCAATATAGCACAAGAGTTGGTCACATAATTTGTTAATCTAATCTTTTTTTTAGTCAAATTGTTTTGTTTCCGTTTTATTATTTAATCACTGGTTGAGGTCAAGTGTCGCTAATCCACTTCTTATCCTATGTCAATAGAATGCGTAATCGGAATATTATCTAAAACTTAACCTCACACATTATAAATGAAAAGGTAGCAGATAAATGATGTGTATTATGGTTCACCGACAAAACGGCCCCGGACAAAACGGCCCCGACAAAGTGGTTCCGACATAACGGCCCCGACAAAACGGCCATGGACTAAATTATGGACTAATAGTAAAATGTACAATCAAATATTGTATTCGTATCTTTACTCACCTATTCAGTGTCAGGTTTAGCTCACAAGAAAAAATAATGATATCACAAGAGTGAATTTAATAGCTTTTAAACGAAATGGTACGAATCACGTTTTTTTTTGACAAGAAACAATATAATACCATAAGAAATAATCATATATATATTTACGCTCAATTATGTAGCGGAACGCTGAGCGACATCACTCTGCTTTTTTAAAAAAAATTGGATAATCATTTTGGTTTTCAGATTAACATTAAACACCCTCCACACTATTATTAATAATTAAACAATTTCATGCGGACGTTTGATAAGAGGTATTATTGGTGCAGTAATTTGGTGCGCTGCTTTCTAAAATTACTTTAAAAATCGTGTGGTGATTAGCACTGTAAAAAAATATTATAAACATACTTTGTGTACATTTCAGGAATATTTCGTCTTTATCATATAAGGGTATGTTACTTGGGCTTTTGCAAAAAACAAAAAAAAACATTTATCAGATACTTTGTGTACATTTAAGAAAGTTTAATATTACGTATTTATCATACAAGGACAAGTTAGTTGGGCTTTTGAAAAAGGGGGGCGCCGCAGGCGCCACGGCGCCGCAGCACAAACTAGTTTTACAATATTACCACTTCTTTTTAAGGGTGAAAAGGTAGACAAAAGCTTAAAATGTAGATTTTAGTTACAAAATGTTAACAATTTGTCTGGTGCCGTTTTGACTGGGGACGTTATGTCGGGGCCGTTTTGTCCGGGGCCGTTTTGACGGGTCACCGTGTATTATATTATATAATTGTCAAGTTTAATTTTTGCAATTTTTTTTTCATATTTGGATAAAGATTGAGTTACTGTTTAATTGAATAACTGTGACAACTGTTGACAATTAACTATTCTACTAATAAAGCCATTTTAATATTCTGATAGTTCTTTTAAGTGAGGGTGTACGGGATTTCGGCTCCAGCTCCGGCAAATCCAGCTGTTTTTAAAAATCCAGCTCCGGCTTCGGCTCTTGCAGGTTTCACTTCATAAATCCGGCTGGCCAGAAGATCCCTAATTTATATATACATTCATAATGGGTCCGGCGAATCTGGAATCTGGCCATTTTAACAAATCTGATTCCGGCTTCAGCTGGATTTCACTTCATAAATCCGGCCAAATTCAGCTCTGGCCGGATTTCAAAATTTTGAATCCGGTACATCCCTACTTTTAAGTGGACATTTTATATTTTAATACAGTTTAATAGTGAAGTGTAATCTAAGTATTAAATTTAATATTTTAATCAGGTGTTAATAAAAAAAATGTTTCGAAAGTGTGACGTACGTTAGGAGGGGGAGGGGGGTCCCAAGATTTGTGATAGTTTGTGACAGGGGGGGAGGGGGTCAAAAATGGTAAAAAAATAGCGTGACGTTCTTTATGGACGGGACCTATTCGAAAGCTACTATATTGGAAAATAAACTGTTGTTTTGAACTTTACATCTTACACTAATAGGACCACTGGGCCTGTAATGCCATTTTCAACATGAGTTATATAAAAGGTATTTTAAACTGTGGCTACTGGTTATATGGTTGAATTATTAACAAAATAGGATATTTAAACAAATTATATATAGCCTTAATGACTCCTAACGTCTGTTTCTTTAGGGCAGGGGTCAAAAATAATTTTTTAATAAACTTTTACAGATTTATTTCCCTTTAGATTAAAAAACAACTAAATAAATATAGACATGTATCTCCATAATGACCTAGATTGAAATCTTCAGGCCTCATGAGATATGCAAATCCTGCACCCATTTTTCACGGGGCCATTTTTATGTAATTTTATTCCCCATTTGATTTTACACGATCTCGACAAATATTGACAAACAAGTATATCAATCATAATCCAGATTGAAATCAATTGGTGTTTTGAATTGGTGTTACGCGGGTTCTCAGCGCTAACTGAAATCCCTATTGTCCGTTGCTCTGCGCGGGTATTTTGATAGTATGTATTATATATAACTAAACGCTTTTCCTGTCTTCGCTTTAAACGTATTTTGTGTAATGTTAATAGAATGTTGGATATCTACTAATATTTATTTTTTAACTCACTTTGATTAATTAAATTTTTTTCTGTACCAATAAATGCCTAATCCCCTAAATCACGAATCGAGATTTCTCCAACTTTAATTTTGCTTGTAAATTCCTCTAAAATTTAATTCTTACATTTAAGCATCAGAGTTCTTAACATTAATAGGCCTTTATTGTTATATTAGGGGCCGTCCACAAATGACGTCACATTTGGAATCACTTGTTTATTTCAATCTGCATCCTAATGGATATTTCATTCATATTTGTCTAAATCGTTAAAAATTGAATGGGGAAAAATATTAAACGTATACGAAAAATGACATTTGGGGCCCCTGGGTCCAAAGAAAAGCTTATTAAGAGTTCAGCAGTGACCTATATTATTGTAATATAGGCTCTCAAGTTTGGTCAAGATCCATACATTTTAGCAGAATCTAACGCTCAAATGATAATTTTCATATAGCTTATATCAAGGCACTATCAGTGCAAGTAAATAACTTTAAAATACCTGTTTATTTCAAACTTGATCATAATAGATACATGTGTCAATATTTTTCAACGTCGTTTAAAATAACAATAGGAATTAAGTATTAAGTCTAAAACGCGTATTTAAAAAAAAGATTTTGGGTCCCCGGCCCAGAAGGAATGGACACTAGAAGTTGAATGCCCTATGGTATTTTAATATGGGCTATCAGGTTTGCATGTACCAAGTTTGGTCAAGATCCATACATTTTCCATACACATATATTGGATCCAACGAAATTTTTCATTCCTATTTAAAAATTATCCTTTTTGCCTGAAATTCCTTAATTTTCTAATCGTTAATTTCGATTAAAGCCAAAAATATAAATTTATGACGTCATTAAACTGAACATTTCAATGCAAGTAACAAAAACAGGTAATTGTCTTTTAAAAAAAATGTTATTGAGTTATTTATAACTGTGGTTTCCTTTCTTACGAGAATTATCCTATCAAATAAACCTTTAAACAGCTATAGTCCTCAACCTGTTTGGTCTTAACTTATTTCGACGGTTTATTGTGTTTCTATTTAAAATACTGTGCATAGCCTTAGCAAACCACTTGGCTACACATATATAAAAAAGTAGTAATCCAATGACTCTGGTCAAGACATAAATTCACAACACTTAGTAGTCAAGTGTTAAACTTAACCTCCATTTTCAGGGGTCATTGGATTGTGGGCACTTTGCTATAAATAAGTGGGTTTCACTTTGCTATAAATAAGTGGGTTTCCCTTTGCTATAAATAAGTGGGTTTCACTTTGCTATAAATAAGTGGGTTTCACTTTGCTATAAATAAGTGGGTTTCGGTTTCAATGTTGGGAACCCGGCCCCGAAAAAGTTCGCCACCAATGTTCTATACCAACAGTGGTCGAACTTCGGCTCTTCTGTGTTCAGATTTCGCCTCGCACACAATTTATCAAATTAAAAGTTTTCTTTTGAAAGTATGCTGTGAAATACGTTTAACACGAAAACGCTTAAGAATAAATAGCTTTCAACCGGAAATAGAACACGGTCCCTACAGGCTTTGAGGCCGTCCATAAAGTACGTCACGTTATTTTTGACCATTTTGAACTCCCCCTGTCAAAAACTGTCACAAATCTAGGACCCCCCCCTAAAGTACGTCACACTTTCGAAAAAAAACTCATTTCTTTTTGCAACTACTCTTTTGCATATAGATATTTTTTCTAATTAAAATGATAGTAGCATGTATATGATCAAAGTTGTGAAACTTTTAATGTTTATTAATATTGATATAAATTTGTATTTATGTTTCTCAGTCTTGTACATGACAGCGAGTTGTGATGAGGGCCCCACGCTTTTATGTGCAGTCGATAGGTTCACGGATTGAAAATTTTTATTTTCTTCTTTTTAGTGCACTTTTAGGGTTGCCAGATGTCTGGTTTTTAACCGGACTGTCCGGTATTATCGTTATTTGTCCAGTTAAAAATTTGAAGCAATACCGGACATGCATGTGTCCGGTATTTTTCAATTTTCTTAGTATTTTCTTTAATTCAATACACTAGTAGGCTTTTTTAAGCAATCTTAAAATCTTCTGATTAGACTATAGAATCGACAATTTGACCGGTATTCAAGTTTCTTCAAGGAACGTCTCTTGAAAAGTGGTGTTTGTTTTTCAGCAAAGAATCTGCTCCAATGTTGTTGAAACTTGTGTAATACATTATGTCAATTCCTGTGTCAAATGGAAGCGTGGAGAGGATTTTGCTTTGTGCCTTGAATCTGTGAGAAGTGAACTCTGTGTGTTTTTTAATATACCGTATGTCATGCACATAATTTAAGGAGGCAATTTCTAAGAACAACAAATTATTGAAAGCAGCCGAGTCTAGTGATAAATATAAAGTCAATTAGCGTTTTATTATTTCAAAATGCTGATGATTATTGTTCAGCGTAGTGACAGTATTGTACTTAGTCAAAGTCTTCAAAAAGACAAAAATAGAAAGTTCGAACTTAATAATAGTTAGGAGATGTTTAAAATCCCCTAAAATGAACAAACATTTATTTTTTAGTGACATAATTTTGCTATATTTTGATATTTGCAATACTGTAATTTTCTCCAGAAAACATGACATAAACAGACATATTACCAGACAGAAGAAAAGCAATATTAATATTTTAGTATATTATTGCATTCATAATCATGCCATATTTTGAAAATATTAAAGCAAGGATGTTTAATGAGATTCCGATCTTATTCTATATTTAATATGCGAATAATGCAACGCATCATTTTTATCTTGATTTGATCATGTGAATATTAATGACATTTACAGACTATAGCACTTTTTGAATTCACACAGTTCACTAAACCTATTCAATGATCCCAAAACCGCAAATTATTCCTGTTGCGATTTTGGCTTTTTGTGCCATCGACAGTCGACACTAGTGTCCGGTATTTTTGAGACAGCCATCTAGTAACCCGATGCACTTTCTATATGTAAATAAAAGCGTGTCGTTTTTAAAAAAAAAGATTTAAAAAAAAATATTTTCTACTTTTTAGTATCAAAACTTTTAAAACCGATTATTCGACCTTATCAATTCAATTTAATTCGTTATACTTCATTGTCAATATTTTAAATGTGATTAAAAGGAGATTATTAATTACAAATTTATGTAATAAAAAAAAAGTTTCCCCAACTGAAAATTGAACCCCGCACGTCCAGGTCAGCTCTATTACACTATCGCTAAAAATTCGACCACCAATTTCCGACAAATTCTGACATCAACACATTGAAATTGCGTGTATCCCTCTAGGGCGAATTGTGGCGTGGTTCATTGGGTGAGCGATGATATAGACATAAACTAAAAACTAAAAGTGCATTAATTTAATTACGGTACATTCGATCGATCTGAAATTTTGATACAATGTATTGTCATCCACGATCTATCTGTGGTAAAATTGTGAGATCTCTAGGACCACCTAGTGATCTGCGCATTAGAGAAAGTGCCATCGAGTACGAACTCATCCAGGCTGGGCGAACCACCAAGCTAGGACCACCAGAAGTGGCTTAATTTTAAGTTACAAGATTTGACGGATACAACATACAATCAGTGTGACTTAAATTAAAGCGTGTAATAAATAATTAAATATTTCAAAAATCTTTTTTTTAAAAGGACACGCTTTTAACATAATCACTACTTTTAGTTATGTCTCATAAATAAGGGATTTATAGTCAAAAACTTTGTTTTTATAGCTATTTTTTAAAACTTATAATAAAATCTCTTTACAATTCACGTCTGACGCCCACACATCTTTTTAAATCCCTTATATTAACTTCACCGGCGTCTCTCTCTCTCTCTCTCTCTCTCTGTCTGTCTGTCTGTCGTCATCTCATGGGCGGGCGGGCAGAAAAACAAAATTCAAAAATGACCCACTTCCAGTGATCCGATCGAGCTGAAATTTGGCACACGGACCCGTCTCATCTAACAATGCATTGTATTAAAATTTCAGATCGATCGATAGTACCGTAATTAAATTAATGCATTTTTAGTGTTTCCTAATATAACGTATGTAATTCAAATTCACGGTTTGTTATTGTTTTTTTCCCACGCGAAAGTTTGAGTTGACGCTTAGACGTCGACCGTCGTGCCGACACCCCCTCACGTCCCATCCCCCGTTAAAATACAGGGGACATCACTCGGTGTCAGTCTGTAAATGCTTGTCGCGTTTGAAAATAATCAATACTGTTAGTTATGACTCATATATAAGGGATTTATAGTCAAAAACTTTGTTTTTGCGGGTTTGTTTTATTTTTAACTCTATTTTTTTAAATACCAAACACCTCATAAGCGCCCGCCCAACGTTTTATACCACGGTGATGTGTTCACGTGGTGAACTCATGGATGTCAACAAAGCAGACGGGTACCGATGCTTCTATAAAATAAATTTAAAAATGCAATAATTTCAATACGGTACATTCGATCGATCTGAAATTTTGATACTATGCATTGTCATCCAAGATCTATCTGTGATAAAATTTTGAGATCTCTAGAACGATCAGAAGTGGTTTAATTTTACGTTTCAAGATTTGAAGGTAGGATGGATGGATACAACATACAAACAGTGTGACTTAAATAAAAGCGTGTAATAAGTAAAAATGTAACAAAATCTTTTTTTAAATAGGACACGCTTTAATTTACATATAGAAATTGCACTAAATATGTATAATACAATTTAAAAAAAAACATTTTCCCCTAACTGAAAATTGAACCTCTTACCCCCATGTCGGCAATCGTTCACGCTTATATTTCGGCCAGCAAGACTTGATGTTGATAGTACTTTTTAAAGTTATAATAATTGTATCCCTCTAGGGTGACTTGAGGCATGGTTCATTGACGCAAGTGATAATATTTTATATAGACAAAAACTAAAAACTAAAAGTGCAATAATTTCAATACGGTACTTTCGATCGATCTGAAATTTTGATACAATGCATTGTCATCCAAGATCTATCTGTGGTAAAATTTGTAGATCTCTAGGACCATCACAAGTGGTATAATTTTACGTTTCAAGTTTTGAAAGAAGGATGGATGGAAGGATGGATGGATGGATACAACATACAAACAATGTGACTTTAAAAAAGCGTGTAAAAAGGATGTAGAATGTGTACACCACGTGATGTAAACATTGGCGGTGTCTGCATGACAGACCCATAGTAAAGCCACGTGCAGACACAGGTCATGAACGCACCCAATGTTCACATGTTCACCTAACGCCGATTGGCTGGAGAGGACATAACCCCATTTTTTCATTGGTTCTTGCATCCCCGCCCTCGCCTTTAAAATTACTATGGCGAGAGGCGTTGTGTGAGAAATAGAAATATAGAGATAAACTAAAAAATGCATTAATTTTATTATGGTACATCTGATCGATCTTAAATCTTGTTACAATGCATTGCCATCCAAGATCTATCTATGGTAACATTTTGAGATCTCTAGGACCATCAGACGTGGTTTAATTTTACGTTACAAGGGGCCGTCCATAAATGACGTCACGCGATTTTGGCCGATTTTTTACCCCCCCCCTCGTCATGCGTCGTCACAAAAACTTAGACCCCCCCCCTCTAAAATTACGTCACAAATCTTTGACCCCCCCCCACCCCAAAAACAACAAAAACAACAACAAAAAAACCACTTTATTTTCTAGTTGAAAATAAGTATGTTTCAAATCACTTTTATTGTCATTTAAGTATTTATTTTTTATTAAATTTTTTCCATTGCACCAGGGACCGGTGCACTATTTCCCCTGCACGGACAATTTTTTCGGTCCTTTTTTTTTAGAACATCTGCGGACCGGCAGCGGATGGCCCACGGACCAGCACCGGTCCACGGACCACCACTTTAAGAAGCACTGATCTAGAAGACTAGAATGGCCAGAGGCGTTTGACCAAAAACCAATCGAATAAGTAAATCAAACTTAAAACGTTTTTAATTTTTCAAATATTTTCCCTCCCCCCTCCCCTTGGCATCCGGGCAGAATAGCGACTGTCAAAACAGCGACGGTCATAATAGCGACTTCAAAATAGCGACTGTATCAAAACAGCGACTGTCAAAACAGCGACCGTCATAATAACGACTGCATCATAATTCAACTGTATCAAAATAGCGACTTATTTCTTTTGCTTGTGATAATGTTTGAAAAACTTACTGTGCCTAACCTACAATGGAGTTTATAAAATCAAGAAAAGTAAGACATAATAAGCCATGTAGGTTTTCTGTACAGAAGGGACAATAGAAAATTAAATACAATCAACTGGAGGTGTGTATAAATAAATGTTGGTGTTGTAAAGAGTGTATACACATTTTCGGGACACATTTTTTTTTAAATTCTGTTTAAAAAAATTATAACTGTTATTACTTCAGTCAAATATATTTTACAGAAAGCTGGATAGAGATTAACAAACATAGATGCATTCAATTAATTGAGGGGGATTGCGGTGGTAGGGGGAGAGGTGGCGTGTGGCTGTTTTTTTTTAGATAGAGACAGTTCGACTACAATACTTTTTGATCCCCGGATGTTTCGACCCTTTTCGTTTTTACCTCGTAAAATTGTTGTCTTTTTTTCTAATTTAAAAAAAATAAAAATTAAAATAATATAGTTTAATATTATTATCTATTAAAAATTAAAAACGGCATGAAATAGTTATTACACGCTTTTTTTCAACGTTTAATTTAACACTAAAAAGTATACACACTGAAATCCAATCTACATTAAGAGCGAATTCATGATTGTGTTAAATGCACCACTCATCTGAGGTAGCAAGTCCTTCCAAACCTATCCAACTCCACCCCCACCCCAAGGCAATGTGGTCAGATAGTCCTTTATAAAGGTACCTATATTCTCTCAGCCCCAATCCCTTTATTTACCTTCTCCATAACACGGGGTCCGTGGTCGTCACTTAGTCTAGCCTTCGTAACATCTCATTATGTAACCCCCGGACAGTTCGACCACAGGACGTTTCGACAAGGGGGCTGTCAATATTGTTAAAAAAAGCTGCCCGGGTAACCATGATTCAAACTTTATTTTTACTGAGCAGTTGTTTGTATTTGAATGAATGCGTTTATATATAGCATAAGTCAATTGTTTAACATTTTATTTTAAACACAATTTTTAATTTCAATAAATACTTCATCAAAATTTTGCTATTTTTTGGAATTTTTATTCGTTACTATGCATTTATGTAGTTTTTTCACTTGGGGTCCTTGGGTAAGTTTAGACAATGAAAAGGGGTCTATGTGTCAAAAAAGATTGGAACCACTGTGTTAGGTGAACGGTTAGACAAGAATGGCTATGTGGGGAAGTCGCTGTTATGACAGTCGCTCTTTTGATACAGTCGCTATTTTGAAGTCGCTATTATTACGGTCGCTGTTTTGACAGTCGCTATTTTGAACCCGTGCCCTCCCCTTTTAAAGAAAAAGGATATTCCGTGTCGTTTTGACTGAAAATATCTACACATAATCCTATTCAGATCATTTTTAGACACTGGTGAGTTTTACCAGCATTTTCAGGGGGGGGGGCGCTAACGACGCTCCCCAAATCCCCGAGTCATGTGAGCAGGACCTAGAGTCTGGGGGTTGGGGGGGGGGTAACACACACATAAACGTGTATATTTTGGCACAAAAGTTTGACGACTCCTGCCATGAGAGAACCAAAAGGAGCTGCGGTTACATCACAAATGCTTTGATGTCAACATCAAACGACGCAGTGTAACAATTTCATATGTTATCTTGTGGATTGTCAAACTTAAGGATTATAATTAGATTTAATTTTCGTGTCTTGATAGCCTACGCCAACCAGCGTCTGATGGCCTACCGACCGGCACATTGAGAAGCACTGATTAAAAAAAAAGATCGAAGAAAAAAAGCAATTAAATAAATTGTAAGCGACCAAATATTTCAGTGGAAGTTTTATTTAAAGTTACCCTTTTGATGTGACGTCACATTTCTTCAATCCCCCCTCCCTCCCCCTCGTCACGCATCGTCACAAAAGTGTGACCCCCTCCCCCCTAGGTGCGTGACGTCATTTATGGACGGCCCCCAAGATTTGACGGATACAAACAGTTTGACTTAAATAAAAGCGTGTAATAAAATAGACCTCATCGCTGTGACTTAGGAAGAGCAGGAAATGACAGAAATGATCTTTGCTTTGGCTTTGAAATACGCCGACAACTTTGAGTTACCGGTTGAGATTAGCCAATGTTGTTTATATAACTCCCTCACTCCTTTCTCCACTCCTATCCTCACCATACTTTAATTTTTAAAAATCACCTCCTCTATGATTGGGTTTTATTAAATAACTTATAATACATCAGTCATTGAATGATTTTTCAGTGTAAAAACAATAATAGATGCTGGGGCTGGGTCTACTCAGTAGGGGAAAGTCCCGGAAAGTTTGATTAAGTACACGCGATGTCATAATACGATTACCGCCCTTTATCTTAAAAAAACTTTGTTTCGCCTCTCCCCCACCCCCGCCCCCCCACAAAAAAAATTCACTTCGGCTACCCTCAGATCATTGTTTTTACACCACTGTAGTACAGTAGTATCTCAATTACAATTTTATATCGCTGATTTATTACATCTAAATTAGCATTACCACAATAAACAAAGAAGTATAAGGCTTTTAGCGGACATGACGGCGAACATTTTCAGGCATTTCGAATGGGTACCCTGGTACACGTTCAAAATTTGGACGGGTACCCGCGCAGCTTTTTTCAACAATATTGACAGCCCTAGCAGTGACATACACAATATTGACAGCCCTAGTAAAAAGGTACTTGTTTGGTGTATAAAGGCAGATGTTATTTGTGGAAAATGCATGAGTGCTACACTTCTGCAGACACACGTATTCTCTCTGTTCCTCAGACACAGACTAAAACATTTGGTGAAAGGTCTTTCTCTTTTTGTGCCCCCAAACAATGGACTTCTCTACCATTACACATTCACAGTATTCAAAATATTAAAGCATTCAACGTTGCACTAAAACACATCTCTCTAAAATTTACGTTTACAATTAAACAAACAACAAGCAATATGTTTTAAAAAGCGTAGCTAATGTGCGCTGCCATGTCATATTTGTTGTAGTTAGCATCTAAGTTATCAATGAATGCCTTGATAATTAAATAACTGTTAATATTTTTACGTGAAGCGCTGTGAGTTCAGCTGTTTGAAGGAAGGCGGGAATTTTTTAAAAATATTTTGATAAACCTCGGCTGCTTGGATTCGTTAAATTTTCTGCTGTAAATCTTGCAAACGCTATCGGTAAAAGACGGTAATCATATTATGGAATTATTCTATGCACACACGAAAATCGTAAATTAAGTCTTTACTATATTTGCTACTCACAAACGTAAATAGTTCCAAGATATCGGTGTCACGTTCTCGTATTACTTAATCATCTTTGTTTGTCAGTTCTTTTGTCTATTATTTTTAAAATAAATCTGTGCAACTAGCCACTTCTAAAACAGTTTCTCTCGGGACTCGGGACATGCCCCCCTATGCCCTCAGCTAGTTACGCCCTTGACTAAGCTTATAATTGTTGATTTACCAATAATTATACACAAATTCATGTAGCACAAATAAAATATACATTGTGAGTCATAGACTATACCTTTTTAAAACACTTATTTATAATTTCATATATTTAAATGAAGGTTTTATTTTAACCCGAAGACTTTATTTAAAACAAAGTCTCAACAGAGAAGAGGATTATGATTAAAATATTTTTTCCAAAACTAAATAAAATATTGTCAAATTTTTCATATGGCTTTTTTGTGCGGATAAAAGATACATTACAAGATAAATAGCCATTCGCTTTGTATTTGATTCTTTTAATATATAATATCACGTTTTTTTAAAAAAAAATAGATAACTAGTCGACGTCATCATGAAAATGGCGACAGGAACTTACATTCAAGGATATATTATTAAATATTCTAAATGAACGTCGTAGTTTAATGAACTTGAAGCAAGTGTTTCATTGTGTACACTATTTAAGAGTCAATAACTGACCTCTTTAAGATTTAAGCTTTTGATTTTGTTCATTTAATTGATTCTACAATGAAAATTGATTGTTTTTTGTTTGGTAGATAAATTAATTCTGTTTGAAATATTCACATAAGATTACAATTTTAGTCTCTGATATTTCCGATACATAATGTAAAATTTATAAGCCAAGTTTTGCTTACAAGATTGTGAATGTTGACATTTCGTCTCTTTAATTAAGCACATGAAATAAATCTGGAGAATCATAAAACGGATTTTAACAAAAAGAACATGTTTCATATAGTCTTCTTCATGTCTTTCTTGCTTGTTACTACTTACATGTTGAAACTGGTTAGGTATAAAGTTTTTAAAAAGTTGTGCATATTATTTTTATTGTACACGAGAGAGTACAAGATATTAATAATCGAATAATAAAAATAATTTAAAAATTAACATTGATATTTGAATACATTAATTTTTAACAATTTCAAATACATGAAATTGAATATTTTTTTAAAATTAGAAATTTACCATGACCTTCAAACGGAAGTAGAGTATTGTGTGTTTCTTGCGCCCAGATTAGGTGAGCATGATGCGCCCCAAAATAGTGAATAGATAGTAATCAGCCCTTCTCACGCCTTTCGCAGGTCTCAAGTGCAATACCGGACCCTGAACACAATTACTGAAGTAATTTATTAGCTTTAATAAAGTACTTAGCATTAGTATCACACGACTGAACTTATTGAAATAAAGCACAAAAAATGCTTAAGACATTCAATTTTTTTTTAAATTCGTTTTCGATTCCATTCCCCCCACAGGGTCCTGAAAGCACTTCCTTTCGTTGCCTTCAATTTTGAATTCAATGATTGCAATGATAAATTCTCTGAAGTGAACAGATCCCTTCAGAAACACATTCACAAGGGTTTCCGAAATTCCCCTCTTTTGTCTAAAGTGTAGTCACTTTCTGTACATGCCGTCCTTCGTCACTGCCATGGATGGCCTATTAGTATCGAAAGAATATTATAGGATGATTCGCTTCTGTATGGTATGGTTTTATATATTTTATTTGGACGTGGATTG